>JBBBDQ010000423.1:3385000-3985000 GCA_037127315.1 Ascarosepion bandense | reverse complement strand
CTATGTCTGGCAACAAAATTATGCACTCTGCCACACTAGCAAGAGAACCCAGTCATGGCTGTCAGACAATTTCTGCAACCACATCATCCCTTCTGGCCCTTAACTTCCCAGTTCGCAATCCCCTTGATTATTATGTGTGGGGCACAGTTGTGTGAGAAGCCAACAGAACTCTTTGTAATACCAAAGATGAACTGAAAGCAAGGATTATGTCCAGTTTTTTTTATTCAAGTTTCAAATGGCTGTTTTGACTGGAGTGCAAAACTAGACCCAATTTTTTTTACTAAACTGTAAGCAAAATTTAACATGGCTTTGATATATTATATTTATTTTGCTAAAATAACCACCCTGTTCCAAACCCTGAACTGTTTCCAAGTTAGGAGAGTTTTGTAATTTGCTTGAAGCATTGTGTATATAAAGTGTATGGGTAGGTATTTGAAGGCTATCACAATGTGTTTAGTAAAATAAAGGAAGGTAACAGGTACACACACACACACACACACACACACACACACACACACACACACACACACACTCACTCACTACAATTAACCACAGCAGTAGCAGCAAAAGAGGACTATTTGTTTAAAGGCATGGTCCACCAGCGGACATGAAATCAAGCTCTCCTATCATTCTGAAGATGAGATTCTGATCTTGAAATATTAATGAATAATAAATAGGTAATACCCAAAACCCTACTTTACCTTCCTTTATTTTACTAAACGCATTGTGATAGCCTTCAAATACCTACCCATACACCTGCTTCCAAGTTAGTTTCAGGTTGTGCAGCTAATTTTTGAGGTATTATGATATGAGGTGTGAATTGAAGATGTCAAAATGAAGAAATTTAACTATTTGGGATTTTTAGTAACAGATAAAGGTAAATGTGTCATAGAAATCTAAAGTTGCATCAGAATAGTGAAATGCTTCAGAAACTAAGCAATGTATTAAGAGAGAAAAATAGTTAAAAACTAAGAGTGCTGAATTGCTATGTAATATGAAATCTTCTGCGTGACAGTGAGTTCTGAACAATCCTTCTATAGATCAGTCTTCAAAAAACAGAGGTAGAATACCATGTACCATGTACCATGTACAGAGGTAGAATACCATGTACCATGTACCATGTACAGAGGTAGAATACCATGTACCATGTACCATGTACATGTGCTGGTGGGCAATGAACAAGTCTTAAAAAAAGAATAACAAAAAAACTTACAATCAGAAAGAGGTTATATTAAAAGTAACAACTAGGAAAGAATGCTTGGTGAATTTAATACTCAGAAAACATTGAGAGTGAGAAGTGCAGATGGGAACAGTGAGACCACCTATCTAATGAGTTTGTATGAAAGGATAAAACATGGACAAAGAGGGATGGTAAGAAGTTGAAATCTACTTACGGCAAAATGAGGAAGTTGTGGAGAGCTTGTGGTGGAGACTTACCTCGCCAAAGCAAGAAAAGGCAGTTTATCTGCATGTGTGTTTGTAGACATAATGGAACTGCGAGGTGAGCTCAAGCAAGGCAGTTTTTAGAATGACACAGCGCATGCGTCATTGGTGAAAGCGAGGCTTTTCAGGAGCGAGAAATTACGAGACCAAAAACACATAAAAAGAGCCAACTTCTGTTTCGGAGGCAGTTGGCTGTTGGAGATTCATGAAGGCTACACTGGTGTTTCGGGAGACAGCGTTTTCTTACAGTGCGCAGGAAAAGGAGTCCTTAGTAAAGCAGTGTTCCGGGTTCTACGAGTAGCAGCTGGGAGAACAGATCCAAGTGGTCATTAATTCGTCTACCAACTACACTCCGAGAAGACACAAATACCCACAGAGCTATGATTACATACAGCCTGAAATGAAACAGCACATAAAAGAAAGCATAAAATTATGAAAAAAAGTTAAAATGTCCTGACTTCACTTAAACTGAATAGATTCCAAGTTTTATTAAAAATCTTGAGTGTAGTTGGTAGACAAATTAATGACCACTTCTCGCTCCTGAAAAGCCTCGCTTTCACCAATAACACATGTGCCGTGTCATTCCAAAAACTGCCTTGCTTGAGCTCGCCTCACAGTTCCATTACGTCTACGAACGCACGTGCAGACAAACCACCTTCTCTTTCTTCGGCAAGGTAAGGCTCCACCAAAATCTTGATAATTACCCAAAGATACATGTGGCTTCCTCTGAATATAATGAAGAATTCAATTTTTTTTTCTTGCAGGCCAAAAACGCAGCAACATATGGAACATGCATCATTGCGAGCACAAGATTTCCAGGTAACATTTTTTATTTAAAATGTTTAACAGCAGATAAAATGCTTTTCTTTTTCAAAACTAAAAACAAAAAATAGCCTAGATCTTATATGCAAAGTTGGTGCCTCCTACAGGCTAATCTAATTCTGAACATTCACGACCATAGGCTATAATTTTCCTTCATATAGGTACCTCAGACCAACCCAAGTCTACAATAATATCATTTACTCAAATGATATTATTACCCTTATATTATTAATTGGAGTAGATAGACTAAACTATCGACCAGTTCACACTCCACCCACGCCTATTGAACAGGTGAAGAGGCTCATCCCTTGTTCCCTGTTTAGGATGTGGTTTCCGGCTTTCTCTTTTCCAATGCACTTTTCTTTTTTCTTTCAATTGGAGTAGATAGACTAAACTATCGCCCGGTTCACACTCCACCCATGCCTATTGAACAGGTGAAGAGGCTCATCCCTTGTTCCCTGTTTAGGATGTGGTTTCCGGCTTTCTCTTTTCCAATACTCTTTTCTTTTTTCTTTCAATTGGAGTAGATAGACTAAACTATCGCCCGGTTCACACTCCACCCACACCTATTGAACAGGTGAAGAGGCTCATCCCTTGTTCCCTGTTTAGGATGTGGTTTCCGGCTTTCTCTTTTCCAATCTTTTCACTCTTATGTAGCCCCCTGCGCATCAGTGGCATTACCACCTTGCTCGGGGTGATATGATTAAAAAAAAAAAAAAAAGATGGGTAGTGTATATTATGTTAATGCAGAAAGTGAAACTGGAATGCCAAGTTCAAATTCCCGCCTATTCTGTACCTTCACTTTTGCACAAATACCTTTAAGAAAAGCATAAATCCATCTGTGATGAGTTAAGTTGCAGTGTAGACTGAGCTCTCTAGCCTTTGGTGGTAACCTGCCAAAAAGAAAGAATATTCTGAAATCCAAACAGTGGTATATAACAACAAAAAACATGTTTATATTTCCAGAGATGAGGTATTGTAACTACTTACACTGTTTACATTGCTTGAACTGTTGTCCTCATCTTTGTCATATTCACGATGTTTCAGCTGTTGTACACACCAGCCTTCTTCAGGTGATATACATTGTAATTTGAAACCAAACCATTTATCTCATTCACTGGGATATATTGTTCTAGTCCCAAGTGAATACACATATCCCATTGGATAAAAGCACTGGTTGAAGTAATCCACTGACTTGACCCAAAGAGTTGTGAGTTCAATACCTGGCAACAGCAGAGGTGTACAAAAACTTGGAGAGTTAAGTTACTAAAGGGAAATAACTGAAAATGAGATATCCAGAAAAGGCATGGCATGTGGAACTAGAACAATTTACTCAAGTGAAAAAAATAAAGAGTTTGTTTAGAAATTTCAACATATATCATCTGAAGAAGGCTGGAGAGTATAACAGCCAAAACATCATGAATATAGCAATAAAGATAAGGACAACAATGTAAACAATGAAAGAGATGGTTTGTAATTAATAAATACTGGGTTTTTATAACATATCTCTAATCCAGCAAAACACACAAATATAAAAACTTTTAATCCCAAACACTGAAAAAAATTGCTTCATGAACTTTTTTACAGCCTCTACTCATTGGAAACAAAAAAGAGTGCTGAATTGCTATGTGATACTGTCCTTTTGTATGGCAGTACCATCCTTTTGTATGGCAGTAACTGTTTGACAATCTCATCAAAGATGAAGGAGAGGCTTGAGGTAGCAGAAATGTGGTTTTACAGAAGGATGCTAAGGATACCATAGACAGATGGAAGTGAATGTTGGACAATTTCATCAAAGATGAAGGAGAGGCTTGAGGTAGCAGAAATGTGGTTTTACAGAAGGATGCTAAGGATACCATAGACAGATGGAAATGAATGTTGGACAATTTCATCAAAGATGAAGGAGAGGCTTGAGGTAGCAGAAATGTGGTTTTACAGAAGGATGCTAAGGATACCATAGACAGATGGAAATGAATGCTTGGACAATTTCATCAAAGATGAAGGAGAGGCTTGAGGTAGCAGAAATGTGGTTTTACAGAAGGATGCTAAGGATACCATAGACAGATGGAAATGAATGCTTGGACAATTTCATCAAAGATGAAGGAGAGGCTTGAGGTAGCAGAAATGTGGTTTTACAGAAGGATGCTAAGGATACCATAGACAGATGGAAGTGAATGCTGGACAATTTCATCAAAGATGAAGGAGAGGCTTGAGGCTGCAGAAATGTGGTTTTACAGAAGGATGCTAAGAGCATGTGACTAATGGCAGGGTGATAGAGAGGATAGAAACAAGGAGAAAACTCATACTTAATATAAGGAAGAGACAGATGAGGTTTCTGGGACATGTAATGAGGAAGGAGGGCCTGGAGAATTTAATACTCACAGAACAGATAGAGGGAAAGAGAGACAGGGAAAAGCAAGAGACCTACTTGATAAGCCTGAGCAAATGGATGGAAGAGCGAGGTTTGGGAGAGATGCCAAGAGGAAAAATTTTGCAGACGATAAGTGACAGAGCCAAGTGGAAGTCCATGATCGCCTACATCCTGAAAGAAACGGCACATGAAGAAGAAGAAGAATTAACTTTCAAAGTGCTTTCAGCCATTTCACTGGCCATTCTCAAGGATGTTATGTTTCTGATGTTATTTTATCCTCGTGTTTTGACTCTAATGTAATTTAGTGTTTTTGAAAAGGAGCGTTCTTTGAAAGCTATCATGTGATATGCACAACTGGACCTCGCTTGGACAACTCTCTATTCATAAAAAACTTTCAAATCTCCATTTCCCCTGTTAACTGGAATGCTGAGAGACAGGAAGATCTCATTGGAAACAAAGAAAAGAGTGCTCAGTCGCTATATGATATCTGTCCTTCTGTATGGCAGTAAATGTTTGACAATCTCATCAAAGATGAAGGAGAGGCTTGAGACAGCAGGAATGTGGTTTTACAGAAGGATGCTAAGAGCACTTGACTAACGACAAGGTGATGGAGAGGATAGAAACAAGGAAAAAATGTATACTTAATATAAGGAAGAGACAGATGAGGTTTCTGGGATATTGTTGTAGTGCAGGGGACATCGGCTCGGAAGGACAAATCGGGGAGCCAAGTTCGAATTCCAGTTGAATTCCTTGCATTCATTTATGCACAAATGCTAGTCTCCTCCCTCCGGTTATTGGTTAAATAATAGGACAGATTGGGTTCTATAGTCTTGGCTGGCAACCAGTCTACTGCAGAAAGCAATGGCAACCTACTGTGGGATAATCTTCTACCCAGTCAGTCATGTCTCTTTCGAGACATGATCACCCAAAGCATGTATCACGTATTGCACTTAACTGACTGAAAGAGAGACAGGAAAAAACAGCATGAGACCTACTTGATAGATCTGAGCAAATGGATAGCAGACCAGGGTTTGGGAGAGATGCCAAGAGAAAAAAATTTGAGTGTGCCAAGAGAAAGAGCCAAGTGGAAGTCCATGATTGCCTACATCCTGAAGGGACACGGCATATGAAAAAGTAAAAAAAGATTCTGAAAATAAAGAGCCCAATATGCCAACTACAAGTCAGAGAAACTAAAATGAAACAAGTAAAAAAATTCAATACCTGGAAAGTCTTTTGACAGAGAGTAGAAAGTGTGACATGGAGATTCAAAGACGCATTGGCATGGCCAAAGATGCATTTCAGAAGCTAACCAGAGAAAGGCAGGAAAATCTCATTAGAAACAAAGAAAAGAGTGCAGGATTGCTATGTGATATCTGTCCTTCTGTATGGAAGTAAATGTTGGAGGATTTCATCTAAAAGAGGCTTGAGGCAGCAGAAATGTGGTTCTACAGAAGGATGCTGAGGATACCATGGATGGAGCATATGTGCAACGATGAGGTGTTGGAAAGGATGCAAATGAGAAAAAACTGGTACTAAATATCAGTAAGAGACAAATGAGATTCCTGGGATATGTAATGAGGAAGGAGGGCCCGAAGAACTTAATACTCACTGGTCGGATAAATGAAGAAGAGGAAAGCAGCATGAAATGTTAGGTCTGAGCAAATGGTTGGCTGAGTGGGGCTTAGAGATACCAAGTGAAAAAATATTGAGAGCGACAAGAGACAGAACCAAGTGGAAGTCTATGATCGCCTACGTCCTGAAGGGACACGGCACATGAAGAAGAAAAAGAAGAAACAAACATTCACTAACATTTGGCTAAATAGTAGGTGATTGGGTTTCTATTGTAATATATTATTTTGAACAGACAGGTACATCCAGCCATAGTTAAGGTCAACAAAAAACAAAGATGGTTGATAGATGATGTCAACAAGTGCAAGAAAAGAAACAACCACCAACTTGAAAGGCAATGGCCGGTAAGATTGCCATCTTCTATCTCCTTGAATGCCATTATTCTTTAATCCTTGCTTCGAGGCTCCCAGGACCCCGTTTTTTCTCTTTCTCTCTCTGCAACCCCCTGTGCACTAGTGGCAATCCCACTTTGCTTGGGGTAAAAAAAAAAATGACCCTTGTTTTTTACACTGAAATCATTGGCTAAATTTTCTTCTGAAGAAAAGATAAAAATTGTAATTTTGAAGAGGAAGATGACTCAACAAGAAATAGTCAATTGAGTTCCCAGAAAAAGTGTTCAATCTCTCCAAAAGACATTTGATACTACTGGAAGTAATTTAAGTGCAAAGACAACAGAATGAAAGAACATGGCATTGGTTAAATAGTAGGATTGATTGGGTTTCTATTGTAATATATTATCTTGAACAGCAGAGGTACATCCAGTCATGGGTGAAGTCAACAAAGTGATTGACAGATATATATGGCCATAAATGGTGTCAATGTGCAATTAAAAAAAATGACAACCGGCTTGTAAAGCAATAGACTGCCAGGTGTGATTGATGATACATCCATCCTTATATAAGTCAACAAGTGATAACTCAGAAAAGTCATGTGGGCAACTCTCTTTTGCTGTTCTCCTGCTCCACATAAGCATCACCAACAAAGAATAAAAATATAAGTTTATATTTTTATATGTACACTACCGGCCATAATTATTAGGGCATCCCAGTGTTTTAAAAAAACGAGATTTCATACTATTTTTTAGTACTTATTGTCAAGGGAATAATTGTAAATGAAAATAGAATGGTTCTTTTGTTAATATTGCACAATAATATGTCAAACGAATGTGTAAATATTTAATAATTACCTATATTGCAGTTTCATCAATGAAAGAATGAAGAAAATTTAAGGTGATTTGGACGAGTTCATCTTTGCTTCCTTGCCTTGTAAAATGTTGCAAAGTAATAATAACAAAAGAATGATTCTATTTTCATTTGGCAATAAATACTAAAAATAGTATGAAATACATCATTTTTTTAAAAAAACTGGGGTGACCTAATAATTATGGCCGGTAGTGTATGTGTTCTTCATTGTTTGTCCAGATCCAGTGTCAGTATATAACACTGTCCCTGGACGACAACCAATCTCAGAAGGAATTCTGAATTCAAAACAGTAAAGAAAACAGGAAACTATTCCATTATCTTTCTGAAGAATGCTAATAAAGAAAAAAAAGTTGTTAGGGTTGCTTGTATCCTCAAGGAACATGGCATTTTTTTATCTTAACCCTAACAGGAATCATTTTAACAAAGTATTGGCGATGTTTGTAGTACACACAAACACTTGTCATTCAGTCTGTTAAGTACCATACGTGATACACGCTTTGGGCGATCATAACTCCAAAGAGACATGACTAACTGGGCAGAAGATTATCCCGCAGTAAGTTGCCATTGCTTTCTGCGGTAGACTGGTTGCCAGTCAAGGCTATAGAACCCAACCTGTCCTGTTATTTGACTCATAGCTAGAGGGAGAAGAGATGTATTTTATTATTACATAGTAATTAGTGGGGGATCAGTTCATTACTTCTTAACAATAGAAAACCGATCCCCCACTTTATAACCTGTAGAAGCCTTAATCATGATTCCAACTATTATATTCAGTCAGTCAATTAAGTGACATATGTGATACACACTTTGGGCGATCATGTCTTGAAAGAGACATGACTGACTAGACTGAAGATTTTCTCACAGCAGCTTGCCATTTATTTATTTCTGCGGTGAACTGGTTGACAAATAAGGTTACAGAACCAAATCTGTCTTATTTAACCCATCACTGGAGGGAGAAGAGATGGATTAATACTTTTTCCCAGAGAATTTGTACATAAGTGAATGCAATGAATTCAACTGGAATTTGAACTCAGCTATCTGATTTCTCATTCCACACTGATATTCATTGCGCCACAATGTGTTCATTATAGAAATTAGCCAAATATGACTCTGTTCCTGCTGTAATACTTTATATTCAATCATACTGCTAATACGTAGAAATTTTTTTCTTATTCTACATGCCATGTTCCATAAGCAGTCATGGTCCTCCTCAACTGCCAATACTTTGTAACCCTCAGCAATATTTGTTTTTTTGTTATTTCTCTTAAGCCCTGTTCTGCCAACTAATTACACAAGCTGATTAGGTAGCTATATATGCTCCTTCCTCTGTCTCAAATAACTTCAATATATCATGTGAGGATTAAATTTTCTAAGCCCACTTTCCTCGTAATTTAAACTATATCTTTCTTTTAAGAAAAATGTTTCTATTTTCCTTAGAACTTCCTTGTTACATATTCAGTTCATGGTATTCTCACAATGCTTCTGTAGAACCATATTTCTGTTGCCTCAAATCCATTTATCTGTGAGGAGATTTTCAAACATTGACTGCCTTATAAGAGAACTGATATTTAAGTTCAGTACTCCTTACTTTGATTCTAATGAAATTTTCCTTTAAAAACCATTTTGAATCTTGACCCCGACATATCTCATGTTAAGCATTTAATGCCATATAATTTTGAAGTGTTCTTCTGTTTTTCTTTTTCAGGTGTGTGTGACAATCATTGAAGCCAGACAATTGGCTGGATTGAACATGGACCCTGTCGTGTGTGTCACAGTGGGAGACCAAAAAAGATACACAAGTGTGAAAGAATCAACAAACTGTCCATATTATAATGAAGTGAGTATAGTCTTATCTGTTTTTTCATTGGGGAGCAATACTTAAGTTGATTGTTCCACTTGTTAAAAATCAGCAAAAGTCTTTCTGGGAAAAGAATGAACATTGGTCAGAATTTTAAAATATTTTTCTTTTTTATTATTTTATAAGTAGGAGGCTTTGTTCATGATATCAAAACAGTGTTAAATCAATCCCTGGTTTTTACAGAGTTATCTGGACTTAGTTGTGATTTAGAAAAATCCAATTTAAACAGTGTCTTCATTAATAATAAATAAGATTGTAACCTAAGAAAGAGAAAAACAGGAACTGATGAATTAAACTGTTCATTTTGCATAATAGACAAAAAGTATGAGTGCCTCACATGAAAGGCTTGAACAAATAAGACTGCAATCTAAGAACTGCAGAAATAAAGGAACTGATTCATTCAACTGTTCATTTTACTTGTGAACTAATTTTCTCTAAATGCAGATAAAGATTTTATTTGTATACATTATTAAAATGACTAAGGGAAGTAATCACTCATAAATCTACTAACTCAAGTTGATTTGTCTCCCTTCCCAATGCAGATGACTGATTAGGCAGAAGATTTTCCCTCATTAGGTTGCCATTTCTTAATGCGATAAGCTGGTTACCAACCAAGGCTATATAACCCAATCTGTTCTGCTATTCAACACATAGCTGGATAAAGAAGAGATGAATTAATATTTTTCCGAGGAAATTTCAACTGAAATTCAAACTCAGCTCTCGGATTTCTCATTTCAAGCTGATATCCACTGTACCACCGCTCACATAAAACCATGTAATCATTATCTATGTGTATTTATTTATATATCTCCTGTCCTATCTGTAGTATTCAGGAAACTAAATGTTTCCCTTGCAGTTTTTTTTTCTTTTTTCATTTTCTTGAATTTTTGGAAATTAATTACAGAAGGGAATTTTTCAGTATTTCAAACGTTTTGCTGTTTGTTTTCATTGGTCAAGATTTTTTTTTATAATCATATCATCCCAAGAAAGGCATTTTACTGCCATTGGTGTGCAGGGGGTTACACAGGAAGAAAGTTATGAGAAAGAGTGACAGGTTATAAGGGGTGTCAGGAAGTGGGTCAGAAA
Organism: Ascarosepion bandense; assembly: GCA_037127315.1. Lineage (NCBI taxonomy): Eukaryota > Metazoa > Mollusca > Cephalopoda > Sepiida > Sepiidae > Ascarosepion > Ascarosepion bandense. Next base: position 3,974,589 of record JBBBDQ010000423.1, on the reverse strand, counting down.
AGGATGACAATACTGATGAGAGTGGAGTGGATGGAGAAAGGAACATGAGAGAGAGGATGCAGATTACTAAGATAGGAGATGACTATTGATTTTACTTTTAAATTCTTGGAAATTGTAGCTGTCGGGGAAGCAAGTAAATGGAAGGGAATTCCACAGGCAAGAAGTGCAAGAAAAGAAACTGATGGAGTAGAATTTGCATTTACATTTTATTGCTTTCACAGTAAAAGGGTGAGACCTAGTTGTTAATCTTGTGGCTTGAGTAAATTCATATATAGAGGGCACCAGTGAGCTAAGTTTATCAGAGCAGATGCCGTGGATGTATTTGTAGAAGAGACACACGGAAGCCATATTGCACCAATGAGAAAGTGACTGTATCCAAACTGCCAAGTTGGGATTGATCCCATTAGAGATTCTCTGTTGGATTTTGTCAAGGACACCTAGTTGGATAGCAGGGGCACCCGACAAAAAATGGCAGTAGTATTCAATCCACAGGCAGATGGTAGATCTATATATATGCAGTATTTTTTCAGACGGGAAAAACTTCCTGGCCCTACACAGAAAACTGATTTTCTTAGCAGCGGATTTAGCTATTGATTCTATATCATCATTCCACTTGAGATAGCTAACCCGAGGAGGCACAATGTTTTGCTTTCAGGTAGATTAGACTGATCGATGCTAAAGGAGGGTAGGAGCGATTGTCTGTGATGGTTAATAGATAGCAGCTTCATTTTGGAAGCATTAAAATTTATTAGCCATTTCTAACCCCAGTCCGCCACGGATTGGAGGTCTTTTCAAGCTCGGCAGCAAGGTTTGCTTTGTCAGCCTCAGCAGATTTTTGATCGATGCGAGAGTAAACCGTAGTGTAATCAGAATATATGCCTACTTGGGAACTTATTACATCTGGGAGATCATAAATGTAGATAAGGAAAAGCATAGGACCTAGAATAGAGCCTTGAGGAACACCCACGTTTATATGATAGTATTGAGAGGCATACATTACCTTCATTACCTTCAATACTACCTTCATTTGGTGATTTGAAAGGAATAACTGGAAAAGATCAAACAATTGTTCAGTTATATTATAGCCTCACAGCTTGTGTAGAAACTATGATATAACTGGACAATTGTTATCTAAATCTAAACTTATTTATAAATGGAACTTTGTGTGTGTCTGTATGTACCTACAGACTCCAAAATGGCTGAACCAATTTTCTTGAAAATTTACACAGTTGTACTATAAACGTCTGCAAGTATTCTTAGCTAGGTTTTGTGTCAAGGTATCCCCGATAAATATCAAAAATTGATAATCGAAAAAATCGGGTTATAGAAGGAGTGGTCCAATTTTAATCAAATTTGATACACTCATTGACAAAGACATAAGAAACGATATTCAAAAATTTCAAGGTTGCAGTTCTTATAATAGTGCAGAAAATCAATAATATATATATATATATATATATATAAGGCAAGATGTTTGTGTGTGTGTCTGTTTATCTGCCTGTATGTCTGTATTTTTTTCAGCCCTTTTATTTTAGTTTTGCTTCGGGTTTGGCTCTAAGTAGGTATAATTGTAGTTCTTAGTCTCAGCCATGATACCATTTACTCAGAGGACTTATTTAGCCTTCAAAATTCAGTTAACGACGAAAAAAACTTATTTGATATCGATACCAGGAAATCAAAATTTGACTTACATCCATTCATTTTTCTTTCAGTCTACGGTTTCGCTTTAACTGGAAACAACTATTGCTTTTTAGTCTTTCGTGCCAACGTCCAAAGAGTCTGAGCTCCAGGACCATGGATTAGTTTTAAACCTTTCATTACACCCGAGCAATGCCAGGCTATACTGCTAGTATATATATATATATATATATATAAATTGTGTGTATTTTGGCAGCATTTTTTCATTAATGCAGGTTTAATTGAATAATATAGACAAGTTTTGTCTATTAATTTTGTGTAGGATCCGTTCATACCGTCTGATATACTTGATGGTGATGTCGTTGAAAGACAACAAAAAATCACAGTATTTGTTGAATTTTTTATCGGGTCTAAGCTTTCGGCTCACATAAGCCATTATCAAAGAGTAAATATTAACACACAGTAAACATAGAACATTTAAGCTATTAACAATAAAGAGAATTGAATTGAAAATATAAGTCCATCCCTACTGTGGCGGATGGCCGAAGACAGTGACAAAATAGTGGTGTTGTGGTCCCTGGTCTGATTACAGACATTTGAGTACATTATTGGAAATATCGAAATTGATTGTATTCAAACCAGGTTTAAATTGTTTAATGTAGAGTATTTCGAGGATTTTTAGTTTCTGCTTATTATTTTCTTGTTTGAGTATGTAAGTGTTATCAACAAGCGTTTTTCTCAGAAGTGTGCGTTGATAACCGTGTTGTTCTAAATGACGGAATATATTTGAATTTTTATTTAAGTGCAACATCAGACACTGTGAGAGTGAATTTGTGGTGTGGCCGATGTAGATATTATATATATATAAGGTGCGATTGTTAAATTGTCGCAATTATTTTATTATTTCAAATATTCTTTAGGCTGAGTCTGAGCTCCAGGACCCTGGATTAGTATTAAAGCTTTCATTACACCCAAGCAATGCTGGGCTATACTGCTAGTATATATATATATATATATATATATATATATATTAGGTGCGATTGGTAAATTGTTGCAATTATTTTATTATTTCAAATATTCTTTAGGCTGAGTCTGAGCTCCAGGACCATGGATTAGTTTTAAAGCTTTCATTACACCCGAGCAATGCTGGGCTATACTGCTAGTATGGTATAATTGGTGGTATTAATGTGTATATAAATGATAGTGGTTGTTTTTTGTGTCCATCTCATAGTGTCTGTATGTGTGTCTAATTTCTGAAAGTGGTGAGATAAAATGGAAAGGTTTATGTATCAGGACGTAGCCAATGATGGACTTCCACTTGGCTCTGTCTATGATTGCCTATGTCATTTCATGTAGAAACAGAAAGAAAAGCGAATAAATAGGACAAAAGCTGACATAAAGGTAATAAAAAACAAAACAAAATGAAAAGAACCCAAATAATGAAGAGCATACAAATACTCGATGAAGAACAAGTTCACAAACAAGAAAAAAAAACAGTATGTAAAATACGGAATATATGGAAATAGATAACCAAAAACATAGTCATCCTTAAGATCCACTCACTAAAATAAAACAATTGTGGCTCAAATGGACAAACGGAACACAAGCATCATACAGTGGAACTGTAAAAATGTTAAACCAAACTATGAGGAAATCAAACAATTCTTCCTAGATTACAATCCAAATATAGTATGCCTGTGGGAGTCAGTCAGTCAGTTAAGTGCCATATGTGTTACATGCTTGGGCGATCATGTCTCGAAAGAGACATGACTGACTGGGCAGAAGATTATCCCGCAGTAGGTTGCCATTGCTTTCTGTGGTAGACTGGTTGTCGACCAAGGCTATAGAACCCAATCAGTCCTGTTATTTAACCAATAACTGGAAGGAAAAGACTGATTAATACCTTTCCCAAGGATATTTGTGCAAAAGTGAATGCAATGAATTCAACTAGAATTCGAACTCGACCCCCCCTCCCCCCGATTTCTCATTCCAAGCCAAAATCCAATGCACCACAATGCATATCCACTTGTGGGAGACCTTTCAAAAAAAAAAGTAAAGATCTTAAGCTTATTACACAATAAATGTATCAATAATAGTGAATAGGGAAATTGATTGTTTTCCAATATTGAGTAAAAAAATCAATACTCTATGAAAAGCTATACAATTAAACACAAATCTACAGACCATGGCAGTAAAAGCTTCAATTCATCAAACAATAACCATATGTTCAATTTATATTCCTCCAAAACAGTCTAAGTCTGAAATAGAAAAGCTAATTGGTCAACATCCCACTCCCTTTCTACTAATGGGAGATTTTAATGCACACAGCAAAATGTGGGGCTGCAGGAACAATAATAAAATTGGTAAAGTTATAGAATCTCTGAACTAAAATGGAACATAAAATGGTAGAAAATTCAAAAGAGTATCTAATTTATAATATTTTCATACTCATTATCTTTTTTAAGAGCAATTACAGAAAAGAAAGCAAATCTTCTCAATAGTCAAGAAATCCTAGAAACTTGTCATTAGTTAATAAAGCACAAAATAATATTGGCTTAGATTCCTTGTCATTTTGGTATCAAGGGAAATCATGGAGTCAATACACTGGCAAAAGAGGCAATGAGAATTACCAACATTAAACTCCTATATACAGATTATCAAAACAAAATTCCACAACACATCAAAAGAAAATGATAAGCAATTTGGAACATGTTCCCAAACAATAAGCTATATAAACATCAGCTTACAATAAGAAAATAGAATATAGAGCCATTGGCTGACTGTAGACAAGACATTGTGCCCAACAGTATAAGAATTGGACACACACACACACACAAACACACACACAAGATAAAAACTACATCTTAAAATATTTTTTTAAGTTCTATAGAAAATAGACTTTGAACCATAGAACTTACATTTTGAAATTCTCTCAAACTATACAACTTGTGATATTTTGAAAACCAATTTTAAAAAAACTTCATAACCACTTGAAATGTTTTGAAACATTCCTGAATAAAAACATTATCTTGTGAAGATGCAATGAGTCTGTTATGATGTCCTTCTACAAGGAATGGTCTCTTGCTCTTGATATATATAATTATCTGCATGACTTCCACAATCAGTTGATGACAGTCAAGTACGACAGCTAGTACGCAGTTAAAGCCAGCTACTAGTCAGGCAATAAGAAGTGTAACTGTATCATTTGAACTTACATTGTTCTATTTACTTATTACTAAAACTTATCTTGTACATACAGTTTTTACATTATTCAGATTATTGCCTTCATCTTTGTTGCCATTTGTATGACATTCTGACCTACTGTGGGTGTTAGGAATTTCAAACTGGGGTATATGAACTCCATTCCTTACATAAAGCCTCGATTGGAAATCATTAACTCTGGTAAAAAAAGGGTTGCTGGACATTAGGTTCATAAGTCCCAAAAATTCAGTTGTTCTTGTCTTTAAAGACACATGGCCTATAGACATTGGTTAGTTCCTGACTTGACTCTTAGAGTTATGAGTTCAATACCAGGCTAACAGTGGTGAACAAAAAACATGCCGGGTTAGAGGGAGATAACTCATGACTTCCAATCGAGGCTTTATGCAAGGAATGAAGTTCATATACCTCAGTGATTGTAATAAAGGGTTCGTTTCAAAATTTTTAGCACCTAATGGCCGAAATGTCGTACAAATGGCAACAAAGATAAGGACAATAATCCAAATAATGCAAATACTGTAAATACTACCTCATCTTAGAAATATAGACATATACAGACATTACCTTCTATATATTTTCTTGTTATACGAATACACTGTTTTGAACCTACCTTCTGTTTCCCACGTCTTACTTCCGGTATGAACTGGTCACTACAACTTTGCGGCAAAGTTTTGCCACGACAAATTGGCAATGAAGATCCTCAACAGAGTCCCTCTCTTGGAGACTAGTACCAGCCACGCGTATGGAAGGCAGAATTGGTTCTATCAGTCAGTTAAAAAAGAGCAGTTGTGTTTTGGAAGCATTAATCCATTTCTTGTCCCAGTTCACCACTGCTGTAACTAGATAGTGACATCATGTCTCTTTGGGTCAAAGTCATTGGATTCAACAAACTCTTAACTGGGCCATTGAGAAACTACCCAATCTACCCAATCTACCCAAGTGGATGAGATAAAGGGTTCAGTTTGAAATTCCAATCACCTGAAAAATGCCGGAAGCCTAAAAGGGCTGAAATGTTGTAGATATGGCAACGAACATGTGGACAATGGTCTGAACAATGTAAATTGTTGAGTAATCCAAAAAGTGACTTTCTCCGAAGATTTGTGAGTTCAATACCTAGCCACAGCAGTGTGAACACAAACTTTGAGTGTTTTATTGCTAAAGGAATTAACTGATACTGAGATATCCCAATGTGGAACTAGAACAGTCTGTTCCTGTGGTTTAAACTAAAGGTCCAGTTTTAAATTCTAATCTTTATCATTTGAAGAATGTTGGCGCATACAACAGCCAAAACATTGCAAATATGGCAATGAAGATGAGAACTACAGTTGAAGCAATAGAAATATTGTAAATAGTTACAATACCTCATCTGGGAAATATAGACAGACATGTAAAAAAGTTCCTAGTCATGCAAGGGGAGGTGAGAATTACAGATTGACATGAAATGAAAACGTACACCTTGCATCCAAGTGGTGACAAATAGGAAGAAGACATTCAAATCTTTGGCTTGGCAACATAGAAAGAAACACTAGCAGTGTTTTTAAACATACTAGCCAAATATATAAGGAAATAAACAAACCAGCCTGAAGATCTGTGGAAAGAGAAACCCCAGTAGTATTTTAAGATTGTTATTTCTTTTTATGATTATGCTAGCAGTATAACCCGATGTTGCTTGGGTGTAATGAAAGCTTTAAAACAAATCCATGGTCCTGGAGCTCAGACTCTTTGGACGTTGGCACAAAAGACTAAAAAGCAATAGTTGTTTCCAGTTAAAGCGAAACCATAGACTGAAAGAAAAATGAATGGATGTAAGTCAAATTTTGATTTCCTGGTATAGATATCAAATAAGTTTTTTTCATCGTAAACTGAATTTTGAAGGCTAAATAAGTCCTCTGAGTAAATGGTATCATGGCTGAGACTAAGAACTACAATTATACCTACTTAAAGCCAAGCCCAAAGCAAAAGCTAAAATAAAAAGGCTAAAAAAAAATACAGACATACAAGCAGATAAACAGATACACATACAAACATCTTGCCTTATATATATATATTATCAATTTTCTGCACTATTGTAAGAACTGCAACCTTGAAACTTTTAAATATTTTTCTTATGTCTTTGTCTATGAGTGTATCAAATTTGATTAAAATCAGACCACTCCTTCTATACCCCGATTTTTTTCAATTATTGATTTTCAATATTTATCAGAGGTACCTCAACACAAAACCTGGCTAAGAATACTCGCAGATGCTTATAGTACAACTGTGTAAATTTTCAAGAAAATCGGTTCAGCTGTTTCGGAGTCTATAGGTAATGGACACACACATACAGACACGCATACAGTTCCATTTATAAATAAGTTTAGATTTAGATTTAAGAATATTACTCTGCAGCAGGTATTCCCAATCTTTGTTTTCTGTACTCCTGGCATTTTTACAGATTCAAGAGTACCTCTGAAAATTGAGGAAGCAAAAGAATAACAATAAAATTTAAATTTTGATATTATGAAATCAATTACTCAAAAGATCAATGAATTAAACAAATCATTTATAAAATAGTTTGATCATTTGTACATATATTTTTGAATTATCTATAATGATCATTACTAAATAAAAATACACAAAACTGTTCAAAACTATATTCTGATAACTGAGAAATACTAATGAGATGGATGGTTTTTTTCTTTTTTTTTCTTCTTTTTTTCATTTTTTTCTTCTTTTTTTCTTCTTTTTACTTTTTTTCTTCTTTTTTCTTCTTTTTTTCTTTTTTTCTTCTTTTTTTTCATTTTTTCTTTTTTTTTCTTGTTTTTTTTCTTCTTTTTTCTTTTTTTCTTCTTTTTTCTTGTTTTTTCTTTTTTTCTTCTTTTTTTATTGTTTTTTCTTTTTTCTTTTTTTTCTTGTTTTTTCTTTTTTTCTTCTTTTTTTCTTTTTTTTTCTTCAACAAGCTCATTTATTTGAAGGGAAACATTAGCAAACAATAGCACACTGAAGATCATGCTCAGTAGTTTGGAGTTTTAATCTGTATACATATTCTATACCTTTACAACTGAGTAATGAGTTCAATCCTCACTGGGTGACCCATACTTTTGGCCTTGTGCCGCATCTAAGCAGTGCTTAGAAAATTTACTATTCATCTTCCCAGAGACTCAGATTCAATATGGAGGTTTACATCAAGCGTCTTTAAAAGGAAGCACTGCCCTGTGTTGAGTGAGCAGCTTCAGGAAGATCCTATATCTGACAAAGAACACTACACCATGCGACACAATAGCAGATCCCAGTCAGGATTGTTGGACAATTTCTGCAACCCCTCACATCTGACCACCTAAATCCCCAGCCCACAACCCCTCTTGATTGTTGTGTGTGGTGCACAGCCGAGTGAAAGACCAACAAAACTCCTAACACCAAAAATGAAGGCAAAAATTATGGCAGCACTTACCAACTTTAAGAAGGAGTCTGTCCAGAAGAGAAGCAGGAGATTCCAAAGTCATCTAGAGATTGTGGTTGAAGCCAATGAATAAATCTATTCTTTAATATTTCAAGATATTTTTGTGTAATGTTGGTAAAATATATCTATTAAAATGAGATATGTGTTATTTTCATTTTTGTGTAATTTAGAAGACAAATTGTCTATTGCACCCTGTATCTAAACTAAATCTAAACTTATTTAGAAATGGAACTGTGTGTGTGTGTGTGTGTGTGTGTGTGTGTGTGTGTGTGTTCATTACTTATAGACTCCAAAATGGCTGAACCGATTTTCTTGAAAATTTACACAGTTGTACTATAAGCGCCTGCGAGTGTTCTTAGCTAGGTTTTGTGTCCAGGTACCCCCGATAAATATCAAAAATCGATAATCGAAAAAATTGGGTTATAGAAGGAGTGATCTGATTTTAATCAAATTTGATACACTCATAGACAAAGACATAAGAAATGATATTCAGAAGTTTCAAGGTTGCAGTTCTTACAATAGTGCAGAAAATCGATAATATATATATATATATATATATATATATATATAAAGGCAAGATGTTTGTGTGTGTGTGTGTCTGTTTATCTGTCTGCATGTCCTTTATACAAATCCACAATTTTTATCCAATTCTCACCAAACTTCACACAAATATTCTTTAGGCTTCTGGTCAGGTCATGGGTGACTTACTTTTTCCAGTTTCTCCCTGATATTGGAACTCGATACCCCAATATTCAATCAGGTCTGATCAAGATCAGGATTTCAGCCCTTTTATCATGGTTCTTGCTGCAGAATCTGCTCTAACTTGGTAAAATTATAGTTTTTAGACTTAAACATTAGTAGATCTTCTTAGACAACTCATTTTCCCCGATATTGGAAATTGATACCCCCTATATTGCTTTTTAGTCTTTCGTGCCAACTCATTCTTGTGAGTATGTGAGAGAGACTTTTTCTCTTGGGTGGGTAATTATATATCTTTCTGTCACCCAGTTGTCCCACATGGGCACAATCTAAAAACAGCTGAGTCAACCATCTATTTGCATGTGAAGAGCAGCTACTGATTTTGTGAGGTTTGAATCTGTACCTGGTGGTTATTAGTTCACCTTTCACATCAATCCTTTTATTATGAACTCTTAATTATTAGGATTAGAAAGGGCTATAACATTTAGTGGTCCAATTTCATTAAAAGCTGTGAAAGACTTTATAGATTTCAACCAAAAATGACTGTTTGACCAATAGATGCTGCATGTTTCCTGTATGGAAACAGATAATCTGACTATTGCTATTATACAATTTCTTTCTTTTCTTTGTCTGTTTTGTAATGTCTTTACCCTAACTCATATTTGTTAATAAATTTTAATGTTTTAAAATGGAAAATAACTTTTGCTTTATCTTTTTCTTTTCCACAGTACTTCGTATTTGATTTTCATATGGCACCTGCAATGCTCTTTGACCAAATAATTACCATCACTGTAAGTAAAAACTTCTTTTTCAAAGAATTATTTTTCAAATGTAAAAACAAAAACAAAACAGTCATGTTTGTGTCACACAACTTTTTCGATTCTTATATCAATGAAGCGTTTATGACGAAATCAAAACTACTACCAGCATGTTTTCAATTGATACCTTTTTTATTTTTTTCTGGTAAAATAATGTCTATTAATTTTCATGTCACTGGTAAAATGATTTCTGTAATTAAGCTTAACCATTACCAAACCAATTCTGTAAATCATGTTATATCCCTTAACTAATCATTTTTTTTCTGGTTGAGAATAAATTTTGGTGCATATTGTTTTTTAATCATTTCACCCAAAGCAAGGTGATAATGCCACTAAGACACAAGGGGTTACTGAAAGTAAAAAAAAAATAAAGAAAGGTTTTACATTGACTGTAGTAAGAATGGTAAGTAAGAATGTGTTGTTTTGGTTTAAGGAATATTGTTGCATATTTGAGTCAGTAATTATGGCTACCTAAGTTTAACATGACAGGCGACAGATCAGCTTTTTCCCGACCTCCCCTTTTGGCCTTGTGCCACATTTTTGTTTTTTCAAAATAAATGTGTTTTTTTTTTTATGTGTTATGGTACCCTCCCACGAGAAATGGACTCGTCCTCTTGCTACATATAAATTACCTGGGTGGCTTCCAGATGGCAATTAGAAGCAGTTAATCAAGAGCAGTCAAGTGCAGCATTTAACGAGAGTAGTTAACGACAGCTACTAGTCAGGCAGCGTAATAATACCTTCGGACTTACTTATTTCTATATTACTTATTATTAATACTTCTTTTGAATATCTTGTTTCTTGTTATACTAATATACTTTGTTCCAAGTCTTACTTCTGGCACAAATCGGTCACTACAACTTTGCGGCGATGTTTCATCACAGCTACACAACAAATTGGCGATGAAGATCCATAACATTATGTTTTAGAAATTAGGAGTACAATTATAGGATTGATACTTTTAAGGCAAATTGAGAGACAGAAAAATTTCGCTGGAAACTAAAAAAGAGAACACTGGATTGTTATATGATGTCTGTTCTTCAATATGGCAGTGAATGCTAGACAATCTTCTCAGCAATGAAGGAAAGGCTTGAAGCAAGTGAAATGTAGTTCTACAGAAGGATGCTAAGGATACCATGGACCGAACATGTGAGGAATGATGAGGTTTTGGAGAAGATGGAAATGAAAAGGAAACTAATACATAACATCAGATAAAGGCAGCTGAAGTTCCTGGGACATGTAAGGAGAAAGGAGGGCTTGGAGAATCTGATACTCACTGGTCAAAGGGAAAGAGAGACAGAAGAAAACAACACATAACATACTTGAGGAGCTTGATCAAATGGATGGCAGAGCAAGGTTTAGGAGGGTTAACAGCAAAAAAGCATGCTAAAAGCTACTAAGGATAGAGAGATGTGGAAGGCCATGATTGCCTACATTTTGAAGGGACATGCTGCATAGAAAAACTTTTGATAGGAAGGGTGCAGCAGGAATACTATAATAGTAACACATTAGCTGTATGAAGACACTATCGCCACTAATGTCTTACAATTATGTGGGTGTTATTTCTGTTGAAATACACAAAATATGAACAGACTTTCAAAACAAAAACTTTTAACACAGACCCAGTCTCCATAATTTGCCAGGTTTTGTCTTTAAAGCAAGAATTTTGGTGTATACAGAAATTAAATAGATATACCTTTATTTCCATAACTAAAATCCTCATTAGCAAGTGGGAAAGAGCTTTCATCCACAACAGCCATTTTTGCTTCTAATATAACCTGATCACGTTTTGTCAACTTTCCAATGACCCATTGAATTATAACAATCAGAAGTGACTTGGTACAGTGTTGAAAGTTTAATCCCTGCCATCAGCAGAGACAACAAAAAAAACTAGGAGAGTTATTAAGGCGAATTATTTTTTTTTTCTTGTTTTATAATCATATCACCCCAAGCAAGGCATTTTACTGCCACTGTTGTGCAGGGGATTACATAGGAGAAATGTTATGAGAAGGAGTGAAAGGTTGCAGGGGGTGTCAGGAAGAGAGTAGGAGAAGGAAGAGAATACTGATGGGAGTGGGGTGGATGGAGAAAAAATCATGAGAGAGAGGAAGTAAGTTAGTGAGACAGGAGATGACTATTGACTTTACATTTAAATTCTTGGAGATTATAGCTATTGGGAAAGCAAGTATGCAGAAGGGAATTCTACAGGCAAGAAGTGCAAGAAAAGAAGCTGATGGAGTAGAATTTGCATTTACAATTTATTGGTTTCATAGTAAAAGGGTGGGACCTAGTTGCTAATCTTGTGGCTCAAGGAAATTCATATATAGGAAGTACCAGTGAGCTAGGTTTATCAGAGCAAAAGCCATGAAAGTATTTATAGAAGAGACACAGGGAAGCCACACTGTGTTGGTGAGAAAGCGACTGTATCCTAGCTGCCAAGTCAGGATCGATCACATTACAGATTTTCTGTTGGATTTGGTCGAGAACACCTAAGTGGATAGCAAGAGCACCTGACCAGATATGGCAGCAATATTCAATGCACGGGTGGATGGTAGATTTGTATATATGCAGGATTGTTTTGGATGGGAAAAACTTCCTGGCCTTACACAGAGAACTGACTTTCTTAGCAGTGGATTTAGCTATGGATTCTATATAGTTATTCCACTTGAGGTTTGATGTGAGAATTAATCCGAGGAGACGCAGTGTTTTACTTTCAGGGAGAGAAGCCTGATCCATGTTAATGGGTGGGAGGAATGATTGTCTGTGGTGGTTATTAGATAGCAGCTTTGTTTTGGAAGCATTAAAAGCATTAAAATTAAAAGTGAAACATCAAAAGGCATGAAATACAGAATTAGAACAATCTATCTCTGTAAACTAAATAAAGGGTTTCCAACACTTACCACCTGAAGGAAGCTGGAGGCCATATTTCTTCTTTTTAACTAAATGTTTAATCAATAAAAAACTCAAGAGTAATGGGTTACTGAACAAGGTTGATGCATGGACATAAGAGGTGGAAGTCGGTATGTGTTATGAGGATGTATGGGACAGATCCTAGACTTAAAGAGATCGATTCACTTACATGCTAATACCCATGGGAAAAGTATGAATCCATCTCTTCTCCCCCAACCAGCTATGGGTAAAATAGCAGAACAGATTTATAGATTTCAGTGGCAGTCCAGGAGAATGAAACTCTGAATTCAAATCCACCTGTTGCCTTGTAGGTCCTGCCTTTTTATGCAAAAGCTAAAAGTTAACTTCCAAAATATATGCACCTCTGGGTGGAATGAAGTCAACTTCCCTGTTGCAAAAGGAACTGGCACCACAGCAGTGCAATGAGGACCTGGTGCAAAAGGAACTGGCAAGTCATTGCACTTGAATGTCACCATGAACCACAATTGTGAGATTTTTTTTTTATATAATCGTGTCGTCCCAAACAAGACATTTTACTGCCTCTGTTGAGCAAAGGGTTACATAGGAGGTAAGTTATGAAAAAGAGTGACAGGTTACAGGGGGTGTCAGGAAGAAGGTAGGAGAAATATTAGAATACTGTCAAGTGTGAAGTGAACAAAGAAAGAAGCATGAGAGAGAGAGAGGATGCAAGTTAGCGAGATAGGAGATGACTATTGACTTTACATTTAAATTTTTAGAGATTGTAGCTATCAGGAAAGCAAGTAAATGAAAGGGAATTCCACAGGCGGGAGTTACAAGAGTAAAAGCTGCTGGACTAGAATTTGCATTTACAATTTATTGGTTTCACAGTAAAAGGGTGGGACCTAGTTGCTAATCTTGTGGTTCGAGCAAATTCATGTAGCGGGGTACCAGTTAGCTAAGTTTGTCTGAGCAGAAGCCATGAAACTATTTGTAGAGATGAAGGGAAGTGGTGACCACAGCAAGCAAAATGTGCTGACTGAATAAAATGAATGATTATTCAGTGAAATTTGCTATTGGATAAGATATGAAAGAATTATAATGGTGTTCAATCTACTTTCTTTTGAACCACCAACTGATGTAACTTCACAAGTACTGAGCTGATTCCTAACTACTTGAGGTTGGCGTTTTCACTAAGCAAACTTAATTCTATCAGCAGCAGGCTAATAAATTAAAATCAGATATTCTTGCCATTAAAGAGTTAAATACTGAAGATAATTATAATGTTGAATACATATGATCATCAGTTAAGGTAATAAATACCCAGATGGTCCATTAAGATCCATTATTAAGATCCATTATTAAGATCCATTATTAAGATCCATTAGATGGTCCATTAAGAAGTCGATACTCAAAATGCTCATTAAGTAGTTAGTGATAATTAAGTGATGAAATAAACTGGAAAATTAAAATTTTCCTCATGTGTTAACATATTTAAACCATTTTTTTATAGCTTTTGGTTGTATGTTGAGGAACATCAGTTTTTAAATGAAACATTTATGAATTAGCAAATCTAATTAAATTACTAGAGTTGATACAATCTCAGATGACAGCTAAATATTCTAAGTAAAAATTTTAGTTTTCATTTGACGTGTGATAAACTCTGAATTCAAATCCAACTCAAAAAATCTTATTAAAATTTGATTTTTTATAATATTAAACTTATAATGTAACCAAAGTTAAGCAACATCAAACTTGGTCAGTACTTATATCTATGACTTCTTGAAAATAATAAATTCTGTAGGCTTAGATGTGCAGTTGATGCAATGGATAATAAATCTGAATTTTTAATCAGAGAGCCAAGTTCTTATTCCAGTTGGGTTCTTCATTCTCACTTAGGAAAGATATGAATTCACCTCTTCTTCCCCAGTTAAGGGTTAATTAGTAAGACTTGTATCATTAAATCATTATTACCTCCCCACTTCCCGAATTCTTAAAATCTAAAAAATATTTTCCGGCTTTAATAACATTCATAGTGTTGATAGCTGTAGAAACAGATAAATCGATAAATTCGTAGTTAGTCTTTGCTTTGTTCCCACTTACTCCACCAGTATTGGCTGGGTAATTTTTGACCATTGAGCCAAGCTTATGTACTTGTGTTCCCCCCACTTTAAAAACTGATTTTGTGTCACAACTCACTTCAGTGGGGGAGTTAGATAAATACTCCTGCTACTGTAGGACTTTTGTATAACTTGTTCTTGTGGTGGATTTTAAACTTCACTATTGAAATACTCATTTACTGGGGAAGGTTGACTTCTGTCAGAAATATCCTCTCTACTATAATAAAAACTGTTGTGTATTTATTGATATACTAGCAGTATAGCCCGGTGTTGTTCAGGTGTAATGAAAGCTTTAAAACTAATCCATAGTCCTGGAGCTCAGACTCAGCCTGAAGAATATTTGTGTGAAGTTTGATGAGAATCAGATAAAAATTGTGGATTTGTATAAAGGACATACAGACAGATAAACACTCATACACACAAACATCTTGCCTTTTATATATATATACATATATATATATTATCAATTTTCTGCACTATTGTAAGAACTGCAACTTTGAAACTTCTGAATATCGTTTCTTATGTCTTTGTCTATGAGTGTATCAAATTTGATTAAAATTGGACCACTCCTTCTATAACCCGAATTTTTGGATTATCGATTTTCGATATTTATCGGGGGTACTTTGACACAAAACCTAGCTAAGAACACTCACAGATGTTTATAGTACAACTGTGTAAATTTTAAAGAAAATAGGTTCAGCCGTTTGGGGTCTATAGGTAATGGACACACACAGACACACACATATACACACACACACACATAGAGACAAAGTTCCATTTATAAATAAGTTTAGATATACATGAACTATATATATATATATATATATATATATACACACACACACTTATCTGTACATGCATAAATATATATTTCCCTTCTGTCACTCTCATGGAAAGATATGATAGCAAGCCAGCATCAGCTCAGTTCATTCTCTTTACTATCAGTTAGGGAAGCTCTTACTGCATGTTTGCTCTTTAACAGTACCTCATTATAATTTTTTTCTAATAATTATGTCATTGAGTAGTGAAGAATATATATATCCTCTCTATCATAATACTGTTGTGTATTCATTTGTGTGTGTGTGTGTGTGTGTGTGTGTGTGTGTGTGTGTGTGTGTATTATATGAATGTGAAAGAACATGTAGATTAAAACCCGCTGTTCAAGAATTTACTTTTATAAAGAAGGCTTGATACAAAGTAGAGCTTAATATTAGAATTTTGTTATTACAATGGTTTAAAAACATATCACTACACAAAAATTTTCATGTTTCAGAACAATACTGTCCTTCTTCAGGTGATATGTTAAAATAAATGGTGAAATAGATTTATTTTGAAAATTTAAGATGAATTCTTCTTACATTTTCAAAATGTCTTCTTCTTTGGATCTGGCTTCATGGAAATGTTCTTGATGAAGGAGGAGGAGAAAAAAAGCAACATGATAGATAGGATGGAAGAATAAGCCAATAGTGTCTTTCTGACATAGTCTATGGATGCACAAAATTGAATCCTCTGTTTAGATGCTCAAAACCACTTATATTTATACTTTTCAGGATTTCAAAATAAGATTAGTTTTTAAATATATATTTTCCCCTTCTCCAAATGGTCAATATACGTATATTTCTTTTTTATCGTTTTGTTAACCCGGAAGATCTGCATCAATTCTCACAATTATGTCGTTTTTTTTAAATCACCAAATTGATAACTTTCGGTTTACCACGCTCCATTTTTGGTCTAATCTAACTCTTGTAAAAATAGAGCCAGATATGTCAAGTTAGATATTTTCTGAAGTATTACAAAGAACTAGCCATTCTCTATTAAGCGCATTAGCTTTCAACAAAAACTTCAAATGGAATTCCTCAAGGTCTGCTCTGAACACGGGCCTCAATTATGTCCGTAGAAAATAAGTTGAGAGGTCTCCAACAATTAATCTGTCAGATTCCCCATCAGGGAGATTGGTAACATAAACTGATATCTCTGGATAGAATTTAAAAAATATATTTGAAGAGATGAAGTTTCTGATAATGAAATATTGCATGAGGATTACATTTGGTTATTGAAAGATTAAAACTGTCATCACAGATTAGACATTGATCTGTTGATTCCATAAAGGCTAAATTCTTCTAAGAGATTCTCAAAAAGTCAGAAAACTGTTTAATGAAAATGGATTGTAGCTATACATAGTTTATTTCCTTCACTGGATTAACTAAACTGAAATTTCCTGAAATGAATCTAGGAGTATTTCTGCTCAGTTCTAACCAAAGCAAATTCACATGAGATAAAAATAGGTTCTGAGTATGATGATAAACTGCATATGGCCTTTATTAGGTTTTTGAGGAGCATAGAATCACCACTTAATTGCTGCTGTTTCCAGATCCACACTGACTCAAAGTGGTAGCACCTGTAATGTCCCAGCCATGGGTAAATAGCTAACCCCCAAACCAGGGTCAAAACACTATAGAAGATTAAAAATAAACTTTTACAGTGGAAATTTCAGCAATATACACTGCTGGTCATAATTATTAGGCCACTCCAGTTTTTAAAAAATGATGTATTTCATACTATTTTTAGTGTTTATTGCCAAGTGGATAATTCTAAATTAGAGTAGAATGGTTCTTTGGATGAGTGGCAGCCAGGAAGCCTTTGCTTTGGCCAGCCAATAAGAAGAAGAGACTAGCATGAGGAAGAGAGCACAAAAACTGGACATCAGAACCGTGGTCAAAAGTGTTGTGGACTGATAAGTCTAAGTTCAAACTGTTTGGGAGGAAAAGGAGGGTATATAGTGGAGGAGGATTGGAGAGCAAGTGAAA
This sequence comes from Ascarosepion bandense, assembly GCA_037127315.1. Taxonomy (NCBI): domain Eukaryota; kingdom Metazoa; phylum Mollusca; class Cephalopoda; order Sepiida; family Sepiidae; genus Ascarosepion; species Ascarosepion bandense. The sequence continues at coordinate 3,956,981 of JBBBDQ010000423.1, read as the reverse complement.
GATGAGTGTGTACAGTCATCGATGATACATTGTGGTGGATACTGCATGGTTTGGGGCTGTTTTGTGGGCACTAGTTTGAGTGACTTGGTTGAAGTAAAGGGGACTATGAAGAACGAACAGTACCATTCAATCTGACAGAGATATGCAATTTCATCTGGATTGTGTATTGCGGGTCAAAATTCATCCTCCAGCAGGATAACAACCCAAAATATACTTCTAAATTGTGCCAAAATTATGTAAAATTAAAAGAAACTGCTTGAATGTTAAAAGTTATGTTTTGGCCACCTCAGTTACCAGACCGCTCACCAATTGAACTTACATGGGATGAGTTGGACAGGAGAAGTAAGAAGAAACAGCCTAGTAATGTTCGGGATTTAGTTAGGTGTCTAAAGGATACCTGGAGTGAGTTGTCGGAGGATTATTTTAAAAATAACTTGTGGCAAAAATGCCCAGCGTGTGTGCAGCCGTTGTGAAGGCAAAAGGAGGTTATTTTGATGAAACTGCAATATAGGTAATTATTAAATATTTATAAATTCATTTGATGCCCATGTTATTGTGCAGTATTTATAAAATAACCATTCTTTTTTTCACTTACAATTATTCACTTGGCAATGAATACTAAAAAATACATCACTTTCATAAAACACTAGGGTGGCCTAATAATTATTTAAATGAAAAAATATCAGCAGTATATTTTTGAAAAAAAGAAATTATATACCAGCGACACATCCGACTCTAAACAAAACCCTCTTTACAAAAATATTTCAATGGAACCTTATCTACAAACTGATATTTTACAAAGAATACATATTCTATTCATATGAATCTATTGTAAAAGTCTTTTATATTAGTATACTCATGTAGAAGCTGATTTTATGTATGTTATGACGCCAGAATTTTCTTTTGTTTTTGTATAAATTATATTCCTTCTAGAAAATTTTACCTGTGTATAGTGAAACTAGTCACCAAAAATACATGGTTTAAATCTGTTAAAAAAGAGATAAAACATTACCTTTGTATAGTAAATCCCCTTCATGATTTTTTAAATACTTACTCTGTTCTCGAGTATATACAGTAGTTAGCATTAAAAAAATACAGTACAAATTGCTCGAACATGACAAATCAGAATATATATATTTTAAGAGGAGTAAATATTGTAGTCTTAGAGTTTATGCTGAACAGACAGATATACATACATGCAAAAATTATAAAAAGGTTAAAGATATTTTCTTTATATATGTGTATTTAATTTATTTAATTATTTTTAATTGATACTCGTATTTAAGTAGATATAGTGTTTTTAATTAAACAGCATATATATATATATATATATATATATATATATATATATATATATATATTTATATATATAGTCATCCACAGACAGATCTGTTTTGCTGTATCACAGCTCATCAGTATGGTTAGACATCCAATTACTTTTTACCCAGGATTAAAACCCAACTGAATTGGCATCAGTCGGCAATTCTACCTCTGAGCTATGGGCACTCGGTAGAAGGAGGCAGACATTTTAGCATGTATATTATCATTATACACGCCCAATAGCTGAGAGTGTTCTAATTCATTGCTGAATGCCAGAGTAGCTACTGTTTTTTCAAAGTCTACCATTCTTCCAGAGTGCTCAATCAGGGTGTGAAAGCGTAAATAGTCATCTGCAAACAGATCTGTTTCACTGTATCACAGCTCATCAGTACGGTTAGACAGCCTTTTGCCCAGGATTGAATTTAACTGCCTGATTATTTATTTGAAATTTTGTTAATGTGTGTCATTTGGCAGGATTCAAACCTGTAACCCCCTAACAACATAGGGAAAGCCATCAATTGATCTAGTGCATCTTAGACTGCTTGACAACAGATGATTTTATAGTCTAATCAGTTAAATCAAGTCTATATACACAACTTTCAACTTCTCATAAATAACCATCTCTGCTCTGAAATGTATCATAATCTATGCAAATGTAAACATAAAATTCCATTTTGTTAATTTTGGAACTTTCTGTAAAATATATATGTATAGAGAGAGATATACATAAGGAAAACTTATCTTGGCCTCAGATAAGTTTTCTTTTTGTCTTAATAAAATAAAAATAATATAAACAAATAAGTAAAATAAAATAAACAAAATTTTAATCAATAAGTAAAAAAATCATATGCAAAATACCAAACTACAAATGCACATATAAACACAAGTAAATGTCATAATAACAATCAACAACAAATAATAATGTATAATAAATAATGAGTAAAAAGTTAACAAAGTGCCCTATAAAATAGCTACAAATAACTGCATCCAGATCTACAATTATTTCCACTCAATAGCCTCTAGCTAAATAAAAAAATAATAATAAAATAATAATAATAATAATAAAATAATAATAATAATAATAATTATTATTATTAAAAAATAATAATAGAGACTATTGAGTGGAAACATAACCATTACTGCCCACCAAATAAACATTAGGATAATACTATAGAGCTTCTGCTCATAAAGCACCACTGACCATCGTATATGAATAGTCAAGCCAAAACATACCACACATGGCCTGAAGATTGCATTGAAGCATGAAACAGACTGTTGCCCACTAGGTGTTGAATTCAATGTCTACTTATATATAAACACACACACACCATGCAACCTTGTTCCTCCAGTCATCACAAAACAAAGGGCAACAATTTTTTTTGAATAATCATTTCACCCCAACCAAGCAAGGCAGTAATGCCACTGGTGGGGGGGGGGGGAAACAAGGTCAAGGTCCAAAGAATGTCAAAGAAGATAAAAGAAGGATGGGAATCTAGAAGATAGCAAGTGACACTGGACTTCAACTTTTAGAGATTGTAGGTATCAGGGAAATAAGTATACTGAAGGGAGTTCCACAGGTGGAGAGTGCAAGAAAAGAAACAGATAAGTAGAAGTGATGATTACATTTGACTATTTTGGCAGTAAAAAGGTGGGACCTAGTTGCCAATCTAGTAACACAAGTAAATTCATGTGGTCGGGGCAGCAGAGAAAGAAGCTCGTCAGAGCAGAAGCCATGAAAATATTTGTAGAAAAGACAAAGGGAAGCCACATCCTGTTGGTGAGAAAGTGACTGAGAAAGTGTCAAGCTGCTAAATTGCAACTGATTACATTGCAGTCCACCGAGATCAACCTTGTGCAAGTTGCAGACCCTGGAATTAGCTGGTGTTTCTTTTTCTCAATTCCTTTTTAACTGTAGCATTGTCTTTTTAGTCAGTAAAATTAAATCTACTAAGCTACGGTGAATGATGCTAACATGCATTTTTTTCTGTGGATTTTTTCTGCATTTTGCCATGCGATGCATTTATGTATTAAACCAAGGAATGGATGCACATGTGCACCAGAGGCAAGAGAAAACATTCCAACATGCTTCAAAATTGTGCATCCTTAAGTATGTTAATGAACTTAATGAATGCTAAACCATTCTACCAAATGTCAAAACATGAAAATTTTGAAACATATTTTCATTTTTCTTATATGAAGTCAATCTTTGTTTCATCTTTTATCCTGTCTTTATGCCATATTTAATTGCATAAAAGAACTGCAAAGAAAAACTGATGAGCATTTTAAATTTGTAGTGATGATTTATTCAGTGCAATTTTACTCCTGCCCATTTTTCATAATCATTTCACCCCAAGCAAGACAGGACTGCCACTAGTGCACATGGAATTCCAGTGAGAGAAAAAAACAAGGTTCAGGGAATGTCAAAGAAAAGATAAGAGCTGGCTTGGAATCAAGAAAATAGAAGATGGCAATTGACATTGCATTTAAACTTTTTGAGATTGTAGCTATCAGGGAAGCAAATAAACAGAAGGGAATTTCCACAAATGGAAAGTGCAAGAAAAGAAACTGTTAGAGTAGAAGAGAGCAGCTACATTTAATTATTTTTATGGTAAAAGGGTGGGACTTAGATGTCAATCTAGTAAATGTATATGGTCTGGATACCAGAGAAATCTCATCAGAGCAGTAACCATGTTAATAATTGTAGAAAAATCAGAGGGAAGTCACATCATGTCGGTGTGAAAGTGACTGAAAGCAAACTGCGTTGCAGATCCTTCTTTTGGATTTTGTCAAGAACCTTAAGATGAACTGCAGGAGCAGCTGGTCAGATATGATAACAATATTCAATGCACAGATGAATGGTAGATTTATAAATGTGCAAAATGGATTCTGATTTCTTCCTGGCTCAATATGGTGACCCAACCTTTGAGCTTGTAAGTGAGGTCCAACCATTTCTTTTAGAGTCAAGTAGCTTCAAGGAAAGAGAGACAACTATGGTTGTGTTTCACCACAAGTGTCAAAATATATATAGCTGATAATTAAATTATTTTGAAATTTATTTTAATGAAAATTTTAAACTTTCATCAATCAAAATTAGGGTGAAAAAAAATTAATAAAAATTAGTAAGAAGAAAAGAAATATGTAATTTTTCAAATGGCTCTTGTAAGGGATGTCTAATTCATCAAATAGAAATATATCTACCCTCTTTAGTTTTTTTTTTAATTTTTTTAACTAAGAAAAGCTAAAATAGTTGAAAGACAGTGCAAAAATAAAAAAAAATAAACTAGCATTTTAATTGTAGTGTATCATGTTTACCATTTCTGTAGCCATTCAGACTAATATCCTTATCATGTTTTTTTTTTACCCATTCTCCTTTTAAAATTTTTCATAATTTCTCAGAAAGTTTCCTAATTAAATATTGTAAAGAAAACTGATGAGTGTAGTTAAACTTTATTCAATGTTAACATGTTCCAACCATTTCTTTTATAGTTGAGTAGTTTTAAGGGGGAGACAACTATATCTGTCTTTCACCACAAGAACCCTGGATCTAAGATCCCTTAACCATCAAATCTCATTTTAGCAGGGACTAGAGAAAAGAAAATAATTGAAAATTAAAATAAATGGGAATTGAACGTCATTCTTTATTTTTGGCCCAATTCAAAACTAGTTTCTTTTCCTGCAGATGTTGTAAGTCTATAAAATTCTAAGATTTGCAATGATAAATGATAGATTGGATAGATAGATATAAACATATATTTGAGTCTCAAATAGATGGAATGGTTAAAATAAGAGATAGAAGTATTTATTTTATTTTATTTTTTCTATAATTTCATATAACTTTTGATAATGAAATGTTTTGTTCTAGAAGGCTTGTAAGCTTGAAATAATAATGCCTTGAATTTAAAAAAACAAAAACTGACCAGAATGGACACTTGTGTAGCAGAGAACAAACAAATTGAAATAAGATTATCATAAAAAAATATATGTATAGTTTTATTTATTTCTTTTTCTTTTTTATAATCATATCGCCCCAATCAAGGCAGCTTACTGCCACTGGTGTGCAGGGGGTTACATAGGAGAAAAGGTATGAGAAAGAGTGACAGGTTATAGGGGGTGTCAGGAAGTGGATAAGAGAAGGAAGAGAATACTTTCTACAGAAAGTAATGGCAACCTACTGCAAGAAAATCTTCTACCCATTCAGTCATTTTCCTTTCAAGACATGATCACCTAAGTGTGTTTCACATATGGCATTTAGCTAACTGACATGTGGGCTACTGTCCTCATCTTTGTTGTTTTCATTCATAAAGATTAAGATCAACCAAGCCATGTCGGGGATAAATGCATATATTTCCTTCTGTCACAAGTGGTCAGTGTTCAAATATATTCTCTCACACTGAGCAAATCTTCTTGCATTGTAGTAGCTTTATTGCCTTGTTTGGTGTGGAATGATAAAAAAAAAAATCCTGATCAAAACTAAAGTTGATTTTCAAAGTTGGCCCTCCCCTACTAGATGAAGACAACAGAATCTTTCTTATAAAATTCTCTTCTCATTTATAGTCTTGTTCTATACTAAATTAAGAATTATTCTGCAATGAAGAGTTATCATTATTTACAGGGACTAATATCCTCATCTTTGTTTTTATCACATTTAAACTGCTGCCCCATCTGGCCTTGTTTAGAGGTTTGTCAGTCTGGGTAACTTTCAGGGAATTTTGAATTGAAGCATTTAAGGCAATATATCCTTAGATATGGATAACCAAAATGAGAACAATCCCATTCTATAGATTAAACTAGCAGTACAGCCTGGCATTACTCAGGTGTAATGAAAGTTTAATCCATGGTCCTGGAGCTCAGACTCTTTGGATGTTGGCACAAAAGACTAAAAAGCAATAGTTGTTTACAGTTAAAGTGAAACCATAGACTGAAAGAAAAATGAATGGATGTAAGTCAAATTTTGATTTCCTGGTAACAATATCAAATAAGTTTTTTTTGTCGTAAACTGAATTTTGAAGGCTAAATAAGTCCTCTGAGTAAATGGTATCATGGCTGAGACTAAGAATTACAATTATACCTACTTAGAGCCAAACCCAAAGCAAAAGCTAAAATAAAAGGGCTGAAAAAATACAGACATACAGGCAGATAAACAGACACATACACAAACATCTTACCTTTCATATATATATATATATATATTATTGATTTTCTGCACTATTGTAAGAACTGCAACCTTGAAACTTCTGAATATCGTTTCTTATGTCTTTGTCTATGAGTATATCAAATTTGATTAAAATTGGACCACTCCTTCTATAACCAGATTTTTTCGATTATTGGTTTTTGATATTTATTGGGGGTACCTCAACACAAAACCTAGCTAAGAACACTCACAGACACTTATAGTACAACTGTGTAAATTTTCAAGAAAATCAGTTCAGCCATTTCAAAGTCTATAGGTAACGGACATGCACACACACACACACACACACACACACACACACACACACACCAACAAAGTTCCATTTATTAATAAGTTTAGATTAGATAAAGGGTTTGATTTGAAATTTTGGAAGGTTATCCATATAGACAGACATCTGAAGAAGTCTAGGGATCACAGTTGCTGAAGCACTATGATGATAAGAAAGACTGGCAGTAAATAATGTAAGTTAGCTAAATATACTAAATCTTATATATGAAAAGGAATAGTTACATTTGTTTATTGTCCAGTTCACACTCCTCTGCAGCCTTTTGAACTGATGTTTATCCCTTGTTTCCTGTTTAAAAATATGTTTCCAGTTCCTTCTAAAGTTTTCTCAATCTCTCTCACTCCCAGTAGCTTCTTACATCTTAGTGGCATTATCCTCTTACCCTGGGTGAACTGATTAAAAATAACAAGAAAAAAGCATCATTCAAAAAGAGACATGATTCTTGCTTTTAATCAGTCATATTTACAGTTTCAAAACCAATGACCAAAATGTCTCTCAGAAATGATGAAATGTTTTTATTTTTAATATGATCTGGTTTTAAAAATGACTGTTTTGATGTATATCTGCAGACTGTTTTTAATGTTAATATTAAATATTTTTCTCCAAGCTTAAGATAATACTGCCCTAAAGTAACAAAAACATCCCATACATGTGAAATGAAACAAATTCTAATTTCTTATTGTAAAAACAAATATTATTGGTTATTTAATTTTTTAAAAATGTTTTGAATTATTTATGTAACATTCTTTTTTTTTTATTATTAAAACATTTTGGTTACAATTTATGTTCTAAGTTAAAATCTTTATTTAATTTTGGAATAGCAAAAGATGTCTTCCATAAGCTAAACAAAGTATTAAGAAACAGAAAAATTTTATTAGAAACAAGGAAAAGAGTACTGAACTTAATACCAGTCCTCTATTGCAATGAGACGTGATGTCTGTGGTGTTGAAGTTCCCTCCTCTGTGCCAAGTAATGACTGACTTATCAGTAGTCACTCAACTCTATACAACACAATGAAATCTTCTCACAAATAATGAAACACCTTGAAGCAACAGAAATCTGGTTCTACAGAAGGATATTGAGAAACCCATGGAAATGAACAAGTGAGTAACAACCAAGTTTTAAGGAAAATGGAAACAAAAAGGATACTTATACTTAGAATTAGAAAGACATAGTTGAAATTTCTAGGACACATAAGGAAGTAAGAGGGTTTGGAGAATCTAACACTCACAGGACATATTGAAAGGAAGAGATACAGAGGAAAGTAGAATGTAACAAACTTTTTCAAATAGATGGCATAACAGGGATTAGAAAAAAATAGAAAAAGATCTTATTCAGAACTACAAATGATAGGAAGCTGTGGAGAGTCATAGTCGCCTACTTCTTGAAGAGATATCACACACAAGAGAATAATATGTACAGTGGCCCCACTGCCAGCTTAACTGCAGGATTTGCAACAATCTGGAAAGCAAGTGGCAGCAAGACATCTACCAAAGAGTTTGAAGAGAATAGGAGCCAGTTTAGGCACACATTTCTTAAGGATAATTGCTTACATAGCACAGAATCCTTTGTTGGGGACCAAGTTTGGAGATGATAGCAGAAACCATGGATATAGTTATATGCATATCAGTCAGTTAACTGCTATAAACGTATGGATGATCATGTCTTTTTCAAGACCTGATTGACTAGACAGAAGATTTTTCTGCAGTAGCTTGCCATTTTTATCTGCAATGGATCAGTCATCAAGCAAGGCTATAGAACCCAATCTGTCCAGCTATTCAACCCATAGCTGGAAGGAGAAGAGATGGATTAATACCTTTCCCAAGTGCATTTGTGGAGTTATTGTTGAAATAAATAACGAGAAGACTCGAAAAAAATTAAATAACGTAATGTATTAACGAAATACATATAGTTGTTAAAGCTGAGTTGTATCTCTACTCAGCTACAGGACAAATCAAGTTATGACCTTTACTCTCTCAGTCTCTGGCTCTGACTAGTCGGAAGACAGAACCTGGTAACCGGACGTGAGTTCAGGAATAGTCCATTAGTCAATAGACTCACAGGGGTGCCACCCTAACAAGCTGATATATTCATTACACTACATCACACAGTAGATTTTCAGTTCTACATGGAAAGTCAGACAAAAATTCTCCTTATAAGTCAAGAACAAAATTAGAAGAGACTTTGTGTGCAAACAAATTTCATCATACACCACAAAAATAGATTCATTTTACTGCTCACCAATGCAAATGACCTCATCTGAGAAAAAAATAGAAATTAGTTACACCCTGTCCCTCCTGGGACTAAAGCTGACCGTATTTTTTTTTGTATTTTTTTTTTGGGAGATAATCTTCTGCCCAGTCAGTCATGTCTCTTTCAAGACATGATTGCCCAATATGGCACTTAACTGACTGACTGTTTCAGCATTAAATGACCTCAAGGGGTTGATATGCCATAAAACAAACCAAACCTGGTGAGACAAATTCTCTAGTATAACACAGTGAACTAATTTTCCTAGCAGCCAACCTAGCAATTGATTCAATGTAATCTTTTCACTTCATATCAGTAGCTCAGCCCTCTCCAGGTTGGTTTGAATTCAGTTTTTCTTGTCTCAAACCAGTTGCCAACCAAGGTTGTAGAACTCAGTCTGTCCTGTCACTTACCCACAGCTAAGGCGAAAAGAGATGGTTTTGTACCTTTTCCAAGCATATTGGTGAATGTAATGAACCTAACAGAAATTTGAATATGGCTCTCCAACTTCTTAATATCCGTAGCTATCAGTTACTCCGTCATGTCTTCGAATGAAAAGATGCAACTTTGAAGAACCAAAGATTTTACTACCTGCCAAAACATTTTCATAGCCAGCAAAGAAAAGCATGTCTATTCTTGGGTTGGTTTCTAACCATTTGTATACTTTCAACAGTTGTGAAAGACCATTTCAAATATCAGTTACTCCACTATGTCTTCGAATGAAAAGATGCAACTTTGAAAAACCAAACATTTTACTACCTGCCAAAACAGAAAAGTGTCTCTTCTCGGATCCACCTCTCTAACCATCTCTATGCTTTTGCAATAGATGTGAAGGACCCTTTCAAATATCAATATATGAATTTATGCTATAATAATGTTAGTATACAAACATTATAATTTTTATTATAATATATGAACATTATAATTTTTTTAGTTTGATTTTAATTTTATTCTTAATTTAATTTTTCATGTTTTTTTGTTTGTTTGTTTTTAAATCAATATAAATTTTTTTATTTTATTTTATTTTCTTTTGTCTTTGTTGGTTCCTTTGTAGGTAATGCATTCACGCAAATTTCTCCGGTCAGGTACAATTGTCGGAAGTTTCAAGCTAGATGTTGCCACAGTTTACTTATCAACTGGTATATACACCTGTGAATATATCTGTAAACATACACACACATACATAAATATATGAGTTAAACTTCTTAGATTTTCTTTTCTTTTTTTTTTTTTTTTGTAATCTTGAAACACCTTCTTCAACTTTCTCTCGTTCCTCTGCAATGGAAATTTGTAAAATGCCTTGCCTACTTCTCCCTATGCCTTATTGTTGCATTTTTGCTTTCCGTTTGAAAATAACAAACCAAAAATGTTCCAATCAACTCGTTAGCTGAAACTTGGACACTTTACCTGTGCATCTTTGGTGAATTCCATGCCTCTTTCAAGACAGCTGCTTCAACTATTTAGCAATGTACAAGAGAACATTTTCATTGATTCTAATATTGGTGACTATAAGATGTCTTATAGGCAATTATAGGATTTCCTGTTATAGGCAACTACAAGAGGTCTTATTATAGGTGGTTTTAAGATTTCCTTAAGAATATAAAAAAAAAAAAAAACTCAACCAGGACCAAAAAAATGTTCAGAAGATATACATATATACAAAAAATAATTAAGTAACAGATTGGTTTTCTCTTTTCCAATCTTGTTGCTCCTTTTTCTTTTTTTTTTTTTCAATTGGAGTAGATAGACTAAACTATCGCCCAGTTCACACTCCACCCTCGTCTATTGAACAGGTGAAGAGGCTCATCCCTTGTTCCCTGTTTAGGATGTGGTTTCCAGTTTTCTCTTTTCCAATCTTTTCACTCTTACATAGCCCCTTGCACATCAGTGGTGTTACTGCCTTAACATACACCAAGGTACATCCATTTTACCCCACATTTTTTTTATTAGATTGTTATCAGAACATGTAATAATATAATTCCTTCAACATGGATAGCATTTGAAAAAAGACCACATAAAAAAAATACTATAAGTTTTGAAGCCCACTCAGGGCAATCTTTCAACTTATGATAACAGAATATCATAGTTTCAGCTCTTATGATCAGTTTCTTTTTGCAAAAAATAGTGGGGAGGCTCACAAAAAAAATTAATCTCTGTATAGTGCAGATAATTTTTTTTTTTTTAAATTGAAAAGGTTAAAATTTATGCTTTTCATTTACCAGTTGTATTATACAAAGATTTTTTTTTTTCTGAAGTGGTAAAATTAATGCAACAATAATTCAGGGGTCACACTATACATTAAGTCGACTTACACTCAAATATATATGGTATACAGCCATTAGCAAAAAGGAACATTCCAATATAAAATGGCAATGTCAAAATCAAGCAAATATAGAAATTTAATTTTCTGGTCAGTATTATAGTATTTAACCCTGGTATAAAAGAAACCCGGATATAAGAGAGATTGTTTCTGGTCACAAATTACAGTATTATAATATTTAACCCTGATATAAAAGAAACCCGGATCTGGTTAGTATTACAGTATTTAGCCCTGATATAAAATAAACCCGGATATAAGATAGATTGTTTCTGGTCCCAAATTACAGCCTGTGGTAATGTATATAAAATAGACCAAACCCGGATATAAGATAACCTTTATCCGGTCCCGGTAATTCTCTTATATCAGGGTTACACTGTATCACAGACAATGGAAAATGAGACATTGATATCAGAAAACACATTGATAGAGTGAAAGTTCCCTTCCAAATGTTAAATGATGTTGTAAGAAGCAGAAAAACTTCATTAGAAACAGAAGAGTGTTAAGGGGAATCCTTTTTTTTTTTAACATGTTTTTTCCCATTTCTTTTTCTTTCAATTCATTTGGGGTAATATGATTTCCAGGGCACAGATAGCATTTGATAAAAATATCACATTAAAAAAACAAAACAAAAATAAAATGAAGCCCACTCAGAGATTCAACCAATCATTTGATCATTAAGGAAATCATCAGTTTCCCACCTTTCTGCAGTTTTGGGGATGCAAGAATAAAATATGTCTCCCAAGTAGTACTCATGATCAAATTCATCATTGGCTTAAGCAACAGAACCAATGGAATGAGTGTGTTCTATAACATTGGCTGGTAACCAGTCTACCACAGAAAGAAATGCCAACCTTCTGTGGGGAAAAGTCTTCTGCCTAGTCGCTCATGAATCAAAAAAGACATGATCGCCCAAGCATGTATCATGTAACTGACTGTTACATCACTTAGAGGATAAAGGTGTTTGTCTAAGGTCAACACTCCTACATGCAAAAAAAACACAAGTTACAGAAGCATTAAAGCCCTCCCTCATCGATGGCCTATGCTCTACTAAGGATAGAGACCAAAAGGATCTCCACGTCCTTGTGGGTGATTTTTTTTACACCTTAAGACCCCTTTCTCATAGACAAAATATTGCAAGCCTTTTACTGCTTTATTATTATTTTGATTAAAAGTGCTCAGACGAACTGCGTTCTTTAGTTCCACCAGACAGCTTACTCTCGCCTAGATCAAAAATCTGCCAAGGCTAACAAAGCAAACATCACTGCTGAGCTTGAAAAGAACCTCCAGTCCGTTGTGGATTGGGGTAAGAAATTGCTCGTGAATTTTAATGCTTCCAAAATGAAGCTGCTATCTATTAACCATCACAGACAAACACTCCAACCCCCTATCAACATGGATCAGGCTAGTCTCCCTGAAAGCAAAACACTACGTTCTCCGGTTAACTTTCACAGCAGACCTCAAGTGGAATGGTTATATAGAATCCATAGCTAAATCTGCTGCTAAGAAGGTCAGTTCTCTGTGAAGGGCCAGGAAGTTTTTCTCATCTGAAACCATCTTGCACACATATATAGATCTACCATCTGCCTGTACATTGAATACTGCTGCCATATCTGGTCAGGTGCTCCTGCTATCCACCTTGGTGTCCTTGACGAAATCCAACAAAGAATCTGTAATGTGATCAATCCCGACTTGGCAGCTCAGATACAGTCACTTTCTCACCAGCGTAATGTGGTTTCCCTGTGTCTCTTTTACAAATACTTTCATAGCTTCTACTCTGATGAACTTAACTCCCTGGTGCCCCCTATATATGAATTTCCTCAAGCCACAAGATTAGCAACTTGGTCCCACCCTTTTACTCTTTTGAAAAAGAAGAGTACTAAGGTATATACATTTTTTTTCATGTTTTTTTACCCCCCTTTTTGATTGGTTTGGGGTCATTAGAGAAATAAGTAAGCACAACTTTCTCTAGTGTGAGTTTTTGGTTTCTTCTAACAATAATCCAGTTTGATTAGTTAATGATAAATTAATAAATAATAACAAAATAATTATCTTTCAAAGAGGATTGATGTTATAAAAATAAAATAATTAACTGAAATTTAATAAAAACTGAAACATTTTAAGAATACAGTCAGTTAAGTGTCGTACACTTTGGCAAAAGAGACATGAGTGACTGAGAAGAGGATTTTCTTGCAGTAAGTTTTTATTACTTCCTGTCATCGTGTTGTGGAGTAGTTTTTGCACTGAAAGTTATAATTGTGCTATTTTGGTTGCTAATCGACTTAATGCACCCAAAATGTTAGGAACTTGTTAATCTTCTACTGTAAGCTGACTCCTTAGTATTCGGCTAACTGCTGACTAATATCAACTGCCTAGTAGTTATACTGAACTCCAATAGAACTCTAAAGAACTCTCTAGAACTTCTAAGAACTCTTATGAACTTCCCATAAACTTCTCGAATTAACTTCCTGTTAACTCTTATTAATATAGGAGGGAGAGTCCATTATCTGAGGAATAAGTGTGTTTCACCATAACAAATAGACAGGCTGCTAACTAATGTTATAGAACCCAATCTGTCCTGCCATTTAACTCATAACTGAAAGGAGACATGATGAATTAATATCTTTCCCAAGGACATTTGCGCGTAAGTGAATGCAATGAATTCAACTGGAATTTGAACTCAGTTCTCTGATTTTTTTCTTTTGAGCTGATATTCATTGAACCACAACGGACATCCAAGAATACATTACCTTGCCTATTTTTAATATTTTTTTCCTTAACAATAAAAAAAAATATATATATATATATATTAAACTTAGTGGAATACACCTTTTTGCAAAGATCTATTGAGAACGTATTTTTTACATCCCTCACAATGTTTTCTCTTTGTATATAACAAAATGGTTGAAGCTGTCAGTCTTTATTCTATGCATTCGATTTTGTACATGAATGGCTTTTGTGTGATTTATAGCTTTGTATTGTTAATTCATACCAACTTATATTTGAAGAAAAAAAAAACACAGGATTGTTGGTTTGTAATATATTAAAACGTTTTTCTTCCCTTTTCTGAATTTTCAAGACGAGGATCCATTGCTATTACATGCTAATTTACTTGGACAAGCATCCTTATCCTGGTTGCAATAAAAAACAATATTTCAAGAATTTGAGATGAAAGACTCATACTTTTTCTAATTTTCTCAGTCTAGTATCCTCATCTTGATTATTAAAATGACATTTTTTTTTTACTATTTCTGAGATGAGAAATTATCATTATTCTATACTGATTTACATAAACTAATGTCATTATCTTGGTTGTTAGTCACAACACTTTAGCTATCATGCTCTCTAACAAGAACAGGAACAGTCTGCCACTTCTAGATTGAACAAAAAGCTCAGTTCAAAATTCCTTGAAGTTTTACCAATTTTGATAAATATTTGAAAAGGACAGAGACTACAATGTCCAAAACTTTGTAATGTGACAACTAATATAAAGACATTAGTTTAGATAATATACATTTTTTTCTTGCTCATTCTTGATTGCTACTTGTTGTTTTTTTTAATACTTTTTTCTCTCTATTATTTTCAATATGAAATTTTAAAAAATAGGGGTTTTGCCTTGAGACATTAAAAAATATAGCGGTTTCTTCTTTCTTTTAAACGAACCATGATTAATTCTTAGTCAAGGTTTTTTTGTTTTGTTTTTTTTCTTTTCCCCACAAGTAAATAGCTTCATACTCTTATTTTATTTTATTTTTATTTTTAAAAAAAAAAAAAATTTAGGATGCGTTCATGTACGGTTCGCCTCTTTATGCAAACTGGCTTTGACTGTCGCCAATTGGAAGTGTGTGCAAGACTTTATATGGGGCCTAAACTTTATAAATTTTGTTTCTAATGTCTGAAAGCGTTCATTGAGGGTAGACCGGATACTGATCATTTCTGGTCGGGTCAGCGTGGTGAGGGGGGTATGATGTTGAGAGACCCAAAACCCCCTAGTGATCCATGTAAAGACATCACTGACGACTCCCTCTAGCACCCCCACTACGGTGCGTATGTTTGAAATTGATTCATTCTATTTGCCTAATGTTTGTAGAATGAGAGAACAACCTGAGCATTAAGAAAAGCAACAAAAACATTTCTTTTATCATTTCACCACAAGGGAGGCAATAAAGCTGCTAAGATGCAAGGGGTTACTGAGTGTTAGAGAATAGGAGAAAAATATACTACTAAAAATCAGTCAGTCAGTTAAGTGCCCTATGTGATCCACGCTTGGGCGATCATGTCTCGAATGAGCCATGACTGACTAGGCAGAAGATTATCCTGCAGTAGGTTGCCATTGCTTTCTGCAATAGACTGGTTGCTAGCCAAGGCTATAGAAACCTATTATTTTACCCATAAGTGGAAGGAAGAGATGGATTAATACCTTTTTTTTTTTTTAATCATATCACCCTGAGCAAGGCAGTAGCGCCACTGATGTGCAGGGGGCTACGTAAGAGTAAATAGATTGGAAAAGAGAAAGCCGGAAACCACATCCTAAACAGGGAACAAGGGATGAGCCTCTACACCTGTTCAATAGACGTGGGTGGAGTGTGAATCGGGCGATAGTTTAGTCTATCTACTCCAATTGAAAAAAAAAAGAAAGAAAAGAAAAGTGAAAAGATTGGAAAAGAGAAAGCCGGAAACCACATCCTAAACAGGGAACAAGGGATGAGCCTCTACACCTGTTCAATAGACGTGGGTGGAGTGTGAAACCAGGCGATAGTTTGGTCTATCTACTCCAATTATATATTTTCCAAGGGTATTTGCGCGTAAGTGAATGCAAGAAATTCAATTGGAATTCGAACTCGGCTCCTCGATTTGTCATTCCAAGCCGATATCCTCTGCACTACAACGCACATCCTACTGAAGATAGAGGACAATAAAAGAAGAAGAATTAAGTAAACAGAAGATATTGCATTTAAATTCTAAATTTTAAAAGACCCCAGAAGATTTCAACAAATGCTATCAAAGAAACTACTAGCATAGACCTTACAGCCATTTCAATTGTAAAACAATGCCACCAATCTAGTAATGTACTGAAATTCATAAGACCTCGGTACCATAGAGGGAAGTTCATCAGATAAATTACCATAAAATATTTATAGAAAAAGGCACAGAGAAGCTACATCATGGTGGTGGGAAAGTGACTAAAGCTGATATGCTAGGTCAGGACCAGTAACATTGCAGATTCTTTGGATATGATCATGTTGAGTTGTGCAGGTAATAACAACGAACAACAGAAATATAATAATAATAAAATGTATTAAGGAAGAAATGGTATTTACAAAAGTGGTTAGTATAATAGAGGAAAACAAGGTATTAATGTGTACATCTCTGTACGTCGTAGAGTGCAATTATCACTTCCGGTTTACAACCAGAAATACACGACTGACTCGTAACTCCGAACACTGTCGAACTCCCAACACTACCACCATTTATAGTGCCTGGAACAGTTCATTATACTTAAAAGGTGGAGAGTGCCCTAACAGATCAATCAATAGATAGCAAGATCACTGAATCAAATGTGTCAGGAATATTTAAAGCAAGGACTAATGGTAGACTTATAAATATGTACAATAGATTCTAGGAAGAAGAACTGCTGAGCACATCAAAGTGAACCAACTTACTGAACTGCAGACACAGCAATTGATTCAATATTTAAATATTAGTAATTTATTAAAAAAGAACAAATAGTACCTCTTTAATGTTAGAAATTTGGACAACTTAAAACTATAAATGACCAATGTTTCTGAAAATATAAAAAGAAAATTTTACAATAGGCTTTTTTTTCTGCTTTTAAATGTATTTTTTCATCTTCAGTAGCTTGGCTTGACCATAAAGATCAAAGACACCATAATTTGTAAACAAAATTTCCTTTCATGATTATTTATACAAAGGCAAGTATTTATAATACAAATGCATTAAAATTTCAATAAATGAAGAGTCTATTAATGTTTTTTGACATTAAATCCTTCTCTTGGGACCAATAATAATGTATACTAAATTTAAGCATGGTACATGAAACAGGGATGTGCGTTGTGGTGCAGTGGATATCAGCTGGGAACGAGAAATCGGGGAGCCGAGTTCGAATTCCAGTTGAATTCATTGCATTCACTTACGCGCAAATACCCTTGGGGAAGGTATTAATCCGTCTCTTCCTTCCAGTTATGGGTTAAATAACAGGACAGATTGGGTTCTATTGCTTTGGTCGGCAACTAATCTACTGCAGAAAGCAATGGCAACCTACTGCGGGATAATCTTCTGCCCAGTCAGTCATGTCTCAAGACATGATCGTGCAAGCGTGTATCACGTATGGCACTTAACTGACATGAAACAGTCCAGCAGTATATAATGACCAAACAGACATACTTCTTAATTTTTAAACAGTTATTGGTCAGATTTAAGTTAGACCCATAAACAACTGTATTAAAAAGTGCCCAATGAAAATATATACAATAATATTTCACAAGCCTTGACTGACTCCTCGCCTTATTTTAAACTTATGTGTTTTTAAATTCTGTTGTGAGCTTCAAAATAAAACACTAGGAAATTAGTTAAATTATAATTCCTGATCATAACAAAAGATTAAAATCATGGTAGCATATTCAGCTGAACATCCTAATTTTAATATATATAATACATTTAAAACAAAAAAAGAATGATCATATTTTATTAATAAAACAAGATACAGGTATATGTAAAATTTGCTAGGTGCCTTTTGACCAACATTTCTTCAGAACAAAAATTGTTGTCCTGAAGAAGGGTCGGTCAAAAGGTGCCTAGCAAATTTTAAATGTTGTGATACTTCCATATTCTGTTTTATTAATGAAATATGATCCCTCTTCTTAATTTTTAAATTCATTATATTTTGATGTAGTAATGGCAACATGTTTATATATATATATATATATATAAATTTGAGCTTAAAGGTTTTGTTTATTATATTTTCCTCATTTTGAATAAGGTGCTGAGTATTATGCTCAAAGTTGTGAATAAAGTGTAAAAAGTTTGTAAAATCAAAACCCCTGAGCAATACAGAACGAAAATATAAATACACAATGGTCTTTATGATAATAGAGAGGATATATATATTTTCTTCACAACTCTGTGGCATAATTATTGCAAAAAAATTAAATAAGGCATTCTTAAAGAGCAAACACAAAGCAAGAACTTTCATAACTGGTAGTAAAGTTTAATAACTGGTAGTAAAGAGAATGTACTGAACCGACACTGCCTCGCTATTGTCACTCTCTCCATGAGCATGACAGGCGTAAAAATATATATATATACCCAGGTAAAGAGAACCAACAGTTTTAAAATTCCGAGTTCTCAAGCATTTACTTTTTTAAAAAAAGTGCTTAATACAACATATATCATAGAGCAAAATATAATTAAATTTGTTTTTTATTTGAAATTAATCTAATTTACATTGCAACACAGAAATTTCTGTTTCAAGATTACTTCATCATCAAGCAACATTGACTTATTGTTGGGAAAATCACAAATCAACATTGCTTGATGACGAAGTAAAATCTCAAAACATAGATGTTTCCACATTGCAACATAAATTAAATAAATTTTAAATAAAAACATATTTAATTATGCATATATATATATATATATATATATATATATATATATATATATATTTTAATCATATCACCCCAAGCAAGGCGATAACGCCACTGATGCACAGGCGGCTACGTAAGGGTAAAACGAATGGAAAAGAGAAAACCAGAAACCGCATCCTAAACAGGAAACAAGGGATGAGCCTCTTCACCTGTTCAATAGATGAGGGTGGAGTGCGAACCGGGCGATAGTTTAGTCTATCTACTCCAATTGAAAAAAAAATAAAAATAAAAATAAAAAAGAAAAGACTGAAAAGATTGGAAAAGAGAAAGCCGGAAACCACATCCTAAACAGGAAACAAGGGATGAGCCTCTTCACCTGTTCAATAGATGTGGGTGGAGTGTGAACAGGGCGATAGTTTAGTCTATCTACTCCAATTGAAAAAAAAATAAAAAAATAAAAATAAAAATAAAAAAGAAAAGAGTGAAAAGATTGGAAAAGAGAAAACCGGAAACCACATCCTAAACAGGAAACAAGAGATGAGCCTCTTCACCTGTTCAATAGATGAGGGTGGAGTGTGAACCGGGCGATAGTTTAGTCTATCTACTCCAATATATATATATATATATAAATAAAATTTATAACATATATATATATAACATCACGACAAAGTAGCAAAGTAGCTAGTTTGTTTCAACACTTGTGTCTGACAAGAAGTGTTGAAACAAAATAGCTACTTTGTCATGATGTTGTAATATACTTATGTTATAATATACTTATGTTGTAATATACTTATGTTGTAATATACTTATGTTATAATATACATATGTTATAATATACTTATGTTGTAATATACTTATGTTATAATATACTTATGTTATAATATACATATGTTATAATATACTTATGTTGTAATATACTTATGTTATAATATACTTATGTTATAATATACATATGTTATAATATACTTATGTTATAATATACATATGTTATAATATACATATGTTATAATATACTTATGTTATAATATACATATGTTATAATATACTTATGTTATAATATACATATGTTATAATATACTTATGTTATAATATACTTATGTTGTAATATACTTATGTTATAATATACTTATGTTATAATATACTTATGTTATAATATACTTATGTTATAATATACATATGTTATAATATACTTATGTTATAATATACATATGTTATAATATACTTATGTTATAATATACTTATGTTATAATATACATATGTTATAATATACTTATGTTATAATATACTTATGTTATAATATACTTATGTTGTAATATACTTATGTTGTAATATACTTATGTTATAATATACTTATGTTATAATATACATATGTTATAATATACATATGTTGTAATATACTTATGTTGTAATATACTTATGTTGTAATATACTTATGTTATAATATACTTATGTTATAATATACTTATGTTAGAAATTTTGAATAAATATTGTTTGCTCTACTCGGTATTCTTTTAAGAATAGTGTTTTTTTTTAATATCCAAATTTTATTCCATCTATACCAACCCTATAATTGTGTGTGTATACATATATATATATATATATATATATATATATCCAAAATGATGTGAGTTTTACCAAAGCTTATACAATAATAACATGTCTAACATAAGCTACTGTTTTAACTCCCCCTCTCATTGTTTTTTCTTATTTCTTTTCTTTTTCCTTCTTTCATGAAAACTTCCGGAACATGAATTTTGTCTTAATAAAGAATTTGTTGCTGAAGAAGTGAAGTTTTCTTACTGAAATGGCAAATACAACATTTGTAATTTTTAGAGTTTTATTTGAAAATATATATATAGTCATCAGCATACAGGCCTGTTTTGCTGTATCAAATCTCATCAGTGCACCTAGACATCCAATTGCTTCTTGCCGATATTGAAACTTGACTGATTTGACATCAATAGAGGATTCTACCCCTAAGCTCTCGGCACACATTAGAGAAAGTGTTATATATATAATGTCAACAAATGCCAGTAGCCAAGAATATTCAATTCATTACTGAAGAACGATGCATAAATAGCAGTCACTATCTACTGTTTTTAAACTCTACACATCTTCAGAGTGCTTGATCAACAGACAAGAGTATAAATATCCTCTCTCTTGTAATAAAGACATCTGTGATCTCTCATGATTTTAGGAAAAATATGATTTTATGACAATATAAGTTCATACTAATTTTCGTTTATTGCTTGAAAGTAAATATCTTTGTGTGATAACAATCTCTTGTTATGCCAAAGAAAATCTAAATAAATATGGTTTACGACCACATCATGTTGAAGCACTAGTTCCGTACTATTACCAAAGTTAAGCAATGCCAAACCTGATCATACCTGGATGGGTGACTAAGAATACCACATGCTGAAGATATGAACACAGCTTCAAAAAGCAAACTGGTAAGGTTTTGAAAATAAACTCTATAAATGTACAGTGAATGAGAGAATGCAAGTATTTTGCATTTCCATTTGCCTTGGATGTGCGTTGTGGTCCAGTTGATATCGACTCGAAAAAAGAAATTGGAGAGCCGACTTCTAATTCCAGTTGAATTCGTTGCAATCATATGTGCGCAAATATCTTTGGGAAAGGTATTAATCCGTCTCTTCCCTCCAGCTATGGGTCAAATAACAGGACAGATTGGGTTCTATAGCCTTGGTTGGCAACCAGTCTATCACAGAAAGCAATGGCAACCTACTGCAGGATAATCTTCTGCCCAGTTAGTCATGTCTCTTTCAAGACATGATCGCCCAAAGCATGTATCATGTATGGCACTTAACTGACTGACTGAATATAATAGTTGAAAACATGATTAAGGCTTCTACTGGGTATAAAGTTGGGGATCAGTTTTATATTGTTATGAAGTAATAAACTGATCCCCTACTATTTACTACTTAATAATATAATACATCTCTTCTCCCTCTACCTGTGAGTCAAATAATAGGACAGATTGACTTCTATAGCCTTGGCTGGCAACCAGTCTACTGCAGAAAGCAATGGCATCCTACTGCAGGATAATCTTCTGCCTGGTCAGTCATGTCTCTTTTGAGACATGATCGCCCAAGCGTGTATCACGTATGGCACCTACCTGACTGACTGAACCAGAGAATGCAAGTATTTTGCATTTCTACTAATATAATTTTTTTTAAAGCAAAGATGATCCCCCTGAGATAATAACTTACTGGTCATACACATGCTATTGGTTCATGAAAGACAAAGGTGTCGTTATGAGAACCAAATCTGGACAGACACAAAAAATGGCATTTTCTCTAGTGTGCATGTAGGTGAAAATTTGTAGGTAAACAAGCAAAAAAATGATATCACACTTATCATTTAAAAAATATAGCATCAGTCATGCAATATAGAAGGACCTAATCAGGTGGATGATGGAACAAGGATTGCATGGTGCAATGGGAGAAGGTGTACTAAGAGCCACCAGTGATAGAGAGATGTGGAAAGCCAAGATCCGTAGGCGAATTGATATTGCGAAGGAAGCATTCCAGAAGTTGAGTAAAGTATTAAGAAACCAGACAATTACGTTTGAAACAAGGAAGAGAGTACTGGATTGTTATGTGTTGTCAGTTCTTCAATATGGCAGTGGATGCTGGACAATATCATCAAAGATGAAGGAAAAACTGGAAGCAACTGAAATGTGGTTCTACAGAAGGATGCTGTGAATATCATGGATCAAGCATGTGAGCAATGATGAGGTCTTGGAAATGATGGAAACAAAAAGGAAACTAATACTGAGCATCAGGAAGAGACAGCTGAAGTTCCTGGGACATGCAATGAGGAAGGAAGGCTTGGAGAACCTGATACTAACAGGCCAGATACAGGGTAAAAGAGACGGGAAAGCAACAGATAACATATTAGGTTGTCCCAAAAGTTCGTAAACACTTGCAAAAAATTGAAATTTTACTCGCAAAAACAACAAAAATTATTGTTCAAAATAAAGACCATCATTTTCCAAGACTTTCTGCCAGCCATCTGCAAGCTTTCGGATCTGGTCAAAGTACCATTCAGCCAGCTTCGAATCAAAGAATTCTTGACATGTCTCCTCGACTTCATCAAACGAGTCAAATTGGCAGACCTTCAGAAAGTGTTGCATTGAGTGAAAAATGTAGTAATCTGATGGACCACAGTCAGGACTGTAGACTGGATGTGGCAGAACCTCAATGCCATCCAGCTCTTCAAACTTGTCTTAGGTCTTCCTGATGGTGTGAGGCTTGGCATTCTCCTGCTGCATAAAAGCACGCTTTCGGTTGATCAGAGCCAGGTACATTTGCTTCAACTTTTCGTAGACCCGCTCAAGTTGCTGACAATAAACTTCAGCACTGATGACACGACCATTCTGAACCAACTCAAAATGCATGATACCTTCAAATTTCCATCAAACGCACAACATGACTTTCTTGTCGAATAGATCTTGTTTTGGAACCGACGGTGTCTCTTGCCCTTTCTGATCGCATCGCTTGTCTCGATTGTGCTGGACCAGATAGACCCATTTCGCAAGTGTTTACA
This sequence comes from Ascarosepion bandense, assembly GCA_037127315.1. NCBI lineage: Eukaryota > Metazoa > Mollusca > Cephalopoda > Sepiida > Sepiidae > Ascarosepion > Ascarosepion bandense. The sequence continues at coordinate 3,933,438 of JBBBDQ010000423.1, read as the reverse complement.
AACTTTTGGGACAACCTAATATTTGAAGGACCTAATCAGGTGGATGATAGAATGAGGATTGCATAGTGCAATGGGAGAAGGTGTACTAAGTTCCACCAGAGATAGGAAGACGTGGAAAGCCATGATTCTCTGTGTCCTGAAAGAACATAGAAGAAGAATGCAATATTTGAGACCAAGGATTATGTTCTCTATGATCATAATGGCTTACAGCCATATCTTGTTCAAACATTTGTTCCTGAAGAATCATCAAAGTTAAGCAATGTCAAGAATAGTCTGTACTTAATTGGATGACGACTTGAGAATACCAGATGTCATTAGCTTGGATGTGTGGGTGGTGTAATAGATAATGGTTCAGAATTGTTAATCAAAGATTCAAGTTCCAATTCCAGCTGTGTTTGTTATATTCACTTCTGCACAAATACCCTATGGAATCTACCTCTTCCCCCTCCCCACCAATTATGGGTTATTTAGTAAAACTTGTATCACTAAACAAATATTATCCCAAAAAAAGTTTTTTTGCAATCTAAAAAACAAAAAAAAGTTTTTCTAGCTTTAACTTTAAATAACCTGAAAAGAGCTGAATACCCTTGGGAAAGATAAGAATCCCCCTCCTCCTTGCCCCCAGCTATAGGTTAATTAGTAAGACTTATAACAATAAATCATTTTCTAAAAAATATTTTTTAAATTATTACAATCTAAAATTATTTTTCATTTTTTTAATCAATCCCCCATTAATGTATTAATGCCACTAAGACACAACAAGTTACTGGAAGTGAAAAAGAATAATGACTTTAGATGGAAGAAGAAACACAATCCTGAACAGGAAATGAGATAAACCTCTTTTCTGGTTTTAAATAACCTGCAGAGGATCGATAAGCTGTATAAAATAAATCAATTAATCTCAATAAATATCTAATTTTCATATGTGAATAAATAAATTTTTAAAAAAATCAGCGAGTGTAAAACTTTAACATAACCTTCAGGTGAATTCATTAATGCCAATTTTTCAAAATAGCTTGATATTATGTCTCAGGGTGATTACCTCCCCTTGATGTCTTTTTTATTTTTACTCTCTCTCATCTCAGTGAATTGCTTTTCAGCTGCATGCACTCATTTTTTGTTTGTTGTCAGCTTTTGTGTGAACTTTGCATTTTCTATCTTTTTCTTGTCTGTTTTATTCTGTCTTTCTGTCTCTACTTCTCTCTTTTGCATGCTTCATCTTGCTCTTTATCAGGTGTGTCAGGCCGGCAGGCTTCTCAGGTCCAACAAGCCTTTGGGAAGTTTTAAACTTGATGTTGCCACTGTCTTTGCAAACACAGGTATTTGACATCTACATTCATGACTGCAGTTGATATTGTTATTATTATTATTATTATTATTATTATTATTATTATTATCAAACCATTTGGCATGTTTTTGCCACAAAATAATCAAGGTTGTGGAAAATTTGTCAAAGTTTTGCTCAGATACTCTCTCTCTCTCACAGATTTTATTCAACAATCAAATTAGTTTTTACCTATCTACCCAAAACAGTGAATTTGCATTGAGGTGCAATAGATTTCAGCTTGGAATGAAAAATCAGAGAACCGATTTCAAATTCTAGTTGAATTCCTTGTATTGATTCACATGCAAATACCCTTAGAAAAAGATATTTATCCATTTCTTCCATCCAGCTACAGGTCAAATAACAGGACAGATTGGGTTCTATAGCCTTGGTTGGCAACCAGTCTACTGCAGAAAGTAATGGCAACCTACTGCTGGAAAGTTTTCAGCCCAGTCAGTCATGTCTCTTTCTAGACATGATCTCCCATGTGTGTACCGTGTATAGCACTTAACTGACTGATCCAAAATAGCAACATCTAAAAATTTATGAAGTTTTATTTAGAAAGTTACCATCTTTTAATTATCAAAAATAATGTTAATCACTTTCTTTATACACCATGTCCCTGAAGGGACTTGGTGCATAAAGTGCAATCATGACTCTCATGGTGTGATCATGACTCTCTCCAACTTCCTGTCTTTCATAGATCTTTATAAAGTTTTACCTTTTTGCTATTTCTCCAAAACCTTGTTCCACCACCCATTTACTCAAGCTCACTAAATATGTCATACATTGCTTTCCTCTGTCGCTCTTGCCTTCAATCTGTCCTGTGAGTATCAAATTTTCCTACCCTTCTTTCCTCATTATGTTCTCTAGTAATTTCAACTCTCTTCTTGATGTTAAGTATAAGTTTCTTTTTTGTCTCCATTTCTCTAAAACTTTGTTGTTTGCTCCTTTATATCCTCAGCATCTTTCTGTAGACCCACATTTCTGATGCTTCAAGTTTTTTTCATCTTTGAAAAGATTGGCCAGCATTCACTGTCATTTAAGAAAACAGATATCTTGTAAAAGTTTAGTGTTTTTTTCTTTGTTTTTAACAATTTTTTTCTCTGCTCAGCTTTTGGAAGACAACCTTGGTTATCCTAAAGCGCCTTCAAATTTCAATATTTCACTTTCTATCCTCTGTTCCCAGATATTTAGATTTTTGTACTTGATTTTGGTATTTAATTTTTAATTTGCATTTTGGGCTCATCCTTTTGTTAACAACCACGCATTCTGTCTTTTTGTAGTTGATGTTTTATCTTTTTGTAGGAGTTTTCTTTCCGAGTCTAACAAAAAATGTTAATAGCTTAAGATATAAGACAAACAGTTCTTAAAGCATGATTTTTTTTTTTTTTTTTTTTTTTTTTTAATCATTTCACCCCAAGCAAGGCGGAAATGCCAGTGATGTGCAGGAGGTTACATAAATGTAAAAAGATTAATTAGAAAAGAGTGAGGAGTACAAACTAGTTAGAAAGGAGCAATAGAAAGCTGAGAAAGCAGGTGCGATGACAGATACATAGGTGGAGAGAAAGGGAAGGTTATACGGGGGTGGGGAGAGAGCTAGAGTCTAGTGGTTAGTAAATGAGTATTGACTTTGCATTTAAATTTCTGGAGGTTTTAGTCGTCGGGAAAGCAAGAATACGGGAGCGAGTTCCACAGGCGGGAAGTGTGAGAGAAGAAGCTGTAGGAGTAGATTTCCTTCATATTTTATCAGGAGTCATTTAGCTTGAATACCAAGTGCTACTCTACTCTTAATGCTTCTACATTTATGAAGTCTAGAACGTAACAATGCTAATTAGTCAGTAATGTCAGGAAGTGTGTAAGAAAAGGATGAGAATGCTGATGTGACGAGAGTGGAGTGGACAAAGAAAAGAGCAGGAGCGAAAGGATGCGAGTCAGTGAGATAGGGAATGACTATTGACCTTACATTTAAATTCTTGGAAATTGTAGCTGTATATGAAAGGGAATTCCACTGGCGGGAAGTGTGAGAAAATAAGCTACTAGAGTAGAAGTTGTGATGACATTTTATTGGTTTCACTGTAAAAGGGTGGAACCTAGTTGCTAGTCTAGTAGCTCAAGTAAATTCATACACAGAAGGCACCAGTGAGCTATGTACATCAGAGCAGAAACCGTGAAGTATTTGTAGAAGAGAAAGAGGGAAGCCACATTATGCCGGTGAGAAAGTGACTGCAGCTGAGCCACCAATTCAAGATCAATCACATTACAGATTCTTTGTTGGATTTTGTCAAGAGCTTCAAGGTGAATAGCAGGAACACCCAAGCAAATGTGGCAGCAGTATTCGATATAAGGGTGGATGGTAGATTTGCCCCCTATAACCTGTTCCTCTTTCTCATTACTTTCTTCCTATGTAACCCCCTGCACACCAATGGCAGTGAGGCTGCCCTGCTTGGGGTGAAATGATATTTTTTTAAAAATTTATATATCAGTACACTTATTTACAATGAAGTGATATATTGAAGCTCTGATTATAGAATCAGAGAGCTGAGTTCAAATTCTAGTTGAGTACATTGCTTTTACTTAGATGCTTTGCCTTGTTGGCTGGGGTTTTAGAATATGTTAACTGCACCTCTGCAGAGAGGAAACCCCCACACATACACCAATGAGATAACTTGGGTATGACAATAAAGTACATTCAGATTCTGGGTTTGACAACAAACTGTATCTAGCAGCAAGTGCCTCTAAGGTTTTGATGAGCATGGAGCTACCTCTTAATTCCTGTTGTTTCCACATCCCCTCTGACCTGGAGTCAAAACACTATGTAAGTATAAAAATATTTTCTGTAATAAAAATTCTAGCAATATATTTTTGTAAGAAACATTATTGCCAGCAATACATTATTGCTGGCAATGAGAAAAAGTTAAAAACTATATATTTTTGAAGAAAAAATATATATACCAAGAATACACCTGACTCTCGGCAAAATCCTCTTTACAAAAATATGTTAATAAAACCTGATCTACAAACTGATTTCTCACAAAGAATACATATTCTATTCATATGAATCTATTGTAAAAATCTTGGCATTGAATGACCCATTGAGGTTGATATGCTGTAAAAAAAACAAAAAACAAACCAAACCTATTTTCTTTCATTTTAAAGAACCTTTCCAAAATCAGTAGGCATTTTGAGTTTTATAAAGGAAGAAAAGAGAAACAACTTTTTTCATGGAAATCTGGTTAAATCAACCTTCTTACTATAACTGAACATTCCCCCCAAAATGCCTTAAAACCCCTCCTTTTTGACATTAAATAACCTACAGAGGTTTATATACTATTAAACAAAGCTCAAACGTACATGCTAATACCCTTGAGAAAGGTTTAAATCCATCTCTTCCCACTTATAGAGATCAGACTGAGTTCTATAACCTTTGGTAGCAACCCAGTCTAACAGAAGAAAAACCAGTCAAGAGACGGTTAGGCTTTGTCAGGCAAAAACCAGTCAAGAGAGGGTTAGGCTTAGTCAGGCAAAAACCAGTCAAGAGAGGGTTAGGCTTAGTCAGGCAAAAACCAGTCAAGAGAGGGTTAGGCTTTGTCAGGCAAAAACCAGTCAAGAGAGGGTTAGGCTTAGTCAGGCAAAAACCAGTCAAGAGAGGGTTAGGCTTTGTCAGGCAAAAACCAGTCAAGAGAGGGTTAGGCTGTGTCAGGCAAAAACCAGTCAAGAGAAGGTTAGGCTTTGTCAGGCAAAAGCCAGTCAAGAGAGGGTTAGGCTTTGTCAGGCAAAAACCAGTCAAGAGAAGGTTAGGCTTTGTCAGGCAAAAACCAGTCAAGAGAGGGTTAGGCTTTGTCAGGCAAAAACCAGTCAAGAGAGGGTTAGGCTTTGTCAGGCTTTTTTGCACAAGAAACACCACTTCTAATGCATCATCAGTACATATGATCTGCATATGATGCTAATGAGTTACAAGAAAATAACTGCATTGTTTTTTCCATATGCTCTGTTTATGGTGTTCTAACTGTCCTTCTGTAGAAACCACATCTAAACTTATTAAATAATGGAACTGTGTGTGTGTGTGTGTGTGTGTGTGTGTGTGTGCCGTTACCTATAGACTCCGAAATGGCTGAACCGATTTTCTTGAAAATTTACACAGTTGTACTATAAGCATCTGCGAGTGTTCTTAGCTAGGTTTGATGTTGAGGTACCCCCAATAAATATTGAAAATCGATAATCGAAAAAATCGGGTTATAGAAGTAGTGGTCCGATTTTAATCAAATTTCATACACTCATAGACAAAGACATAAGAAGAAGATTCAAGGTTGCAGTTCTTACAATAGTGCAGAAAATTTGATATCAATACCAGGAATTCAAAATTTGACTTACATCCATTCATTGTTCTTTCAGTTTACAGTTTCGCTTTAACTGGAAACAACTATTGCTTTTAGTCTTTCATGCCAACGTCCAAAGAGTCTGAGCTCCAGGACCATGGATTAGTTTTAAAGCTTTCATTACACCCAAACAATGCTGGGCTATACTGCTAGTCTTTAATACATCAAGTCTTCCTTTCATCTGTGAGTAAATGGCTCAGCATTTACTGCCATATAGGAGGATTGCTATTAGATAGCATTCCCACACTATTTTCTTCATAATAAAATTGTTGTGTTTTTTAATAATTTATTTTTAGAAGGCATATTTTGCTATACCAATGCACCTTTGGATTTCTGTGTCACAGATTTTGTAATCTGTTAAAACACTTCTCTACTTGTTTGATTTTGACATGTTCAGTTCGTAGCTAGTATCTTGCACTTTTTTGCTGACAACTTTACATTGGAGACACGTTAAAGTAATTGATTGCAGCTCAAATAAAGGAATTGGAAAACCAAATTCAAATTTCAGTGGAGTTCATTACATTCATTTATGTCATAGGTTCCAAACATTTTTGCTGCGATTACCCCAAAATACAACTTCACTATTATCCATTATCCCAATAAACAAATACCTGTAATATAGGAAAAGAAGTAATTATATTTTCATACATCAAAATCAGCCATAGTTAATGGAAATTATTCAATACTATAGTACCAATCTATAATAATCAGAGGTATAGTAGCTGTAACCTAGCCAAAATTTGACTACAATCACAGTTTTATGATCTGGTGTCTAAAAAGTGGCAAAATATGGGCTCATTACCCCACTTGGGTAATTTAACCTGGGGTTGGGAACCATGGAATGTACTAATGCCCTTAGGGAAAATTTGAAGCCATCTCTTTTCTCAATTCCAGCTGTAGGTAATTAGCAGGATAGACTGGGTTCTATAGCCTTGGGTGGCAACCAGTCTAGGAGAAGGAAAACTTTGAATTTAAACCATGCTGGAGAGGGTTAGGCTCCATCTGTGATCTTGCTTAAGACATCACTTCTACTGTGGCAGCAGTACATGTGGTGCCCCATTCAACTCAAAAGTACATGTGGTGCCTCATGCATCTCAAAAGTACATGTGGTGCCCATCTAACTCAAAAGTGTTACGAGTGATCATGACACTTATTCAAAATAATTTTTCCTTAATTGAAGAATGAAAGAGTAAGAGTTTGGAATCATTTTCTGTTTATATTTGGTTCGTTGTTGTTGTGGGGTTGGTGGGGGTTATTGATAATTAAGAGAATGTGTCTTTCGTTTTGACCACTCCCGATGATATGTTGGAGTCCAAACATTGAAACAACCATATGATTGTAGAGAAGAAGACATATATAGAAAAAATTATGTACATGTTCTAAAACATAATTTATAATAAATATATATATATATATATATATATATATATATACTCCAGGAGTGGAGTTCAAATTCCAGTTGAATTCCTCGCGTTCACTTATGCACAAAGGTATTGGGAAAGGTATTAATCTGTCTCTTCCCCCTGTTATGGGTTAAATAATAGGACAGATTGGGTTCTATAGCCTTGGCTAGCAACCAGTCTACCACAGAAAGCAATGGCAACCTACTGCGGGATAATCTTTTGCCCAGTCAGTTATGTCTCTTTTGAGATATGATCACCCAAAGCGTGCATCACGCATGGCACTTAACTGACTGACTACAATATATATATATATATATATATATATATATATATATATATATACATAAACCAGTAAAGAAATTAATAGATTTTGAAGCCAATTTAATCAGTATGATTTAAGAAATTCAAATTTTGTAAACAACTTTATGAAGAACTATCTAGTAGACTTTTAAGTTCTATGAAGAATGAAATAGATTATATAATTTCTTCTATATGACATTTATTGAATATGCTGAATTAACACTTCTCTATATAAACAAAATAATGCAATATAAAGTTAGTGTTTTATAAAACAAACGCAACCAGAAACCTTTGAAAAACAAGTTAATCTGGAAGCAATGAGCATTACCAGCAGATTTAAGTTAGCTAATTGCATTGAACAATTAACAAGCAAAAAAAGCTTTATAACTCCCAAAGACCACAAAAACAGTTCTATGACTTGTAGACTTCTGAGTCCTATGAAGAATGAAATGGGTTTGTGTAGCAGTGACTTACCTCAGTGACCCAAAAGGGCCAGATTCGGGTATATGTTTTGCAAGTAAGCGTGGAGATGGTGAATCGACGAACTTCAGATGGATGGAGAATCAGACAGCACTGGTTATAGAACTGGTGTCGCTTGTAGCCATTTTTATGTTTCTGGGTGCTCATTGGCTGAGTGGTAACCAGGTCAAGTGCATAAAACATGGTATGCTCATTTGAGGGGGAGTTTCGTGTGAGAATAACGTTTCAGAGATCAAGATGAGAATTGAGAATTTGGTTTGCCTGGCAAACCTGTTGGGAATACTTTCTTGTGGTTGCTTCCAACCAATATATATATATATATATATATATATATATTCTTTTTGCGACAGTTTGATAATTCATCCTGCAAGAGATTTATAAAACTTTATCAATGACATAAACCAATGATTCAATACAGGTGACTGCATTAATTCCTGTTCCAAACACAAAATCCTAGTCAGAAGAGGTAGAATGGAGAAGGAACTTACCCTTTTTTTATCTCTTGTAGGAATTTCTCCTGGTTGCAGGGGCTGTGCAGATGGAGTAACATGAACAAAACTCAAGGCTGAAAATATTTTTATTTTGAAGTTGAAAGAGCGCAAAACAATGGTATTTAAAGGGGGAAAATGGTTGGGTTTCCTAGTTGACAAAGTCCTCCTCTTAAATAGATGGTTGGTAAAGAATGATTTCTCTGCTTGTTCCCACAAAGAACAAGAAATCTGAGCATCAAACTGCTAGGACTGGTACGTTTCTTCTGCAGCCATGCTTGTGAGGAGTTCTTTTGATTTCTCTGCTGGTTCACATGAGGAACGAGAGAGCTGAAGATGAGCTGCCAGGTCAGGTTGTGTGTCTTCTGCACAAAGAGTTGAGAGTAGCGCTTGGAGCTGGGCCTGGTTGCAGCTGATGAAAAAAAACAGGGGAAAAAGACTGTTTAGGGTTCAGTCAGTGTTTTTTGGATTTCTTGGATTTATATCTGTACCTTGCTGATTGCTTCCATTGCTGCTGAACTGAGAAAAGTATGGAAGCTCCCACATGCCACAATAGCCAATAAACAAAATACTTTCTATACCCTAAATTTAATCTAAACTTATTTATAAATAGAACTTTGTCTCTGTGTGTGTGTGTGTGTGCGTGTGTGCGTGCGTGCGTGCGTGCGTGTGTGTGCGTGTCCATTACCTATAGACTCCAAAATGGCTGAGCCAATTTTCTTGAAAATTTACACATTTGTACTCTAAGCATCTGCAAGTGTTCTTAGCTAGGTTTTGTGTCAAGGTACCCCTAATAAATATTTAATTTTAATCAAATTTGATACATTCATAGAAATGATATTCAGAAGTTTCAAGGTTGCAGTTCTAACAATAGTGCAGAAAATCAATAATATATATATATATATATATATATATATATATATATATATATATATATAAAAGGCAAGATGTTTGAGTGTGTGTGTCTGTTTATCTGCCTGTATGTCTGTATTTTTCCAGCCTTTTTATTTTAGTTTTTGCTTCGGGTTTGGCTCTAAGTAGGTATAATTGTAGTTCTTAGTCTCAGCTATGATACCATTTACTCAGAGGACATATTTAGCCTTCAAAATTCAGTTAACAACAAAAAAATTTATTTGAAATCAAAATTTGACTTACATCCATTCATTTTTCTTTCAGTCTATGGTTTCGCTTTAACTGGAAACAACTATTGCTTTTTAGTCTTTCATGCCAACATCCAAAGAGTCTGAGCTTCAGGACCATGGATTAGTTTTAAAGCTTTCATTACACTCGAGCAACGCCAAGCTATACTGCTAGTTTGAAATAAGCACCAATAACAAGACTCAACCATTGCATAAAAGAAAAAAAACATTTTTTGCAGTATATAACAATACAATTACAAAATCTGTCCAAACATTTCTAATTGGAAAAAAACATTTATATTTTTGAAAGAATAAAAGCAACATTCAGAAAAGTAACAGAACAAAAACACAACTGGATTTTGGAAAAAAATAAAATTAAAAAATAAAAATCTTTGATCCCACGAGTCTCTCTAAGGCGTATAGAAATATTTTTTAAATGCCTTTTTTATTTGTCCATATTTCTGAGATAAGGCATTGTAATTATTTAGATTATTTACATTGTTTGTAAATAATCTAAATAATTATTGTGTACGTTGTGGAGCATTGGATATCAGCTTGGAACGAGAAATCGGGGAGCCGAGTTCAAATTCCAGCTGAATTCCTTGCATTCACTTACGCGCAAATACCCTTGGGAAAGGTATTAATCCATCTATTCCTTCCAGTTATGGGTTAAATAACAGGACAGATTGGGTTCTATAGCCTTGGTCGGCAACCAGTCTACTGCAGAAAGCAATGGCAAACTACTGCGGGATAACCTTCTGCCCAGTCAGTCATGTCTCTTTCAAGATATGATCGCCCAAGCGTGTATCACGTATGGCACTTAACTGACTGACATTGTTTGGCATCATCTTTATTGCCATATTCACAACATTTCGGCCAAAATTCCAATCGCCTGAAGAAGGTTACAGCGTACCTTAGCCGAAGCATAATATATATGGCAATAAAGATGAGAACAACAGACTAAAAAATGTATATAGTCTCTTTTATGTTTTTAACTTTCTGAAATATTTTTGTATTTTTTTCATTATTTGTTCTTCCAGCCGCTGGAGAATTTTCGCTTGTGAATTTCAATACACCTTTGTCTCTTGGCAGCTGGCTTGTAACTATGTGTTTTTTCATCTGAATGACCTCACAACATTGTAATGCTTTTGCTGCGATGTCCAAATGCCTTCTAGAGCTATCTGCTTATCAAAGCTCTTTTATTCAAGAAAAATAGGACCACAGAAGGTGTTATCTAGATTTTCACAAGGGCTTGAGAGTACATCTCTCATTGACCAGTTAATATGAAATCATATTTTTCCATGAATTCAAAATGTATCCCAAACAAGACACAAATAATTTTAGTGGCATTAACCACTAAGTCCAAAAGATTTCTTTTATGTGCCATGTGCCATGTCCCTTCAGGATGTAGGCAACCACGGTCTCCCACATCTTCTAATCCCTAGTGGCTCTTAACACTTTCTCCTGTTACTCCACCCAAACCCCACTCTGCCATCCATTTGCTTAAGCCCATCAAGTATGTTACACACTGCTTTCCCTTGTCTTTCTCTCCCTGTATATCACCTGTGAGTATCAGATTTTCCATGCCTTCCTACCTCATTACATGTTCCAAGAATTTCAGCTCTCTTTTCCTGATGTTAAGTATTAGTTTCCTTTTTATTTTGATCCTCTTCAAAATCTCATTTTTGCTCACATGTTTGGTCCATAGTATCCTTAGCATCCTTCTGTAGAACCATATTTCAGTTGCTTCAAGTCTCTCCTTTGTTGTGGAGAAATCTTTGTCACCAAGTTGTTATGGCCTGTTTGAGCCAGGAAGAAAGATATGAAAACAAGAAGGTAGGTTCAAACAGTATATTAGAATAACAGAATATATATACAAGTAGAATGTTAGCATTCAGCAGATAGACATGTAAGTTCAAACAGTATAGTTATGCTGCATCTCAACTGTCTCACAGCTGCCTCCCCAGAAGTCATGCAGATTATTATTTATAGCAGGAGAAAGAGTCTATTCCATGTAGAAGGGCACCATAAGCATTTTTGAGGAGATTGTACACATATAACAATTTTTTGTTTTCACAATTTGGATTTCTTAAAAATACATTTTTAAAAGAATATGTACAAAAAAAAGAAAAAAACTAGATGATTAAACATTTATTTATTCATTAAAGACTAAGTTATAAAAAATAAAATTTTTAGAGTATGACTTCAGGGATTTTTACCATTGCATCAGCAAAAATACTCAAAACAGAAAATAACTATTTCTTTAGGCAACAACAAAATATAATGAAAAAGAGATAAGTAACAATAATTTTGACATTTCTACGATATTTTTGATGGGTCCCAAAAGCTGTAAAATTGTAAGCTTATTATGACTGCGAATAGGTGAAGAGGCTCATCCCTTGTTTCCTTTTTTTTTAAATTGGAGTAGATAGACTAAACTATCGCCCGGTTCACACTCCACCCACGTCTATTGAAAAGGTGAAGAGGCTCATCCCTTGTTTCCTGTTTAGGATGTGGTTTCTGGTTTTCTCTTTTTCAATCTTTTCACTCTTTTCTCTTTTTTTTTTTTTAAATTGGAGTAGATAGACTAAACTATTGCCCGGTTCACACTCCACCCACGTCTATTGAACAGGTGAAGAGGCTCATCCCTTGTTTCCTGTTTAGGATGTGGTTTCTGGTTTTCTCTTTTTCAATCTTTTCACTCTTTTCTTTTTTTTTTTTTCTTTTTTTTTTTTAAATTGGAGTAGATAGACTAAACTATTGCCCGGTTCACACTCCACCCACGTCTATTGAACAGGTGAAGAGGCTCATCCCTTGTTCCCTGTTTAGGATGTGCTTTCCGGCTTTCTCTTTTCCAATCTTCTCACTTTGTTTTTTTTTTTTCAATTGGTGTACATAGATCTGTCGCCTGGTTCACACTCCACCCACATCTATTAAACAGGTGAAGAGGCTCATCCCTCGTTCCCTGTTTAGGATATGCTTTCCAGCTTTCTCTTTTCCAATCTTTTCACTCTTACATAGCCCCCTGCCCATCAGTGGTGTGACTTTCTTGCTCAGGGTGATATGATTAAAAAAAAATATATATATAGATAAAATTATATTTCCAAGTGAGTTGGAACTCATCTGCCATGTTTTAATACAGTCATGTCTGGCCTACACTACTAGAAAGAAATTCAACAAGAAAAGAGTTACACATAAATTAACCAAAATTAATATAATCACCAATTTAAAGGCTGATGAATATTTAGATATTACTGCAATGGAAATTGATGAAGACTAACGAAATGGTCTTCAAACAACTGAAAATTTGAAATGATTTGTTTGAACATTATTTTTGATTAATACTCCCATTTAAGTAGATATTCTGTTTTATAATCAAACAGTATTATATATTTATTTCTACTGGCCTGATTATTTGATAAACTTTTGCTACGAAAATGTGTCATTCGGCAGAATTCAAACCTGCGACCTCTATCCATATAGGAGAAGCCACCAATTGATCTGGTGCATCTTATTCGTGGTCAAAAGGTCTAAGAGGCGCCAGATCAATTGATGGCTTCCCCTACATGGATAGGGTCACAGGTTTGAATCCTGCCGAATGACACATTTTCATAACAAAAATTTATCAGGCCAGTAGAAATAAATATATAATAGTGTTTGATTATAAAACAGAATATCTCCTTAAATACAAGTATTGATCAAAAATAATGTTCAAACAAATCATTTCATATTACTGTAAATTTAAACAATGAGACCATAATCCCATACAAAATTAAACAATCACAATTTTTCTGTATTGATATTGGTTCTAATCACCCATAGACATTGTTTAAACAAAGCCCTCGCTGTCATCTTAGTAATATCATCTTTCAATGTAAGATGATCCTTGAAAATTTATGGTTATAAATCCAGACTTGCTTTTTATGTTTACATCCTGTGAATAACCTGCCATGAAAGCTGCCTTTCTCTGCTGTATTTTTTTTTTTTAATCATTTCACTCCGAGCAAGGCAGAAATGCCACTGATGAGCTGGGGGCTACATAACTGTAAAAAGATTAATTAGAAAAGAGTGAGGAGTACAAACTAGTTAGAAAGGAGCAATAGAAAGCTGAGAATGCAGGTGCAATGACAGATACAGAAAGGAAAGGTTATACGGGGGTGGGGAAAGAGCTAGAGTCCAGTGGTTAATAGATGAGTATTGACATTGCATTTAAATTTCTGGAGGTTGTAATCGTCAGGAAAGCAAGAATATGGGAGAGAGTTCCACAGGCGGGAAGTGCGAGAGAAGAAGCTGCAGGAGTAGAATTGTTGTCTGCATTTGACTAACCTGACTGTGAATGGGTGGGACCCAGTTACCAGTCTGGTTGCACGAGTAAACATGCTGATAGTGCAGCTAAAAGATATCCATCTGATGACAAATCAGTTGGATTTCGATCTGGCCTCAAGCAAATGGTTAATCAAGCAGCACTAAAGAGCTGTGATACAGTGAAACAGGCTTGTCTGCTGACAATTTTATATATATATATATACTAGCAGTATAGACCAGTGTTGCTCTGGTGTAATGAAAGCTTTTATATACATATTATCAATTTTCTGCACTATTGTAAGAATTGAAATCTTGAAACTTCTGAATATCGTTTCTTATGTCTTTGTCTATAAGTGTATCAAATTTGATTAAAATCGGACCACTCCTTCTATAACCCAATTTTTTCAATTATCAATTTTCAATATTTATCAGGGGTACCTCAACACAAAACCAGGCTAAGAACACTCGCAAACACTTATAGTACAACTGTGTAAATTTTCAAGAAAATCAGTTCAGCTGTTTTGGAGTCTATAGGTAACAGACACAAACATACACACTTACAAAGTTCCATTTATAAATAAGTTTATATATATATATATATATATATATATACACACATACATGCACGAAACAGTTATAGGTCAGGTTTAAATTAGACCAATAAACAGTTGTATTAGAAAGAGCTCAATACATGTTTGAAGGTAAATGAAGCTTTAGCATATAGAGCTTTTAGATATTTTCGTTGGGAGTGATAATCAGCTGATTATGCAACTGTGGTTTCAACCTTCCCACACAGCCTCAGACTCAACATGGAGGCCTACATCAAGTGCTTTGAGGAGGTGGTGTTGCTCTGGGGAAGAGAGTGGCTGCTGGACGACCCTATGTGTGACAACAGGACTCTGCACCATGCTACACAAGCAGGAGAATCAAGTCATGGTTGTCAAGTAATTTCTGCAACCACACCACCCCTTATATCTGGCCACCTAACCCCACATATTGCAAACTCCTTTGATTATTATTTGGGAGCACAAGTGAGAAAGACACCAACAAAACTCCTGGTAACACCAAAGATGAACTGAAGGCAAGAATTATGGCAGCATTCAGCAACTTGAACTAGAAAACAATCCAGAAGAGTTGGAGGAGATTCCAAAGTCATCTGGAGGCTGTGGTTGAAGCCAAAGGCGATTTTATTGAATAAATTTACTCTTTCATATTTCAAGATATTTCTGTGTAATTTTGATAAATATATCTGTCAAGATAAGATGTCAGTGATGTTTTCATTTTTGCATAATTTAGACAACAGTATATCCATCGCACCCTGAATACATATATTGCCAATTTTCCAGTTATATATATTAGTGTGTGTTTGTGCATTTACATTTAATATATATATATATATATATATATATATATATATATATATATATATACCTGCAAAAAACTAATGTCTCTATGAATATTATCCTGCAACACAGACACACAATATTTTATTTCATATATCTTTGTTGATAGATTATATATTCATGTATGATTTAATATATATATATATATATATAATAACCTGAAATTATGTTATATATATATATTTTTATATACACACGTATATGCATATATATATATATATATATACACATACACAGTAATACATATTAGTTTATTTCTTTATATATATATAATAACCTGATATTAGTTTATACATATATATATTTATACACACACACACACACACACACACACACACACACACACACACACATATATATATATATATATATATATATTCTAATGATAAATGCGCATTAAGATTAAAGCATGTGCTGAAAATATAATAAGTGCCTTTTTGTATGACTGCTTTGATGTTATGCCTTGCAAGTGGAATTAAATACGTTTCTCTGGTGCAGTCAATATGCTGACACCAGTAGAAGACAAAAAAATGCATGGCCATTTTTATGACTGCAGTTACGTTATGTGTAAATCTTGCAGAGATGCATGTGATTGATTCTTAGAAAAGACATTTTTTTCTCTCCATTTTTCATAGATTTTTATTGTTCACTGGTAAGTTCTGTATTCCTCAAATCTTAAAAACAATACTTGCTTTTTTAATCATTGAAACAACAATAATTAATATTAAATGGTTTCTTTTTGACAGACTTGGAATTCTTCAATATTAATCTATTGCTATATTCTGTGCAGCAAAATCTTTTTTTTTTAATATAATGCTTCTTTATTTGTCTACATATATGAGAGGAAGTGTTGTAACTCTTTACGCTATTTACCTTGTTTGGACTATTGTCCTCATCCTTATTGTCATATCCATGATGTTTCAGATGTTGTACATGCCAGTTTTAAAGTGATATATGTTGGAATTTTAAACCAAACCCTTTATTTCATTCACCAGGGTGAATTGTTCTAGTTCCACATGTCATGCATCTTCTGGATATCTCAGTTTCAGTTATTTCTCTTTAGTATCTGAACCTTCCACGTTTTTGTTCACCTCTGCTGTAGCCAAGAGTTGAACTCACAACTCTTTGGGTCAAGTCACTGGATTACTTCAACTAACACTTTACCCAATCGGCTATGTGTCTTTGGGAACAGCAGTGTATGAATTTTGGGAACTTATATAATCTAATATCTCAGTAACATATTTTTTTTTTACCAGAGCTCATATTAAAATTTGTTTTTATTGTTTTTCTCTAACACTCTGTATTACTGTTTATTTTATTGTATTCATATCTATGCTTGGATGCCTTCTAACATATATCTCCTAAAGAACACTTGTGCATACAATAACCAAAATGTGAATATGACAAAGTTGAGGACAATAGTCTTAACAATGTAAACAATGTAAAAATGATGTTTTTTATAAGATTAAGAATAATAAAAATATAATTAAATTTATAACTAAAATGATGATTTTGTAATGTTATATTATTATAATGAATATTATAATGTTATATTATAATATTATATTATAATGTTATAATGTCATATTATTATAATGAAGTTTTAATTTTGTGAAGTTGTAACTAAAGCAATTTTATTTCTTAAATATTTAAAATCCCTTTCTTGTGTTATTTCCGAACATTTAATGTCACAAATACTTTTAATTTTTATTTTAATAGATTAAAAATGTTCAGTTTCATATATTAAGTGATTTTTCTCAGATGATAAACCTTTTTAAATGTTAAGAAGCTAATGCTCATCTAAATCTTTGCCATAAATAAAATTATATAAGACTAGCAGTATAGCCTGGCGTTGCTCAGGTATAATGAAAGCTTTAAAACCAATCCATGATCCTGAAGCTCAGACTCTTTGGACATTGGCACAAAAGACTAAAAAGCATTAGTTGTTTCCAGTTAAAGTGAAACTGTAGACTGAAAGAAAAATGAATGGATGTAAGTCAAATTTTGATGTCTTGGTATCGATATCAAATTTTCTGCACTATTGTAAGAACTGCAACCTTGAAACTTCTAAATATTGTTTCTTATGTCTTTGTCTATGAGTGTATCAAATTTGATTAAAATCGGAACACTCCTTCTATAACGCGATTTTTTTTATTATCGATTTTCGATATTTATCGAGGGTACCTCAACACAAAACCTAGCTAAGAACACTCGCAGACGCTTATAGTACAACTGTGTAAATTTTCAAGAAAATCGGTTCAGCCATTTCGGAGTCAATAGGTAACGGACACACAGACAAAGTTCCATTTATAAATAAGTTTATTGTTTTGAACCAATAAATTATTTAAGATTCATCAAGACAAAACTAGAAGCAGTAGAAATGTGAGAAATCCATGGACGGGAGTGAGTAAGCAACAAGGAAGTCTTAAAGAAAATGGCAACAGAAAGAATACTTCTCCTCAGAATCAGGAAAAGATAGCTGAAATTCCTTGGACAGATAATGAAGAAAGAGGGCTTGGAAGACTTAACTCTCCTGGGTTATCTTAAGACCAAGAGAGATAGAGGAAGGCATTGAGCCACTTATACGATGAGCTTGTGTGAATGGTTAGCATAACCGGGAGCAAGGGCCTTAGCAAAAGGAAAAAAACTGTCAAGATAGATGATCATGGCTCTTCTCAATTTCCTGTGTCCTGGGGGAACACAGTGCATAGAAGCTGCTACTTGTTTCAATGGAGACCCTTTTTATTTTCTTTATTATATTTGATATTAAAAAAAGATAAAGGATTCTGTGGATCAGAAATAGTTGAAATTTCTGGGATGCATAATGAGAAAAGAGGGTTTGAAGAAACTGACACTCAGAAGGCATACTGAAAGCAAGAGGAGGCAGAAGGAAACATTGAGTAACCTACTTTAAACTTCCATTAGATGAGGAAAAATGACAGGCTGCATAAATGTGGTCTTACAGAAGTGTTGTGGATATCCATCACCAATTTGTTGTGGAGGCATAGTTCTAGTGACCAGTTTAGTTGGAAATAAGACACAGAATACAGAAGGTAGGTTCAAAACAGTGTATTAGTATAAGAAGAACAATATTTACAAAGTGTTAGTAATAAGTATATAAAAATAAGTAATTCCAAACGGTACAGTTACGCTGCATATTGCCTGATTAGTAGCTGGTTTTAACTGCTGTTAACTGCTTTCAGGAAGTCACGCAGGTAATTATATATAGTAAGCGGAAGAGTCCATTCCACATTGAAGGGCACCATAAGAAGAGGAATATTGAAAATTACATGTACAGCGTGAATAAGCAACAAGGGATTCAGAAAGAAATTGGCAGCAAAAAGAACACATATTCAGAATCAGGAAAAAACAACTGAACTTTTTTGGATGCATACTGAGAAAGAAGGAGATGGAAAACTCACTGGACATATTGATGTCAAGAGAGGTAAAGAAAAGCAGTGAATTGCTTACCTGATGAGCTTCTGTGAATTAATGGTAGAACTGGTTTTGAATTCAGCTTTTCCTTCTTCTAGACTGGTTTCCACCCAAGGCTATAGAACTCATTTTATCCTGCTATTTATCCACAGCTGGTGGGAGAAGAGGTGGATTCATGCCTTTCCCAAGCATTTAAGTGAATGTAATGAACTCAACAGGAATTCGAGCTTAGCTCTCTGATTCCTCAATCTGAGCCCCAATCCATCACTCTACCATGCCACCAACATTTTACAGGAGCACGGTATATTTGTAATTTGATTTCTAGGTGTAGAGGTCAGTAAATGATGATGAGTTAGTGTGGACAGGTGAGTGCAGGTATCTTTGATTGTGCCTATTTTCCCATTCTGAATAAGTCAGGAAGGACCAGCTTTTTTTTTTTTGCTTTTTTTTTTAATCTACTAATGATCTCTCTGACTTATTTTTTTATACTTTATGCCACATCTACCATAGACTAAAACAAAATGTGCTAGTAGTACCAACTTTATATTCTGGGTATGATGATAAACTACATCTGGCAGCAAGACTTCTGATCAAGAGGTTTTGAGGAGTATAGAGCCACCTATTAATTGCTGTTGTTTTCAAGTTCACCCTGACTTGGAGTGTTAGCACCTGCTAGGGTCCCAGCTATGGACAAATAGTTAACCCCCCCCTCAAACTGGGGTCAATACATTTTGGGAACATAAAAATAGATTTTTTACAGTAAAAATACCAGCAATATATTAAAAAAAATATTACCAGCAATACTCAGCAATATTCTCAACAAAAACACATCAATGAAGCCTGGTCTACAAATTGATTTATTAAAAAGAATACATATTCTATTCATACAAACATATCCTAAAAATCTTGTCAGCATTAAATAATCCCATTGATACGCTGTAAAACAAAATAAATCAAACCAAGTACCAACTTATTTTACCCCTAAATCAGACTAAGAGTTCACAAGAAATCTCCAACCTCCCACCAATTATTAGACACCTGTTCTCACTATGAGGTTTTGGAGAGGATGTAAATGAAAAGGAAACTTGTATTCAGTATCAGGAAGAGATCACTGAGGTTTCTGGGACATGTAATGAGGAAGGAGGGCTTAAAGAATTTTATGCTCACAGGATAGTTAGAGGCCCTGGGCTTGACAGCAAATTGCATCCGGCAGCAAAGTCTCTGATTGGGATCTTGTGAGGAGCATGGAACTACCTCTTAATTGCTGTTGTTTTCAGGTCCACCCTGACCTGGAGTGATGGCACCTTTTAGAGTCTCAGCTATGGACAAATAGTTAACCCCCAAACTAGGGTCAAAACACTATGAAAGTATAAGAATACACTATTACAGAAATATATACATGAAAATAGACTTTTATAGAAAAATATACATTTTTTTAAGGAAAAAATATTCCCAACAATACATTTTTGAAGAAAAAATATTACCATAACTCATTTTTGAAAGAAAAATTATTCTCAGCAAAACATTTTTTAATACAAAACTAGATGACATTTTCAGTTTTCTAAAATAAAAAAGAATAAAAACAAAAAATTTTAATTAAAATCTGACTAAATCAACCTTCTATAACCAAACAAAAAAAAAAAACACATTAAAATCCCACCTTTTCGGTATTAAATAACCCACAGATGTGTTGATATGCCATTAAACAAAACTCAAATTCAGGATTGATGGAAGGGAAGACAAACAGAAGAAAACAATGCATGACATACATGATGGACTTGAGCAAGTGGATGGCAGAGCAGGATTTGGGAGAGATACTAAGAGGAAAAATGTTAAGCGCAACAAGGGATAGGGTTAAATGGAAGTCCATGATGTCTGACATTTTGAAAGGACACAGCACATCATCCTTACTGCATGACTTATTAGACACAGAAGAGTAGTCAACATGTGTTTTTTACAGTAAAACAAACTGGTATCTATCAGTTGGGATGACCATAAGAGCAAAATAGATTGCTGGCCAAGATTACCACAACAAAATTGATTGTGTGGAATATAGAGTGTTTTTAGCTGTTATGAACATGAGATCTGTTCAAAAAGTACCAGGACTAGTGCTGTAAAAAGAAAACTATAATATATATCAATTCTACATTTCATCTCCTTCAAAGTAGTTCTCTTCTGAATACCACGCACCATTGTTTCCATAAATTGACACATTCCTAGAATGCCTTTTTGGGATAGTGTGCAGCTGCCTCATTGCATTCTCTTTTGTCTTCCTCAGTGCTTTGAAATCTTGTTCCTATCAAGTGCGATTTGATTTTTGAAAAGGGGAAAGTTGCAGGGGTGAGATATGGTAGTTGTCAGACCTGGGAAGTGTTGCTCTCATCCCAAAATTGCTGCACAAGACATCATCATTGAGAGACAACCACAATTTATACACTTTTTTTCCAAACATTGCTATATAATAGAGGTTGGCAACCTTTTGGAGAGTGAGGGCCAAAAAGCTATGTAGAATCATGGAGGAGGGCCAAAAAGCTATGGCTCTAGTGTCATGGAGGAGAACCATGTTATTAATATGTGAATAAAATTTCTACATGTTTGAAGAAAGCAAGGATTCAATATAATTTGATATCTGATGGGATCCCAGTGTGTGTGTCACCTTTGGAAAGAGACTGAAAAACATATCGCGGGTTGAAAAAAGTGTTGTCAGTAAAATTGGGGAGATAGAACTATTTGGGAGCCTTCAATGGTTTTGCTAGCGTGAAGTCAAAGGTCATCATGACTGAGAGTTTGTGCATACTACCCTTATTCAGACTATTGGTTATGCCAGATATAATCTCTCTTATAAATTAAGGTTCATTTAGCATAGTTGCAGTATGAACCACAAGTGGACTCTGTTTTCCCAGAATAGGTAAAGTTTAGAAATATTCTTATCCTGGTCACAACAGCAAAGGTTGAAGGGAATAGCAGCTATTGTTCATACTTTCCAGGCATAAGCAACTGTTATATATCAATTCAGGGAAGAATAGACTAGACCCAGAATTGAAGATCTTCTCAGCTTTGCTGATAAAAAAAAGGCACACACACACATAAGTTGATAACTCAACTGCTGCCTGCAAAACTCAACTCTCAAACTGATTCTGTGACAGCTGACATCACTTAAATAATTAACCCATTGACACCTGGTATTTCTGCTAAACTTGATCCCACCTCAAGCATTGAACCCCCTTGATGTCAATACCCATCTCTTAACCACTTGACTCCAGTTCTTTCTGCATCACCCTGTATGTCTTTTCTTTTCTCTCTACCTTTGCAATTGTCATCACACCTGTATTCCCATCCTTCTCATGCTCTTTTCCCTGGCACCTCCTGTAACTGGTTCGTTTTTCCCTTATCTAATCTTTTTCTCTTATGTAGCCCCTTGCGTATCAGTGGCATTACCACCTTGCTTGGGGTGAAACAAAAAAAAATATGTCTCTAAACAGAAACGACCAACCAGCAGACATACATATGCCCAAAAGCTGAGTATCATCTACCATGTATTCAATTCTGAAAGTAGAATAACATATAACAGTTTTATTACTTTAATGAATCCAAAAAAATCAAATTACAACATTAAATGACTCATAAGGAGTTAATATAGCGTTAAACAACTGAATCAGTCAACATGACTGTTACTGCTTTTTAGTATGCTTATCTTTACACAGGGTCTTCATTATGGAGTACCAACTGACGATTAAACTCATTATTCTTGAAAGTGGAAAGATTATATTGAATCAATTGCTAGGTCCACTGCTAGAAAAGTGTGTTCACTATATTGTGCTAGACAATTTTTCTTGCCAGAATTACATATTTATAAGTTTGTCATTCATCTTTGTTTTGAATATTGCTCCTACTATATATTTAGAGATTGTTGATAAAATCCAAAGAAAAATCTGCAATGTTACTGGTCATGACCTGGCATCTCAGCTTCAGTCACTTTTCCACCACTATAACTTTCTTCCCTGTGCCTTTTCTATAAAGAATTTCATGTTAATTGTTCTGATGAGCTTTCAACTTTGGTATTGAGACTTTATGAATTGGTTTACAGCCAATTGAAATACAAGTTATAGTATGATCATTTAAGTTAAGCAATGTCAAGCCTGGTCAAGACCAAGATGGGTGACTACTTGTGAATACTAAGTACTGTAAGCTTGTATGTATGGCTAATGTAATGGATAAAGGTTCAGAATTATTAATTTGGTTTGTTATATTCACTTAGGAACAGCATGAATCTGCCATTTCTCCCTCTAACTATGGGTTAATTAGTAAGACTGATATCACTAGAACATTATTATCTCCAAAAATAAATTTAAAAAAATGACAAAATTGATTTCAAAATATTTAGTTTTTAGCTTTGAATTATCCAGAGATGTTGATATGCTACTAAACAGCCAACCAACTTTATAAATATGAGTGCAGTGCAAGATTAATGGCAGGGTCTCATAATTTTGCAGTCAAAAAATAGTTTAAGTTTTTTTTTCTCTCACACATCTAGCTAATGAAACTCTCTTCTGGCTTCTTGCTTCACAGTCAACTTTGATCTTTAAAAATTTAAAGGTGATCCTGATCATTATCTTTTGTTTTAATTCCTTTTCCTTCATTGATTTCTGTCAGATTTTTTTTTAATATTCTCTGACATTTGATATGGGCACCACGATGTGGTGTAAGGGTTAGCAAGCATGTCTCACTAGAACCTGTTACAAGTGAGTACTGAATTCGATCCTCACTGGGTACCCCATACTTTCGGCCTTGTGCCGCATCTAAGCGGCACTTAGAAAATCAAATTTTGAGTGCCTCGATGTGGTATAATAGCAAGCTTGTCTTGCTAGAATCTGTTAAAACTGAGTACTGAGTTTGATCCTCACTGTGTACCCCATATATTCAGCTTATGTGCGTTGTGGTACAGTGGATATCGGCTCGGAACGAGAAATCGGGGAGCCGAGTTCGAATTCCAGCTGAATTCATTGCATTCACTTACATGCAAATACCCTTGGGAAAGGTATTAATCCGTCTCTTCCTTCCAGTTATGTGTTAAATAGCAGGACAGATTGGGTTCTATAGCCTTGGTCGGCAACCAGTCTACCGCAGAAAGCAATGGCAACCTACTGCGGGATAATCTTCTGCCCAGTCAGTCATGTCTCTTTCGAGACATGATCGCCCAAGCGTGTATCACGTACGGCATTTAACTAACTGACTGTAACATCTAAGCAGCACTTAAAAAAACAACTCTGACACTTGGTAATCTGTTAGATCTTAATGGCTTTATTACCTTGCTTGGGGTGAAATGATTTTTTAAAAAAATCTTTTTGCAACCCCCATCTCCAAAAAAAGAAAAATTTATGTTTTACCTTGTAAAGCAGGTAAGCTTAATAACTCCATAAAAATTTAGGGATTAGATGTGGCACAAGGCTGAAGGTATAGGGTACCCAGTGAGGATTGAACTCCGTAAAAATTTAGGGATTAGTCTGACTCTGTATGAAAATAATAAACCACCTTCACTTCTAAATCAATAAAAAAAAATTAATATTTTCCACTTCTGACAAGTGGCATAGCCTAAGAAAAAAGTAAGAAGACAAATTTGCAAAAGACATTTCAAAAATGTTTTTTTGCTTAAGTGGATCATCTAAGTAGTGCCAAATATTACTTTTAAAAATAGCCATTACTTTTACAAATATTCATCTTTTTTCAGAATTTTGTTAATCATGTTCCTCCACAACTTCCTGTCTTTTAATGCTCTACAGGGTGTTGTGAATGAATTGTTGTCTAAATAAGGCAAAAAGAAAAATAACAATAACATCTCATTTTAACAGAAATATTTACCAAAATTGCACAAAAATATCTTGAAATATTAAAGAGTAAATTTAATAATATTGCCATTGGCTTTAACCACGGCCTCCACACCATTTAAGAATCTCTTCCATCTCTTTTAGATGGTCTCATTGTTGAAGTTGGGGAATGTTGCCATAATCCTTGCCTTAAGTTCATCTTTGGTATTACTAAGAGTTTTGTTGGTCTTTCAATCAACTGCACCCCACACATAATAATCAAGGGGGTCATGGTCTGGGGAGTTTGAAGGCCAGATGTAAGAGGTGATTTAAGTGCATACATTATCTGACAACCATAACCGAGTTCTTGCTCTTGTGTGGCATGATGTAGAGGTACAGGGTCTTCCAGTAGCCACCCTCTTGACCCAGGACAGCCCTAACACCTCAGAACACTTAATGTAGGCCTCTGTGTTGAGTCTGAGGTCCTCACCAATAAATTTAAGAGTTCTTTTCTTATCAGAACAAGTGAGTTTTCTTAGTTGCTGTACTTTTGTAATCACCATTAGACTCATCCAACTCTTTCCAAATCCTCTGCACTCACATCAGATTGACACCCAAACTCTCTGAAATGTTCGTATTGGAACTTCCAGCTCAAATGCCAAGAAATACAGCAATTATGGGGCACCCAGTGAGGATCGAACTCACTACTCAGTTGTAACTGGTTTTAGCAAGACAAGCTTGTTAACCGTTACACCATGCTAATGTCCCCACAGACAGATAAATAGATAGATATAAACAGAATGTGATAGATAGATGATTCACTAGGCATCACTTAGATGTGGCACAAGGCCACAGGCACGGGTTCCCACTGAGGATTGAAATCACTACTCATTTGTAACTGGTTTTAGCAAGACAAGCTTGTTAACTGTTACACCATGCTAATGTACCCACAGATAGATAAATAGATAGATATAAACAGAATGAGATAGATAGATACATAGATAGATAGTTAGATAGATGATTTACTAAGCGCCAATTAGATGTGGCACAAGGCCGAAGGCACAGGTACCCAGTGAGGATTGAACTCACTACTCAGTTGTAACTGGTTTTAGCAAGACAAGCTTGCTAACCACCACCCTGAGGAGCCCAAAACATGAAATAGTGAGAGTTTACCTCTTAGACCCTGTATGTAACTTTTGACTGTTTACTCTCAAACTTTATTTTTGTTCTGTTATCCATTCATTAAAACACGTTCAGTCATTTATCCACTGTTTCCCAGGCTTCTCTTGCCTTTAATATGCCCAATGAGTATTTGATTCTCTAAGTATTTCTTCCTCATTATGTATCCCAGAAATGTTAAACTCATTTTGATTCTAAGTATACAATTCTTTGTTGTTCCTATTTTCCATGAACTTCTTCATTGTTGATATGCTCTGTCCGTGGTATTCACAGCATGTCTGTAGAAACAATTACTGTCACTTTGTTTTCTTTTTTCTTAAACCTAAGACTAAACTAATGTTGGTGATCATGATCCTCCACAATTTCCTCTTTTTTGAAGCACTTAATAAATTTTGTTTTTTTTAATTATCTCTTCCAAACCTTTGTCTGCCATCCATTTGCTCAAGCTCAATAGGTAGGTTATATGTCATTTTACTGTCTCTCACCTTCAGTCTGTCCTGTGAGTATCAAATTTTCCAGCCCTTCTTTCCCAGTTATGCACCCTATTGATAAAATGTTACTTTAAACTAATATAGTTGAATTTTTTTATATAATCATTCAGCATGGACATTCCCAACCTGCAAACTGATTTTGTGAGAGATAAAGTTTCAACACAAAGTGCAGAAAAAAAAATTCTTGCAGATTTGACAAATTGACCCACAACTTTTTTTCTTTATTGCACAATGAATTGCATGAAACAAATTAGCTTTTTTCTAAAGAAAAATGTCTCATTCCATTTCAAACATTAATTCCTACTATACACACAGACAGGCATACCTACAGTGTATGCTGATCAAGGCAACCCTTCAATTTGTTGCCCTGTACACCCTGCCCATAGAAAATGTTACAGTGATTTCCTCTTTTTATATATATATTTATATATATATATATATATATAGAGAGAGAGAGAGAGAGAGAGAGAGAAAGAAAGTGTGTATGTCAAAAAATTCGAAAATGGCCATTTCAGTGAAAAAATTCTTGCTTCATCAGCAATGATTGAAAACAAAAATTTATTAATTCAATTATGGTACAAAATTGAATTAATAAATTTTTGTTTCTGATCATTGCTGATGAAGTGAGAATTTTCTCTCTGAAATGGCCATTCAACAAATGTAAATTTCAAAATTTTTGATATGCTATATATATTTGGCTCTGTAAATAGATAATACAGTATACATCAAGCCTTCTACCTTGATTAATTTTAATATTAATAAAATTAATATTAATAGGATCTAGTTTTTGGAATTTTACCTATTTGTTCACTCTTTTGGGTTTTAAAATATATATATATATATATATATATATATATATATATATATATATATATATATCTGAGTGAATAAGAAACATACCTAACCCAGTTTCTTCAAAATGCTAACGGACTATTTACAAGACTTATTCCCTTATCGCTAACCCTTGCCAACATCCCACACACAACTCCCAAATATAAGAAAAGAGGTCTTCCATTCCTTTCCACACCACCTGATGAGACATTGGAAGTCTAATGTTGAAACAAAATGTACAATTTGTAGTGGATATATATAAAAAAAATTTGTACATGTTCTAAAATATAATTTATAATATATATATATATATATATATATAAAAAGGAAGTCTATATTATATATAATGTTTAAATAAAGAAGACAAGAGGAAAACTATATTTTTCTCACCTCTGCATTTTGTCCTGTGATGGAGTGTATCAAGACAGAGAGGAAATTAATTTTGTTTTGAATAAAATATCTATAAACAAAAAAATGATTTGTAAATAGAAAAAAACACTCATAAATTATTCGTAAGATTAACTGAAATTACCAAACATTTAAAAAACGTCATAGCTCATATTCGAAGAGAATTCTTTTATATACAGTTTGCTATGTTGTTGTGAGATGTTGAAATGATGGAAATTAACAATTGTCTTTGGATTTTTTATATTTTTGCCGGATATCTTGGACTTGGAAAGTATTGTTTCTATAAAGAAAGATGAGATCGGATAAAAAAACGGGAGACAGATTGATGTTTTGGTAATAATATTTGATGTTGGCATTCTTGTGAATTTTCCTTCTGAATAAATTATTTTCTCTTTTTATGGGCATGAGATATATATAGCCTATGTTTATAGTGCTATCAATGTAGGATATATATATATATATATATATATATATATATACTCACGCAGAAAAAAAGAAAAATACTGGATTTTAAAATTAAATACATATAGGCTAGGGTCAAATATGGATTTAGGTATTTTGAATCTTTATAAATGTTTCAATAGTTAAACATTTTTTAGATACACTTAAAAAATTTTCTTTAAAACAACATTTAAAAGTATTATTACAGTTACGTTTACGATTCAAACTCTATTGCTTTACACATCTCACAACGCATCTCGCAATGGATGTTTCTCACGAGAGACGCTTCTAGTTTAAAATCATTTGTTTCTAATGAAAGGCCAAGGTTGGTCTGAAATATCAAATATATATATAATAATAGAAATAAATAAATACTGTCAAAAAAACATTTTTAACTTACAACTTTTTAGTAGTTTTTCCTATATATATATATATATATATATATATATTTAATAGCTCTGTTATATTGTGCACTGTAGTGCAGAGGATATCAGCTCAGAACAAGAAATTGGAGAGCCAAGTTCAAATTCCAGTTCAATTGTTGCATTCACTCTACACACAAATACCCTGTTGCTTATCCCTCCAACTGTGGGTTAAATAGCAGTACAGGTTTGATTCTATAGCCTTTCTTGGCAACAGTCTACTGCAGAAAGTAATGGCAACCTACAGCAGGGAAAATCTTTTGAGACATGATCCCTCAGGCATATATCTTGTATTTTTTTTTTTTAATCATTTCACCCCGAGCAAGGCGGAAACGCCACTGATGTGCAGGGGGCTATATAAATATAAAAAGATTAATTAGAAAAGAGTGAGGAGTACAAACTAGTTAGAGAGGAACAATAGAAAGCTGAGAATGCAGGTGCAATGACAGATACATAGGTGGAGAGAAAGGGAAGGTTATACAGGAGTGGGGAGAGAGCTAGAGTCCAGTGGTTAGTAGATGAGTATTGACTTTGCATTTAAATTTCTAGAGGTTGTAGCCATCAGGAAAGCAAGAATACGGGAGCAAGTTCCACAGGCGGGAAGTGCGAGATAAGAAGCTGCAGGAGTAGAACTGTCGTCTGCATTTGGCTAACCTGACTGTGAATGGGTGGGACCCAGTTGCCAGTCTGGTTGCACGAGTAAACACCTGTTGAGGAGGCATCAGTGACTTAAGTTCGTCATGAAAGTATTTATAGAACAGACAAAGGGAGGCCACATTTCAACGATGGGGAAGTGGCTGCAGTCGAGCCGCCAGATCAGTACCTATCACATTACAGACTCTCCTTTGAAGCCTCTCAAGAACACTGAGGAGAATGGCAGGGGTACCTGACCATAAATGGCATCAGTACTCAATGCACGGATGGATGGTTGACTTGTATATATGCAGGATGGATTCAGGTGGAAAAAACATCCTGGATCGACATAGTGACCCAACCTTCCTAGCAGTAGATTTTGCTATGGATTCAATATAGTGGTTCCATTTGAGGTCTGAGGACAGGGTAAGTCTGAGGAGGTGTAGTGTATTACTCTCCGGGAGAATCGCTTGGTCCATGCTTCTGGGAGATGGCACTTAACTGATATTATGGTGAGCACTGCTCTATTAACAACAGAAAAATGTTTATATGTTTATATATGTTTGTGTATTTGTGTGTATACCCAAATATATATTTATTGATATCCATATATATCTAATGAAAAATAGAGAAACACAAACAAACCCTCAAACTTCTGTCAAGGAAAATAACTGAAATTTATGATAACAACCAAGGTGTGTTGCCAACATACATTAGTGCTGCAGCATTTAAAAGAATACCCACTGAGGCCATTGACAGGTTTCACATTGTCAATAATGATAAAACAGCCCTAAATACATCACTGAATAATGTTTATTGTTTAGCCAAGATAGCAATTGCTTAAATATATATGTTTCAGTCAATTAAGTGCTATACATGATACACACTTGGGTGATCATGTCTTGAAATAGACATAACTGACTAGACAGAATATTTTTCAACAGTAGGTTGATATTACTTTCTATTGTAGACTGGTTGTCCACAAAGGCTATGGAACCCAATCTGTCTGGCTATTTAACCTATAACTGGAGGGAGAATATATTTATTAATACCTTTCCCAAAGATATTTGTGTGTAAGTGAATGCAAAGAATTCAACTGGAATTTGTACTTGGCTCTCTGATTTCTCATTCTGAGCTGATATCTCCTGCTCCTTGGCATACATCTATATGTTCCAGTTACTCAAAATCAATAAGGTTCATTAACTGTGACTAGTGTCCCCAACATTAAAACGACTTTTATTTAATGCATCCTATACAAGATTATACAGCAGACCTATAAAAGTGTCACCCCACCCCATAAAAGTGTCATCCAGAGCAGACTTACCCTCTTTTGCACCATTCTGGTTATGCTACTGAAACCACCCCTTTGTTTATTCGTCTATATGACTAAAAGCTGTATTCCTGAAGCTCCTTGTTCTTAGTCAGTCATACCTTGATAACCTTTCACCTCGATCCATCTCAGTATCAGCATAATTGCCAAATTCCTAAGATGGGGAACCACTTGAGAAGACCAGGTACTGTAGGCAACCTCTTACAATTCAAAAAGTGCTTGGCTTAAAATAACCAACAAAGGTGCTTGTCTATATTTCTGAGATGAGGTAGTATTTACAGTATTTACATTATTTGGGCTATTGTCCTCATCTTTGTTGTCATGTGTACAACTTTTGGCCATTGTACGCTCTGGCTTTCTTCAGGTGTAATAAAGGGTTCTGTTCAAAATTTCTAGCACCTGAAGAAGGCTGGAGCATACAACGGCCGAAACGTCATACAAATGGCAACAAAGATGAGGACAATAGTCCGAATAATGTGAATAATGTCACCCACAAAGGGTTGATAAGCTGTAAAAAAAACAAATCATATTTGTTCAAAAGAAATCTAGTATCCTATTTCTCAGCTTCCAAAATGCACCTCTACCCAAATATGTCAATCCACCACATTTAGAGTTTTTCTTATTTTTATTGAATGTTTTCTTTTTTCTTTCGTATGATTTTTGTTACTGTTTGAATTGCTACAACTTTTCATTATGACTGTTTATTATATGACTATTATCAACATGATTGAAATCTTGGTTGTTATGATAGGGTGCTTAAAAGTTTTCAGTCTAACTAAGAAGTGGTTTGTCAATGGGTCAGATTTCAGGAAGTGGGTTAGGATGAAAACTTTTCAGCACCCCTTGTAGAAAGTGTTTGTTACTCTCTGTTTTGAGTTTATTTTTTTGTTGTTTTTATTGAAATTAACATATTTGTTAATTGTTCATATGTTCATTTTATACATATATATCCTAATTTGTTTACTATGTTGTTTAATTTTTGCTATTACTACTTCCAATGTTTGCTGCTGTTGTTAATTTATCTTAATCATTTCTCAATCTGAAAAATGTTTTATATATATATATATATATATATATATCAGATGAATAATGAGTAATTGAATGACAAAATTTAAAAAACCCTCATATCTTCTTAGGCTTTATATCCTGAAAAAGTATTCCTTTCGACCAGAGTTCGTCAAACATTTTCAACCAGAGACCTCCTATTTTTTCTTTTTCCCTAACAAACCCTGTTTAAAATATTTTTGGACCTAAAAGTTTTCACTGTGATATCTAGACTTAATTCAGAGGGCTCACATTCAATCTGTGGTTTCATGTTCAAAAGGTATTTCAATCCATGCTAGTATAGGTGAATGGATGTGTGTTGTAGTGTTGTAGGGTATTGGCTCCAGATGAGAAATCAGAGATCCTTGTTCAAATTCCGGCTGAGTTCGCTGCATTTACTTATTCCAAAATACCCTAGCAAAAGTTATTAATCCATCTCTTTTCCCTCTAGCTATGGGTTAAACAGCAAGACAAATTGCTTGCCAACCAAGGCTATAGAACTCAGTCTACTACAGAAAGTAGTGGCAACCTATTGTGTGAAAATCTTCTGCCTATTCAATCATGGATCAAAAAAATATTTTTTTTTTATAAGCGTTTCACCCCGAGGAAGGCATTTTACTGCCACTACTGCACAGGGGGCTACATAGAGTGGAGAAAGGATGGTTAAATATAGGAAATATCAGAGGGTGGGTGATAGGTGGGTAAGGATACCAAGAATGAGGGTTGGGTAGATGAGAGTGTTGGGAGAATAATTGGAAGTTAGTGTGATAGGAGGTGTCTATTGACCCTACATTTAAATACCTGGAGATTGTAGCTGTTGGGAAAGCAGACATGTGGAAGAGAATTTCACAGGCGGGAAGCATGAGAAAAGAAGCTGTTGGAGTAGAAATTACGGTTACATCTTATCTTTTTAACTGTAAAAGAGTGGGACCTAGTCGCTAATCTAGTATCGCGTGTAAATTCGTGCTTAGGCAGCACCAATGATCTAAGTTCATCGGAGCAGAAGCCATGAAAGTACTTGTAGAAGAGGCACAGGGAAGCCACATCACACCGGTGAGAGAGTGGTTGCAGCCGGTCTGTCAAGTCAATATTGACCACGTTACAGATTCTCTTTGTATTTTGTCAAGAAGCCCAAGGAGAGTAGCAGGGGCACTCAACCAAATGTGGCAGCAGTATTCAATACATGGGCGGATGGTAGATTTGTATATGTGCAGGATAGATTCAGGTGAGAAAAAATTCCGGGCCCTGCACAGAGAGCCGACTTTCATAGTGGCAGATATGGCAATGGATTCAATATAGTCATTCCATTTGAGGTCCGCCGAAAGTGTAAAGCCAAGGAGACGTAGTGTTTTACTCTCTGGGAGGCAAGCCTGTTCCATGCTAATGGGAGGTAGATGCGATTGTCTATGGTGGTTAGTTGATAACAGCTTCGTTTTAGAAGCATTGAAATTTACTAGCCATTTCCTACACCAGGCCACTACGGATTGGAGGTCCTTTTCAAGCTCGGCAGCAAGGTTTGCTTTGTCGCCCACACTGGGTTTTTGATCGAGGCGAGAGTAGATTGTGGTGTCATCAGCATACATGCCTACTTGGGATCTAATGGCATCGGGGAGATCATTAATGTACATCTGAAAGAGCGTGGGACCTAGGATAGAACCTTGAGGGACACCCACGTTAGTATGGTAGTTTTGGGAGGCATTTAATACTACCTTCAATGTGCGGTTAGAGAGGAATGACTGGATGAGGTCAAACAGATGTCCAGTTATACCGTAGCTCCACAGTTTGCATAAGAGGCCAGCATGCCAGACCCTGTCAAATGCTTTGGAGATATCTAAGGCAACGGTTCAGGCTTCGCCATTCATGTCAAGAGCCCAGTATATATACTCAGTAAAGGTCGTTAGCATACCAGCAGTAGACCTGGTGAAGCGAAACCCGTATTACTACCCAAGTATGATAGGTAAAGTAAAAAATTGATATAAAAATCATATCATGTGTGTTCTAGTTCCAGTTAGGCAACTCACATTTTTAAAGACACCACAATGAGAATAAAAGTTTGTTTTTTTTTTATTTTAAACCTGCTTGTGTATATATTTTTTCTATTACTATTGTCTGAGAAAAAGCTGGCATAGAAGAGTAAGCTGATAAGACTGTCATGAAAATATCAAACCAAACTGTTGCCATGCAATCAGGAGAGTAGAGTTTCCTAGCTATAGTGAAGTCAACCTTCTTAGGTTAAGGGTCATCAAACTTTTTTGACCAGAGAACCCTTTTTGTTTCTCTTTCTTCTTCAGCTACCCTCCCACCATTTAAAATATTCTTCTTCTTTAAGTGCCATGTCCCTTCAGAACATAAGTGATCTTGGACTTCCACTTACCCCTGTCTCTTGTCGCTCTTAATATTTTTCCTTTTGGTATCTCTCCCAAACCCCACTCTGCTATCCAGTTGCTCAAGCCCATCCAATATGTCTCATGCTGCTTTTTCTACCTCTGTTTGCTTCTGTTTATTCTGTGAGTATTAAATTCTCCAAACCCTCTTTCCTCATTACATGTCCTAGGAACCTCATCTATCTCTTCCTGATGTTAAGTATCAATTTTCTTCTCATTTGCATCCTCTCTAACACCTTGTTGTTGCTCATGTGCTCTGTCCGTGGTATCCTCAACATCCTTCTGTAGAATCAAATTTTTGTTGCTTCTAGCCTTTTCTTTCATCCTTGAAGAGTTCATCTAACATTCACGGCCATATAGAAGAACAGATATCATATAGCAGTCTAGCACTCATTTCTTTGTTTCCAATGGGATCTTCCTGTCTCTCAGTACTATGGTTAGGTTTTGAAATGCATCCTTGGCCATACAAATGTAACTACAGATCTCAGTGTTATACTTTTTATCCTATGTCAGAACACTTCTCAGGTATTTAAACTTGTTTACCTGTATTGCACCTTAAAACTTGCAATACAAAAATATTAATCAAAATGTGTAAAGGTAAGGAATCTGCATCAATTTCAAAATTTCTTTTTTTTTTTCAAAAAAAGCTTTCACTGCAATACTAACAATTATTTCAGATAGTTTATATTCAAGCTCTGGTTTCATATCAAAAGTGTCACAATTCCTGCTGGTACATTCATATTCTCAATGTCTTTAGACTGAGCACAGAAATCATCTAGAAGCTTTTGCAAGTGGTTGGTAAAGCTCTTGATATCATTGTCTGAAATATTATGTCTTGTTTTCAAGGAGAAGTGCATTAATTTCAAGAAATACTTCAAATGTCTTCTTTCCAATTAATTTTTAAACAATCTACTTGTACAGCAAGACTCTTCTGAGGACTTTAAATGTTATGCCAGGATTTGTAATCGGAGGCCACAATTTGAACAACATAAGGTACGCAGATGATACAGTGCTGATGGCAGACATGGAAAGGAAACGACAAGACCTCCTACAAATAGTGACAAGGACTACAAAGTGCAAGAAAACCAAATGCATGGCCATCAGCAAAAAGAGCAGCCCATAATGCCAAATACAGGTGGAGGATACTAAAATCAATCAGGTACAAAAATTTAAATACATAGAAAGTGTTCTAACAGAAGACGGAAAGTGCAACACAGATCCGATGGGAAAGGACACATTCCAGAAGCTGAGTAGAGTATTAAGAGACAGGAAAATTTTACTAGAAACAAAAAAGAGAGTACTGGATTGTTATGTGATGTCAGTTCTTCAACATAGCAGTGAATGCTGGACAATATCATTGAAGATGAAGGAAAAACTTGAAGCAACTAAAATGTGGTTCGACAGAAGGATGCTGTGGATATCATGGACCAAGCACATAAGCAATGATGAGGCTTTGGAAAGGATGGAAACAAAAAGGAAATTAATACTGAGCATCAGAAAGAGGCAGCTAAAGTTCCTGGGACATGCAATGAGAAAGGAGGGCTTGGAGAACCTGATACTAACAGGCCAGATAGAGGGGAAAAAGAGGCAGGGGAAAGCAACGGATAACATATTTGAAGGGTCTGATCAGGTGGATGACAGAAAAGGGTTTGCATGGTGTTACAGGAGAAAGCGTGCTAAGAACCACCAGGGATAGGGATATGTGAAGGGCCATGATCACCTACGTCCTGAAAGGACAAGACACAAGAAGAATATTCAATCTGAAAACCCAACATGGCTGTCCATGATTTCTGTTGCTTGGTGCCTTTCTTTAATCAGCACCAAAAAATACAACATATATGTACACTAACTAAATTTTCATTCACACAGCAACCCCCATTCAACCTCTTATCATTGAACCCCTGGAACTTCTCACTGACCCTTAGGGGTTTGCTTAGACCTCATTTAATGACTTCTTGCTTTAGACAAATAATTGTTTTATGAATGGAGTCAGTTTTACATATGTGAATCTGTATTAATCTGTCCCTTCCCTCCAGTTATGGGTTAAATAACAACAGTAGGAGTTGGGGACCCTGCCCTTAAAAACAAATCCCAATGAGTCTTGATATTCAAAAACAAAAAAAGTATTACTAGACACAAAACTTATATAAAGACAACAATAAATTGTTGAAAGAAAAAGGTATTACCAGCAATAAATAAATAAAATTTAGTTGGCAATAAATGACCTGCCGAGGTTGATATACCATAAAAACAAAACAACCAACCAACCAACATATGTGAATCTCATGGATCACTTGTAACAAATTTAGTATAGGAGGTAAAGAAACTGAACAGGGAACAGAAAAGAAACAACGGGGGTCTCTGGTTGAAAAAAATTGACAAACTCTGGTCTAAAGGAATCCTTTCTCAGGATATAACACATAAGATATGAGACTGTGATATGGGTAGTTTTTCCTAACACTGCAAGTTGCTACTAAGCCAAAACATTAATTTGAAAACTTGTCATCTTCTTAAATAGCCACTTCAGTGTGTGGGATATCTAAAATCAACAGGGATAAAAAAAATTTTTAAAAAGTGTAATATTAACCATTTCCTTATAAGGAAACATTTAGCATTCATTGACTGATCAACATCTACCAAATATTCTAAGAAATAGAGCTCAAGATAAAACTTTCCAAAATAGAAATTACTAGCAGTATAGCCCGGCGTTGCTCAGGTGTAATGAAAGCTTTAAAACTAATCCATGGTCCTGGAGTTCAGACTCTTTGGACGTTGGCACAAAAGACTAAAAAGCAATAGTTGTTTCCAGTTAAAGCAAAACCACGGACTGAAAGAAAAATGAATGGATGTAAGTCAAATTTTGATTTCTTGGTATCGATATCAAATAAGTTTTTTTGTCGTAAACTGAATTTTGAAGGCTAAATAAGTCCTCTGAGTAAATGGTATCATGGCTGAGACTAAGAATTACAATTATACCTACTTAGAGCCAAACCTGAAGCAAAAACTAAAATAAAAGGACTGAAAAAAAAAATCCAGACATACAGGCAGATAAACAGACACACACACAAACATCTTGCCTTTTATATATATATTATTGATTTTCTGCACTATTGTAAGAACCGCAGCCTTGAAACTTCTGAATATCGTTTCTTAAGTCTTTGTCTGTGAGTGTATCAAATTTGATTAAAATCAAACCACTCCTTCTATAACCCAATGTTTTTGATTATCAATTTTTGATATTTATCGGGGGTACCTCGACACAAAACCTAGCTAAGATGCTTATAGTATAACTGTGTAAATTTTCAAGAAAATCCTTTCAACTGTTTCGGAGTCTATATGTAATGGACTCACACACACAGACAGACAAAGTTCCATTTATAAATAAGTTTAGAAAATCTGGAATTAGAATGAAAATAGTGATGGCACCTTCCTTTTTTCTTTCACTTCAAACAAGGTAGGAATGCCACTAGTATGTAGAATATTACAGAAAGTTAAAGTGTAAAAAAAAAAGATTGAGTATAGGGAGGATGAAGAAAAGGGCAAAATCTTAACAGGATTGAAGAAGAGAGAGGATGGCGATTGCTGTTGCATTTAAATTTTTGAAGATTGTAGTTATCAGGGGAGCAAGTAAACAGAAGGGGAGTTCCACAGGGGAAAAGTGCAACAAAAGAAACTATTAGAGTAGAAGTGGTGGTTGCATTTAGCCATTTCTGCTGTAAACAGGTGTGATCTAGATAATAATCTTTTACTCTGATTTTTTTTCACCTCCAACAAACTCTGACAAACTAAACAGTGATAAAAAATGGATGACAGAAGCAGGTTTTGGTGAAACTGCAAGGTTCTAGTCCTAAACCTGCGCTTTGGTGGCGAATTTAGTCATCAACACCATAATTATAAAGGAAGTGATCAACAAAGAAGAAATTAAATTCTTGGATATAAGATAAAGCCAACAATGACTTAAGTCATGTGATAAGATGATGTGCTTTACCCTCATTTGACCATGTTTGCCTTCTGTGATTAAACCCATGTTTTAATGCTCGCTGGTTGTTTTATATGTATTTTCATGGTCAAAGCCACATAATCCTTAGGTTTACTTAAGTCATGGGACTAGATGATGTGCTTTGCCTTCATTTAACCAGGTGTACCTTCTGTGGTTAATTTACTGCTTTCCTACTGGTTGTATCAAACCTCATACATACAGTTTTTTTTTTCTTATGCATACATATTTCTGATAAAGTTTAATGAATAAATTAGCCTGTTATATGCTGATGCTATGCAAGTAGTTTCTTCATCTTCATTGTGTTTATAACCCAGTTTCAATTGAAATCTATGAAAGCTAAAATGTTTTTCTCAAGGCAACAACAATTCAGAAACTAGTCTGAGAGAAACATTGTTTAATCATATCCACACCTTGACTGACATTTTCGTAGCAAGTCCAGAAGATACACTAGAGTTGTTTCTAAAAAAAATATATTATAATTTATTATAAAACTGCTTGGGTGATTCTACATTTTTTTTATTTCACACCAAGCAAGGCAGTAAAGTCACTAAGATGCAACAGGCTATTGAGTGAGGAAGAGTTAGAAACAGGAACATTACTTAGAAGCAAGAACAGAGGAAGGGCAGCAAATATCAGTTGGCATAGTCATGGCATTTAAATCTTTGTAGATTAAAGTGAATTGGAAAGCATAGAGCTGGAAGGAAGTTTCACAAACTGGAAGTGCAAGAACAGGAACTACAGTTACATTTACCCAGTTCAACTCTAAATTGGTGTGACCTCATCGCAAGTCTAGTAATGCATTTAAATTCAAAGAGCTTTGGCACCATATCAAAGAGCTCATAAAAACTACCATGAACGTATTTACAGAAAAGGTAAAGGGAGGCAACTTTACGGTGGTGGAAAAGTGACTGAAGTTGAGATGCTAGACTGGGGCCTATAATATTACTGATTTTTCTTAGGATTTTATCAAGGAGCTATAGATAGATAGATAGATAGAAGGAGCACAGTATTGTATATGGGAGCAATATTCTAAGTATGGATGAATGGTAGACTTATAAATAGGTATTATAAATTCTGGAGAGAATTTAGCATGACACGTTGAACTAACCTTTCTAGAACAATGGTTCCAAATATTTTTTTTTCATTTTTTTCAATTGCTCAATTTTACACTTATAAAATCTTAACTTGATTTTTAGAAAATCATTCCTTCATACAACAGCTGCTAACATTACATTTTTAAAAATATTTTAACTGTTATATTTTTTTGTTTAAATTTTTTTTTCACATTACCAAGAATTCTGTTTTTATCAAATTGAATCAGGTATACAAGGGGTCTTGTATTGAAACACATTCAAGCCTCTTTTCAGATATCTCCTTTTGAAAATCAGGCTCTGATATACCATTGTTGTTCATGTTGTTATCTTTTATGTAAATGGCTTCGCTTGTGCAATGATGTTATTTTGTGGAAATGTCCTGCTCCTGATTAGATTATTTTAAATCATTTCAAAACAATCTTTCTTTTTGACACTGTGCAATGATTTTACTTTTTTGTCTCTTTTGACTTTAAACTAAAATTTAAACATTAAAATTTAGATACGGAGAGTAAATTTGCAAAAAATAAATCTTCATACTACTTTTGTTGTTACCATATTTCAGCCAATCCATGTCTAACCTGTGGGCATCTTTTTGCTCAGAAAAGAGGGAAGTGAAGTGCAGTCCTTGCATATAAATCTAAACTGAGAAGAATAAAATTTCTGTCTGAATTTCTGGGATGAGGAGTTATCATTATTTACATTCAAACTAATATCCTAATCTTTGTTGTTCTCATCCCAGCATTTCACCCATTGTGCCATCCAACCTTCTTCAAATCTCTCTCTCTCTCTCTCTCTCTCTCTCTCTCTCTCTCTCTCTGGGTTCAGTTCAAATTTTCTTCAAGGTTACCCACCTGAAGAAAACTGTGAGTGCACAATGATCAAAACGTTGTGATAACAGCAGCAAAGATGAGAATAAAATTGTCTATGAAACTCACATTGCTGGGAATAAGTCAAACTGCTTGATATATAAACCAATACTTTTTTCATTCTATCATCTATTTTTAGAGAAAAGAGACCCACATCTCTTTCTTCAAATAATGTGTGTCTGAAGAAGGCTGTCATATGTGTCTGAAACATCAAAGTAACAAAAGAAAGCAGTGCAAAGAGTGATTTTAAGTCTATCATGTAGATTGCAGTGAGACATACAAATGGAGATTTTTCCTTATCTTTTTTTTAATAAATAATACCAAATATGATGCCTGAGAAACACTCAAAATAGTACTGATATGTGATATGAGTGAAAAAAAAACATTGTAGTAAGTGATGTTTATAAGGGTAAAATAAAAAGGATAAATTGACCCTTGATTTGAATAGCTCAAGAATTTAGGAAAGCCCCCACACAAAATTTTATTCCACAAAGTGGCAGTTCTTGAGAAAAAGCAGTCAGAATGGAATTTTCTTCTTAAATTTGGAACATGGGGGGAATGGGGGTGATTCAACTCCATGGAAGTAGGATGGCAAGTCTGAGCAATAAAGGTCTGAACATGAGAAATTAAAGAGTAGAACTCTCTTGAAATATTTTCCATGGTACAACAAAGGGGCAACAGACTTTAAATGTTGCAGACATGCCTCCTCCACCACAAGGCAGGGTAAACAATTTTTCACTCTATCAAAGCTGACTTGGAAATGATATGATCATTGTAATCAAAGATGCCACAGCAAGCAAAAGTTGGTTCTTGGCTCATTTGAAATCAAAATGGTCCTGAAGTCAGGAGTGGATTTCTTTTTTTTTTAAGTCAGATAATTGAATAGACAACCTACATTGAAATATAAATCACCTTTGCTTAGGAAAGTATCATCATGTATGTAGCTCATATTGATGAGAACAAATCGAACTAGTCACCATGTTAGCCACCATTTTCTTTTCACTATTTCCATTAAATGAAACCTGAAGACACATTGGGATAGTTAAATAAGCCTTCCAAAAGCTAAGCACAGGATAAAGAAGCAGAATAATTTTCTTAGAAAGAAAGTAAAGAGTACTGAACTGTTACGTGATATCAGCCCTTCTATATGACAGTGAATGTTGGACAGTCTTCTCAAAAATAAAGAGATGAAGCAACAGAAATGTGGTCCTACAGCAGGATGCTGAGGATGCCATGGGATAAACATGTGAGCAGTGATGAAGTTTTAGAGAAAATGGAAACTTATACTTAATATCAAGAAAAGACTTGAAATTTATAAGGCACATCATAAGGAAAAGGGGCTTGGAAAATTTGATACTCACAGGAGAGACTAAAGGCAAAAGGGACAGAGGAACACAATGCATAACCTATTTAGTGAGCTTGTGTAAATAGATGATGGAACACGGTTAAGGAAAAATAACAAAAAGACAACACTCATTAAGAGCTACAAAGGACAGGAGATTGTTGACAGACATGATTGCCTACACCCTGAAGGAATATGGTACATTAAGATTTCCATTAAAATATTTTCATCTTTATGTATTTTGACCTGAAGAAGGCTGTAGAATGGATCAGCTGAAATGTTGTAACAATAATCAATACAAAGAGTACAATAGATCAAAATGACTTCTAGGATGAAAGTAAAACTATGCTAATTATTTTCTCTTCTTTTTAGATCATCAGTTTTACCACAAATGGGCAATGCTCACAGATCCTGATGATATTAATGCTGGGGTCAAAGGTTATGTGAAATGTGACCTTGCTGTCATCGGCAATGGAGACTCGATCAAGGTAAGACATTACACATGTAAAGACAAGTTTTTTTTTATATTTTACCTTTCTGTGTCATTATTTGTTTTTTTCTTACAAGAAGAAATGATCTTAATTCTTTTGTGTTAAATTCATGAATTTGTCATATATGTATTATGGTAAGTTCACAAGATTTATGAAATAGATTAACAATGGACATATTTTAATTTATTTACTTTAAAATTATTTTTAATAGCTACTCGTATTTGAGAAGATGCTCTGTTTTTAATTAAACAATATATATGCCAGCCTGAATATTTTTGAAAAAAAAATTTGTTAGGAAAATAGGTTTTTGGCAGGATTTGATTGATGGCTTCCCCTATGTTGTTAGGGGTTGCAGTTTAAATCCTGCTGAATGACACACATTTTCTAAAAAAAATTTCTCAAAAATATGCAGGCCGCTATGTGTATATACTGTTTAATTAAAAACAGTATCTATTCAAATACGAATACTTATTACTTGTTTTTTTCCTTTCTTTGTGCACTCCACTCTCATCAGTATTCTCATCCTTCTCTTGGCCACTTCCTGACACCCTTTATAACCTGTCACTCTTTTACATAACTTTTCTCCTATGTAACCCCCTGCAAAATGTCTCAAAAAAGGAAGTCGGTTCAATTCCTGTCAGGGGCACAATTTTTCTTAAGTATGACTTCTCAATTTAGGCCAATTTTTTTTTAATAATCATTTCCCCTAAGCAAAGTAGTACTGCCACTGGTGTGCAGGAGGTTACATAAGAGAAGATTGATGAGAAAGAGGAACAAATAGCAGGGGGTGTCAAAGAATGAGTAAGAAAAGGATGAGAACACTGGTGTGAAGAAAGCTGCATGAGAGTAGAGTGAAAAGGGGAAAGAACATGATACAAATGTTATCAGGAAAAGGATGTGAGTCAAGGAGATAAGAGATGGCAATTGACATTGCATTTAAATTCTTGGAGATCATAACTATTGGGGAGGCAAGTATACAGAAGCGAATTCTAAAGGTGTGAAATGCAAGAAAAGAAGCTGATAGACTAGAAGTTGCAGTTAGATTTAATTGGTCTCATTGTAAAAGGGAGGAACCTAGTTGCTAGTCTAGTAGCTCAAGTAAATTCATGCAGAGGGGCAGCAGGAAGATAAACTCATCAGAGCAGAAGCTGTGAAAGTATTCGTAGAAGATGCAGAGGGAACCCACATTACATCGGTGACTGGAGTTGAGCTAACAGGTCACGATTGATTACATTGTAGATTCTTTGTTGGATTTTGTCAAGAACCCTAAGATGAACATCTTTAGCAACTCAAACACTTGTATCCAGTAAAAATAATGTTTATAGTAATATGATATATATTCTACTAAATAATATCAGATTAAAAAACGTTGTATTTTTTGCAAATAGCAATTTAATAGCAAAGATGAATTTTGGAATGCTTGTTCAGGCAAATGTTTGACATCAAGAAATATAATAGATCACAAATTAAGTAGCTGAACTTCTTTTAAAATTTGATTCAGAATGTAGAACAGATATATCACATTAATAATAATGGCTGGCCATTCATATTCAAGGAAACCCATCTATCAGGGCTGCTGGCTAATTTCCATTGCAGACACCTGCTCTCGCACACTTGTGTTTGTTCAACACCCACAGAGCTTACAGTTGCAGGTTTATACTGCAACTCTGCTGAGCGGACCTTAGTTACAGTTTCTGGAAGAGAGCGTATAATCAGGCAGTATCAATTATTTAACAAGGTTAGTACACTCAAATCATTAGTAGTTATAATTCTTATTTTGTGACTATTAGTCTCAGGAGGTGTGTTGTGGTGCGGTGGATATCGGCTTGGAACAAGAAATTGGAGAGCCGAGTTCGAATTTCAGTCGAATTCCTTGCATTCACTTACGCGCAAATACCCTTGGGAAAGGTATTAATCTGTCTCTTCCCTCTAGTTATGGGTTAAATAACAGGACAGATGCTGAGCAGACCTTAGTTACAGTTTCTGGAAGAGAGCGTATAATCAGTACACACAAATCATTGGTCATGATGACTTGTACAATCAACAGTGTCTGGGTGAGTAGTTATAATTCTTATTTTGTGACCATTAGTCTCAGGATGTGTGTTGTGGTGCGGTGGATATTGGCTTGGAATAAGAAATTGGAGAGCCGAGTTCGAATTCTGGTTGAATTCCTTGCATTCACTTATGCACAAATACCCTTGGGAAAGGTATTAATCTGTCTCTTCCCTCTAGTTATGGGTTAAATAACAGGACAGATGCTGAGCGGACCTTAGTTACAGTTTCTGGAAGAGAGCACCTCATGTAGCGTGAACAACAGTCTGAACAAGGCCAGGATGATCAAACCCTTGGTTATGATGACTTGTGACTACAAGCTAGCACAACCATTGATGACTCTTCAAAGAGAATCATCTACATATCATTCACAAAGCTTGGGTCAAACCTTGGTATGGTTTTCAGGCACTTTCTAAAGGTGCCAAATGCTGTGATTGCCTCCTCCAGACTGATAACATCGAGGAGTCACCTTCCTGACAAATTGACCATGGGGAGATTTGAACCCTGGCTTCATGGTCAGAAACTGAACCAATAATTTGTAAAAAGGATTAGAAAGAAGTAAATCTATATTTTTTAAGATTTTATTGAAATTTTATTTAAGTTTCATCGTTGATACATGGCCTTCCCTACTGTGGCTTATCATGGACAGAGCCTGTCTCTTTAAATTTTTTCATCCATTCAGCAATAATGTTCCTATGAGGTGGTTCTTTATTGTACTCAATTCTAATCTTCCTTTCTTAGCAATAGTAGATTTCAGTTCAGCCAACGAAAGGACACAGTTTACTTTTTCCTCAGTTTAAGCCATGGATCAAATTGATTCTGAAAAAAGAAAATATTTTTTTACTTATGTAAAAATTGTTGCAAATTTTGTGATAAGGAATTATTCAATAACGTTTTTTTTATAATCATATTGCCCCAAGCAAGGCATTTTATTGCCAGTTTTGCAGGGGTTTACATAAAAGGAAAGTTATGAGAAAGAGTGACAGGTTATAGGGGAGACCAGGAAGTGGAGGATGAGAATACTGATGAGTGTGAAGTGAACGGAGAAAGGAGCATAAGTGAGGGATGCAGGTTAGTGAGATAGGAGACGACGATTGACTTTACTAACCACTAAGCATATTCTAGTTTGCTTTCACTCATTAGCATTAAAAACAATCAAATCTGTCCTGTAAATATATTAACTCTCAAGATTCCATTTTTTTTTATTATTATTATTTGTATTCAGCCTCAGTAAGGCATTAAAACTACAGACTCTTAAGGAGTTAGTAGGTGTAGAAGAATTAGGAAATAGAAGCATTACTAATGAATGAGAAGAGTAACCAGGAGGACAGTAAATGGCATTTGACATTAAATTTATTTTTCTGTCGAACAAATTTGACAGCAGAGCATGAAACGAGAACAAAAATGTGCAAGGAAAGAAACTGTTTGCATAGAGCAGTCAGTTGAATGCCATACGTGATACACGCTTTGGGCAATCATGTCTCAAAAAAGACATGACTGACTAGGCAG
Organism: Ascarosepion bandense; assembly: GCA_037127315.1. Taxonomy (NCBI): domain Eukaryota; kingdom Metazoa; phylum Mollusca; class Cephalopoda; order Sepiida; family Sepiidae; genus Ascarosepion; species Ascarosepion bandense. The sequence goes on along the minus strand of JBBBDQ010000423.1, from coordinate 3,888,461 downwards.
AATATTATCCCACAGTAGGTTGCCATTGCTTTCTGCAGTAGACTGGTTACTGACCAAGGCTATAGAACCCAATCTGTCCTGTTATTTAACCCATAACTGAAGAGAAGAGATGGATTAATACCTTTCCCAAGGGCATTTGAGTGTAAGTGAATGGAGGGAATTCAACTGGAATTCGAACTTGACTCCCCGATTTGTCATTCCGAGTCGATATCCACTTCACCACAATCTAGTCAGTCAGTCAGTTAAGTGCCATACGTGATACACGCTTGGGCGATCGTGTCTAGTACTGCACTTAAATTCATAAAATCTCTCCTTCTAGGGGAATACATTTATTCTAGCACTTCTCTAATAATTCAATGCTTTTTTTTTTGTAGAATGATTTGTCTTTGGCCTCAAAATATGCCTCGGTTTCTGATATCACTTCTTCATTGGAGCCAAATCTCTTTTCCTGGGGCATTCTTTTGAGATCTGCAAACAGCCAGTAGTCACTGGGGGCCAGATCTTGAGAAGAGGGTGGATGTGGAAGCAATTCAATATGTAATTCATGTAGTTTTGCTATCATTGCAATCGACTTGTGACAGTGTGTTGTCTTGGTGAAAGATCACTTTTTTCTTATTCATTTGTGGCCGTTTTTTGGCAACTTTTTTTTCCCTTCAAACACAATAATAATGCTATATAACATTTGCTATTGATGGTTCTTCCTTTCTCAACATAATTGATGAGCAAAATACCTTGCGCATCCCAAAATACAGAGGCTAAACCCTTCCCTGCTGATGTTTGCATCTTTAGTCACTTTGGACGTCTTTCACATGCTACTGTCCACTCAGCTGACTGCCAATATGACTCCAAAGTGAAGTAGATCCATTTTTCATCCATTGTCACATATTTCTGCAAAAAGTTCTTGTTGTTGTATTGAAACAGTTGCATACAACAATGAATCATTGGCATGTTGTTGTTTTTGATCCACAGTGAGCAAACACAGCACTTACTTTGAACACAGCTTTTTCATTGACAAATGTTCATGTAAAATGGTGAATACACAGCCTTTTCATATGTTTAACTCCTCTGCTATCTCATGCAACTTCAATTTAGGATTGGTCAAAACGAGTTTGTGGATTCTTTCAGTGTTTTCCGGAACAAATGTCAGTTTTGGGCAACCTGAGCATTCAGCATCATTTGTGTCTGTACGACTACATTTAAAGTCAGCATATTACCTCTTAACCATTGTTTCTGATAGAGAAGGGTCTGAATAACACTTATCAAGTTAAGTTTCATTGAACAGTAATTTTTCCCATCAGAACGTAATGCTTTATCAAACACACAAAATTCAAATTTTTCTATTGTTTTGAAAATTTACAACAGTACTGTCACTTAAAATAAATGTAATTAGTAAACTAATAATCTGATTGGGCCCAAATTTTGTCACATGCCATTTGAAAATTTGTACATTATATAAAAATCATATGAATTTTTATTAGTAGGGTAATCTATATGTCAGGCCTGGTACTTATTGGGTGATGTGTTAGGTACCATAGTGAAGAGTGCATATTAAAATATTTATAAAAACGGCTCAGAGAAGCAATTTTATGTTTGAAAGTGACTGCAGCAGAGACATCAGGTCAGAACTAATAATATTGCTGATTTTTTTATTGGATTTTATCAAAAATCTCTAAATACATAGCAGGAGAACTAGACCATATGTAGCAACATTCTAAGCATGAGTGACTTACTGATATGCAAGATGGGTTTCAGTGAGAAAAATAGTCTAGCACAACACAGTAAACCAACTTTCTTAGAAGCTAACTTATAAATAGACTGAATATAGTCTTTCTACTTCATGTCAGCTGAGAATGAAGAAGGAGCAATGAGTTATTCTCTTTGAGGTTAGCATCAGCCACCCTGAGAGAAGGTAGACACACACACACACACACACACACACACACATAAATGCATTCCTTGGTTCCACAAGGTCTAACCTTCAGAGCTAGAAACTGCCATTCCAATTACATTGTAGCAAACCACATTTTCTCTATATTTTACTAGCAAAACTAAAGTTTTATGAAACAGGTTCTTTCTGCAAACTAGTGATCTGTGCAGCCGGTGGTGGGGGGGGGGGTCTTCAATTGCTCCAATCTTAACCTGTTCAAGTCTAGAGTCAACCCATTCTATCCATCTCTACCACAAGTGGCTCCTTGGCTTCATACAGGGCAAACCTTACTGTAAAATATATATATATATATATATCTGTTTATTTATTTAAAATATAGTTTACATTGTGTTATGGGGAAAAACACCTATTCATCTGATAATGGACTCTCCCTCCTATATTAATAAGAGTTAAGGAAGTTCTAGAAATGTTCTTAGGAGTTCTTGGGAAGTTCATAGGAATTCTATTGGAGTTCAGTAGAACTACTAGGCAGTTGATATTAGTTGATAGTTAGCCGAATACTAAGGAGTCAGCTTTCAGTGGAAGCTTATCAAGTTCCTAACATTTTGGGTGCGTTAAGTCAATTAGCAACCGACATAGTACGATTATAACCTTCAGTGAGAAAACTACTCCACAACACATTGGGACACAGAAATTTCAATGTTTCAAGATGTTTTTTTCATCATCAGGCAATGTTAGCTCATTGTTGGGAAAAGGATTTTCATTTGAATATAAGAAACAATATGTTTGTTATTTATGGATGTGCAGAGACAGAAAAAATTATGTGTGCGTTCAACTTAACTAATCAGAATAAAGATCCACTTTTAACTTGAAAAATGGTTATATTTTCGGGGAATACATGTTTTCTACTTTCAGTCTTAACGTTGATGTATCCATTATTGTTACAAGATTACTGTCTTTGTTTTCACTGTATCCCATCTTCTAAAACAAAAAACAAAGAAAACATTTTATAGTTTTGATCTGACTTAAAGGGACATTTTGTCTAATTATACCATTTATATTTCAATTTAGAATGCATTTTATTCTAATTTTTTATAAACTCTTAATTTGTGAAAATTTTTAATATTCATTTTATTATTTTTATAAAATCTATTATTATTATATTCTAATACAAAATTTTAATATCTATTTAATTATTTTAATATCTATTTAGTTATTTTAATATCTATTTAATTATTTTAATATCTATTTAGTTATTTTAATATCTATTTAATTATTTTAATATCTATTTAGTTATTTTAATATCTATTTAATTATTTTAATATCTATTTAATTATTTTAATATCTATTTAATTATTTTAATATCTATTTAATTATTTTAATGTCTATTTAATTATTTTAATATCTATTTAATTATTTTAATGTCTATTTAATTATTTTAATATCTATTTAGTTATTTTAATATCTATTTAGTTATTTTAATATCTATTTAATTATTTTAATATCTATTTAATTATTTTAATATCTATTTAATTATTTTAATATCTATTTAGTTATTTTAATATCTATTTAGTTATTTTAATATCTATTTAGTTATTTTAATGTCTATTTAATTATTTTAATATCTATTTAGTTATTTTAATATCTATTTACTTATTTTAATATCTATTTAATTATTTTAATATTTATTTAGTTATTTTAATATCTATTTAATTATTTTAATGTCTATTTAATTATTTTAATATCTATTTAGTTATTTTAATATCTATTTAATTATTTTAATATCTATTTAGTTACTTTAATATCTATTTAATTATTTTAATATCTATTTAATTATTTTAATATCTATTTAGTTATTTTAATATCTATTTAGCTATTTTAATATCTATTTAATTATTTTAATATCTATTTAATTATTATTATTTCATAATATAAAACAAATGTAAGTTAATAAACTTTTTTTATTTTTTATTAGAAGAATTTTTTTAACCATATTCTAAAGTGAAGATTTTGCAATGTTTACATATGACATTTATTTCATTATGTTTATTTAATAGATTTTTATTCTTAAGAAATTTAATAATGGATAGTTTTTCATACAGACACAAAGAGCATGGGTCATTTAAAGACTTACATATTCTAGATTTTTTTTAAATTTTCCCCTTTAATGTGGGATTTTAATTTTTTTTTTTAGATACCAATATTACTTCAATCGGGATGTTTTTTTCCATATTTATCTTTATATGAAGATGTGTGTTGATAAAATCGTTTTTTTAGAGAGTTCTTAGTACTACCCACATAAATCTTTACATTACTAGGATTTTAAAACTCTTTGAAAAAACAATTTAATCAACACACATCTTCATTTAATGATAATAAGTACAGAAATAGAACATCTCTATCGAAATAATTATTTGTATCTAAAAGAAACAAATAAAACTCCTACATTAAAATTAAAAATTAAAAAAAGCCGGAATATGTAAGTTTTTAAACAACCCATGCCCCTTGTGTCTATATAAAAAAAAACTATTAAATTTTTTAAAACTAAAGGTCTATCAAATAAACATAATGAAATAAATGTCAAAATAGATCTTATAATAATAAAAAATGAATTGTAAAATTTTTAATATATAAATATATATTAAATATTTTTTCCAAATTAAGAGTTTTATTAAAAATTAGAACAAAATGCATTCCAAATCGAAATAAAAATAGTATAATTACACTCAAAGATCACTTTTAAGTCAGATCAAAAATATAAGATATTTTCTTTTATTTATTTTTGTTTTAGAAAATGATGGGATACAGAGAAAACAAAGACAATAAACTGGTAACAATAATAGATACATCAACGGAAATGGAGTCTAGACTGCGGTTTTGATCAACTGACACTCTGGCCATTAAGACTGAATGAAGAAATCATGTAATTCCCCAAAATATAAACTTTTTTCAAATTTAAAGTGGATCTCTATTTTGATTAGTTGAATTGAACATACACATAATTTTTTCTGTCTTTCCACATCCATAAATAACAAACGTATTGTTTCTTATATTCAAATGAAAATCCTTATAAAAACAATGATCTAACATTGCCTGATGACAAGGTAAAAATTTTGAAACATAGAAATTTCCCTATCGCAATGTAAATTATATTAATTTTAAATAAAAAAAAACAAATTTATTTATATTATGCTTGACAGTCATGTGTCTGTTGGATCCCTGAGTCTTCACTAAGCTATTCAACTAGAAGTAAGATTCTGATGTAGCATTCAAGGCTCAATTACATTTGATGATGTGGATTTGGACTTCTTCTCAGATTATGGCTTTTAATGTCCAGAGAGTAGGTTTAATCCAGCATACTGTCTTTTCCAATCTATAAAATATTACAATGGACAGGCATTGTGTGATATTGTAGGACTTGAATTGCTGATGCAAAGTCTGACTGTAGCCTGAAAAAGCAACCAACTCAATAATAATGCACTGGGACAGTTTCAGATTCATTGCTGAGCTCTTGCCAATGATGAAAATATGATTTTTACCTTACCCAAGGGTATTTGTGGGAAAGTGAATGCAACAACCTTTGCTGGAATTTGAACTTGGAATGCTGATTTCACTCCCCCTCCAAAATAATTATTATAATAATGCAAATTATAATAGCAAATAATGTAACTATGGGTTGAATAGCAGGACAGATTTGGTTCTATAGCCTTGGTTGGCAACCAGTCTATCACAGAAAGTAATGGCAACCTACGGTAGGAAAATCTGCCTCTTTAGTCATGGATTAAAAGAGTCATTATTGCCCAAGTGTGTATCAGGTATGACATTTAATGACTGACACAGCAAATGATGTGAGGCAAAAATAGAAAACGCCATACTTGTTTGAGATACCATCAAAAGGTTTTTGATTAGTATGGTACAATGACCATACCTGATCATGTTGGGGCAGCCATATATTTAAAAAAAGTAAAATAAGCATACATAAAAATTTTAATTTCACTATTTATATAACATCAATTTCAGTTGAATTGAAATTGATTCCATCTAATGTGAGAACATCTAAATGAAAAACCAGCTGCATAACTGTACAGAACAATTCTTAAAAAGGAATGTAGTATCATTTGAAAGTACCTGGGAAGAAAATGAAAGTTAATATGAATTTTGGAAACTTTACTGATCAAACAAAACATTTTTAGAAATTGGAAAATTAATAAAAAAAATTGACAATATTGTCCAAATTATTTAACAAAACATGTTTGAGAGAATTCTTGCTGCTGAAATACACCTTAATTAGTATATATGCATACACACTCTGAATCAACATTGACAATGACCATGAAGTGTTAATTTTTATGCCTATACTAATTATATATATATATATATATATATATATATATATATATATATTGTTAACCAGTTTTTGGTCATAATCAAATTAGACCAGTATACAATTGCATTAAAAAGTGCTCAATACAAATATAATGTAGAGCTTTTAAATATTTTACATTTAGAAGTCAGTTGTTTATGCAACCTTGGTTTCAACCTTTAGGCATCTTAAAGCATTTTATAACAACTGATTTGCCAACATTTATATTTTTTTCAAACATACAACAAAGATTTTTATGAACACACGACTGGAAGTTTAAAATAACTGAAATTCCAAAATTAGGGGTAAGTTTTTCAAGGATCTATTGTCTTCATCGTGGTTGCCATTTGTATGACATTTTGGCCATTGTACGCTCTGGCCTTCTTCAGGTGTTAGGAATTTCAAACCAAACCTGTTATTACAATCACTGTATATCATTCACATTCCTTATGCAAAGCCTCTTTTGGTTGTCATGAGTTATCTTCCTCTAACTCGACTCACCACTGCTATAGTCTGGTATTGAACTCACAACTCTTTGAGTCTAGTCATAATTGATGTGTTTTTTTTAAATTTTTTATGAGTAATTTACTAGTGGAAAGGCATTTTAGGCAAGCATATTTTTTGTCATAAAGTGCTCAATATTAAGATAAGAATAGAGCATTGATAGAATTCATGTGGACTTCAAAGTTTCATGGGGGCATTATTATAATGACTTCACTTTTCAGGGCTGTTTGCTTTTCTTTTATTGGAGACTCTGCTTTTAGAACTGAACCACCAGACTACACATAAATGATTATAGTGGTGAAAGACTGTGTCGAACAAGCCACACTTTTCTGAACTAATAATACCAAAATTTTACCACAGTATGGCATGAAGTCTCAAATAGTTCTCCTCAATTTTCAATTCAGAGTTATGAGGCTGGTTAACAACAAAGGATAGAGGAGCCTATCTGTTCTGCTGTTTAAGCTGTAGCTGGGGAGATGATGATAATGGAATTTATACCTTACCCAAGGGTATTTGTGGGAAAGTGAATGCAACAACCTTTGCTGGAATTTGAACTTGGAATGCTGATTTCACTCCCCCTCCAAAATAATAACTATGCTACATGAATATATATTAAAATTTTTCTTATGTTAAATGTTGCAACCCTTAAAGGTTACTGCATGAGCATTCACCAAAATGGAAGTTGAGTATGGTAGTATATCAACAAATACAAGACTAACACACTGCAGGAAGTAAATAAACAGCTAGTGAACTGCTAGTCAGTCTAATCACTATTCTCTTCTCTCCAATAAAGTCTACAAATTTAAGAGGATAGAAACATATCATTACTGTGTATAGGTAGGTATACAACATTAAAGTTATTTTGGATATTTGTGATATATATATATATATATAGCAATTTGCACATTTATAAATCAACATATCACAAATATCTAAAATAGCTTTAATGTTTTATACCTACCTATATATTTTTTTATAATCATATCAACCCAAGCAAGGCAGTTTACTGTCACTGGTGTGCAAGGGGTTACATAGGAAGCAAGTTATGAGAAAGTGACAGGTTATAGGGAGTGTCAGAGAGTGGGTAAGAGAAGGATGAGAATACTGATGAGAGTGGAGTGGATGGAGAAAGAAACATAAGAGAGAGGATGCAAGTTAGTGAGAGAGGAGATGACTATTGACTTTACATTTACATTCTTAGAGATTGTAGCTGTCAGGAAAGCAAGTAAATGGAAGAGAATTCCACAGGCAGGAAGTGCGAGAAAAGAAGCTGCTGGAGTAGAATTCACATTTACATTTTATTGGTTTCGCATTAAAAGGGTGGAATGTAGTTGCTAATCTTGTGGCTCAAGTAAATTCATATATAGGGGGCACAGTGAGCTAAGTTCATCGGAGCAGAAGCTCCGTGAAAGTATTTGTAGAAGAGACACAGGGAAGCCACATTGTGCCGGTGAGAAAGTGACTCTATCTGAGCTGCCAAGTCAGGATTGATCACATTACAATCTCTCTGTTGGATTTCGTCAAGGACCCCAAGGTGGATAGCACCTAACCAGATATGGTAGCAGTAATCAATGCACAGGTGGATGGTAGATTTATATATGTGCAGGATGGTTTCAGACGGGGAAAAACTTCCTGGCCCTACACAAAGAACGGACCTTCTTAGCAGTGGATTTAGCTATGGATTCTATACAGTCATTCCACTTGAGGTCTATTGTGAGTGTTAACCCGAGGAGGCGCAGTGTTTTACTTTCAGGGAGACTAGCTCGATCCATGCTAATTGGGGAGTATGAGTGATTATCTGTGATGGTTTATAGATAGCAGCTTCGTTTTGGAAGCATTAAAATTCATGAGCCATTTTTTATCCCAGTCCACTACGGATTGTAGGTCCTTTTCAAGCTCATCAGTGAGGTTTGCTTTGTCAGCCTTGGCAGATTTTTGATCAAGGCAAGAGTAAACCGTAATGTCATCAGCAAATATGCCTACTTGGATCTTATTACATCAGGAAGATTGTTAATGTAGATTAGAAAAAGTGTAGGACCTAGAATAGAGCCTTGAGGGACATCCGTGTTCATATGATAGTAATGGGAGGCATGTCCATTCAATACTACCTTCATTGTCTGATTTGAAAGGAATGACTAGATTAGGTCAAACAATTGTCCAGTTATACCATAGCCTTGCATCTTACGTAGAAGGCCAGGATGTCAGACTGTCAAACACTTTGGAGATGTCTAGGGCAATGGTCCGAGCTTCGCCGTTTTTGTTGAGAGCCTGGTGTATATAGTCAGTGATGGTCGTGAGCACATCAGCAGTACACCTGGTGAAGTGGAAACCATACTGTTTGTCAGAGAAGAGACTGCAGGATGTTCAACCACTTCGGTGTTGATGATGGCTTCAAACACTTTATCAAAAATCAGGAGGAGGCTGATAGGGCAATAATTAGAGGGACCAGAGGGTTCACCAGTAATTTTTTATATAGGAACCACAGAGGAAAACTTCCATCAGGTAGGAAAGCAAGAAGCGGAGAGGCAATAGTTATAGAGTTTGGAGAGAACAAAGTAATGGTATATATATATATATATATATATATATATATATATTGTGTGTGTGTGTGTGTGTATTTTGGCAGCATTTTTTCATTAATACAGGTTTCATTGAATAATATAGACAAGTTCTGTCTATTTATTTTGTGTAAGATCCTTTCGTATGATCTGATTAGCTTGATAGTGTTGTCATGGAAAGACAACAAGAAATCGCAATAATTGTTGATTTTTTTATCAGGTCTGAGCTTTCGGCTTACATAAGCCATTATCAAAGGATGAACATTTAATGTTCAGTGAACATAGAACATTCAAATTATTAACAGAGTAGAGTTATATGAGAAAATTAAACAGGTCTATTTTTTGTGTCGCATGTGGCTGCAGGCCGAGAAGGAATGGTGGTAGTGGGTTTTTGGTCAATTGAGTGTATAGTGGCATGAGGGATTGGTCTGGGGACTGCTACTACTATGGTGTAGGGGGTAAGTATAATAACTATGACCTCTCCTGTCGATTATAGGCATTGAAGTATGTTAGTGGAGGTGTCGAAATTTATTTTATTTAGGCTAGGTTTAAACTGTTTGATGTAGATAGCTTCTAGAATTTTAAGTTTTCGTTTATTATTTTCTTGTCTAAGTATGTGCGTATTTTCAACAAGTGTTTTCCTAAGAAGTGTGTGTTGATAGCCGTGGTGTTTTAAATGTCGGAATATGTTAGAATTTTCATTTAAGTGCAATGTTAGTCTCCGCGAAAGCAAGTTAGTAGTATGTCCAATGTAGGTATTATTTAGTTTGTTAGAGATACATTCTCGAAAGGGGCATTTGAATTTATACACTACATTGTTTTTTTGCAAATCGCTAAAGGTTGGGGGAGGAGTCGTTGCGGTATAGATGAAGAAAAATCCTACTAGCTTGTACTCCCGAAGTCCCTTTTGTCGACCCTAACAACACTATATATATATATATATATATATATATATATATATACACAACATGACAGCGTTTCCATGGGTTCAGTACTCGGTCCGACATTTAGTAATTTCTACATGTCGAACCTCGAGAATACTACCTCTACAAAATTCAAAAAACCATCAATATACCATCAAGACACACTTTGGGAACAAATACAAGCTGCTTGAAAGGAGATATCATTAGATACTTTGAAGAAGCTTGTGATGTCAGTGCCTGACAGAATGAAGGCTGTGATCAAAGCAAAAGGCTATTATACTAAATATTAAATTTATAATTGTTATTTTGTAACAAGTATTTTTTTAACAAAGCATTTGTTGAGTAAATCAAACAGAATTTAATTAAATTGTTTATTTTCTGTCAATATGCCTCATAAAAGGTAAAATAGTTTTTGTCCTAATACTTTTGCACAGTACTGTATATATATATATATATATATATATATATATATATATATATATAAATCTAATCTATCTATCTAAACTTATTTATAAATGGAACTTTGTCTGTGTGTGTGTGTGTTTGTCTGTGTGTGTGTATATCCATTACCTATAGACTCTGAAACGGCTAAACCGATTTTCTTGAAAATTTACACAGTTGTACTATAAGCGTCTGCAAGTGTTCTTAGCTAAGTTTTGTGTAGAAGTACCCCCGATAAATATCAAAAATTAATAATCAAAAAAATCGGGTTATAGAAGGAGTGGTCCGATTTTAATCAATTTTGATACACTCATAGAAAAAGACATAAGAAACGATATTCAGAAGTTTCAAGGTTGCAGTTCTTACAATAGTGCAGAAAATCAATAATATATTTATATAAAAGGCAAGATGTTTGTGTGTGTCTGTTTATCTGCCTGTATGTTTGTATTTTTTCAGCCCTTTTATTTTAGTTTTTTTCTTCGGGTTTGGCTCTAAGTAGGTATAATTGTAGTTCTTAGTCTCAGCCATGATACCATTTACTCAGAGGACTTATTTAGCCTTCAAAATTCAGTTTACGACAAAAAAAACTTCTTTGCAATACCAGGAAATCAAAATTTGACTTACATCCATTCATTTTTCTTTCAGTCTACTGTTTCGCTTTAACTGGAAACAACTATTGCTTTTCAGTCTTTCTTGCCAACATCTAAAGAGTCTGAGCTCCAGGACCATGGATTAGTTTCAAAGCTTTCATTACACCCGAGCAACGCCGGGCTATACTGCTAGTATATATATATATATATATATATAATGATTTAAATCTGTGAATGGCAAGGATAATCCGAAAAGATCTATTTAATATAAAACATTAAGTGCTAGATCTGTAAAGAGAGCTCAATAGTTGTTATTCAGAGTAGTATTATATCTTTAAAAACCTCAATACATCATTAAAAGTGGTTATAGATTATAATTTATTTCTATAAACTAATTAGTTTATTTCTTCAGACCACACTATACTTATTCCATTTGTTACAAATATTTTTCCAGATCATTTCCAGGAAAATATTTGTACCAAATGAAATGAATATATATATCTGCAAAAAATGAAGTAATTAGTTCATAGAAATAAATTATAATCTATAACCACTTTAATTGATGTGTTGTGTTTTCTTTTAAAAGAAAATTTGCTGCCTAAATATATATATATATATATATATATATATATATATATATAGGCAGCAAATTTTCTTTTAAACCTGTCAGATTAAATAAATTGCAAACAATATGTTTGCTTATTTTTAATAAAATCCGTTCATATTCACGGATAACCTTTCGAGTATTACAATCCAAAGATGTCAGAATGAGCCATGACTCACATGCCTGAAGATAACCTTGGAAAGCGTTCAAAGTACTTGGGTACCTTAAGAAATGAATGAAAATAACATTTGTCAACATTACAGCACATTTCTGACATCTTTTGATTGTAATACTTAAAAGATTATCCGAGAGTAAGAAAGGATTTTATTAAAAATAAGCAAATATATTGTTTGCAATTTATTTAATCTGACATATATATATATATAAACATCAGTTACATGGTCTTTTCTTTGTTCTTTATCATTACATATCATTATCTTTCAAAGAAAATCAAAATTTCTAAGTGAAGATGTCAGAATTACTTCAGGTGAAAAAATGAGACTGACGAATACATCTTTGATTAACTGTATTGCCTGCAACTGCAATAAAGGTTGTAATTCTACCTGACAATGTTCAATGAATTGGATCCATTCTTTGAGCTACTTATGTTTATACAATGTATCAGCCAACCCATTCTCTGACTGTCTTTGAGTGTCTAATCTATGAGAAAAGAAAGAGTTTTTCTTTTTAACAAACTAGAACAAGGACATAAATGGCTCATTCTTTGTTCCACACAAAGTATACTAGATATTACTGCCAATCTTTGGAAACTGGTGATTCTAATTTAATTATATGGGTGCTCTTCAATTAGTTTTTGAGGTTGTGTTCATTCTGTAATAATGAAACAAAGAGGGAAATACGATTAATATGAATTAATATTGTAAATATTAAAAAAAAAAAGAAAAGAGGGTGGGGGTGAAGTTCATGCAATCATTTAAATATGACAATACTCTCATTTTTCTAAATTACTTCTTAAGCTATCTTACAGGATGAAAAATATTTCCATATTTTTTCTTTGTCTCTTTTTTTCTTTTTTTTTTTTTTACTTGGACATTCTTAACCCTCTCTCCTCCTGTCTGATCTTACGGCTTTTTGTCCTTTAAACTAAACTCAACAAATTACAACATTATTTCATTGCATATCTGAAAACAGGCTTCCCAATCTGTAAGTGAAATTATATTTTGTCCTTTCGCATTTGCATGGCCAATATTTTTTCTTATCTTCTTACAAATCATTTTAAAGGTATTTATTATATATATATATATATATATATATATATATATATATATATATATATTTTATAAGCACTCGAATGTATTCATCAAGCCTGGCACACATGGGGTCAGATTACTTGCCCCAGGTCTACACAGCCACTGCATGCTATCAACCATTTGTGTTTGAACGACGTTATGTGGCATGCTCATTAAAACCATTGAGCAATTTTTAAATGAAAAAGAAAGGAAAATTTTATGAGCACAGACTCATCCTAACATATCATCTCCATTTTGGATTCACTTCTTGTTTCCGTCTTTGATTCTGCCATATACTTTTTTTACCTTATTTTGACGTGGAGTTCTTTGAAAGGAAACGATTTCTTATTTACGTAAATGTTGTTTCTTTTTTTTGTTTATTTCTATAGGCATATGAATATAAATGTCAGATTTTATTTATGCCTATTTTTATTCCTAAATGTATTCAAGTTAATCTGGAACTACATAAATATATATTTTAATCCAGTATATTTTTTTTTTATTTCTTCAATTGTTCTTTTTAGCGGATACAAGTATTTAAATAGATGCTTTGTTTATTTCAAACATTATTTTTTCTACCGGCATGCATATTTGAGAAAACTTACTAAAGAAAATGTGCAGGAACTGAACCTTTGGAGGGGAAATCATCTGACAAACACTGAACATTCTGCTATGAAGAGCATCACAATCAAGCAAGGTTATGCATGTTCCAATCTGCCAGTGTGCACAATTCTTTATTAGGGTTTTCGTATGTCCAGGCAGATAGACGAAATAAAATACTGTTTAAAATAAATGAAGTTCATGTGCATACACTAAAAATGATGTTTAAAATTATATATATATATATATATATATATATATATATATATATATATATATATTCTAAATTATATTTTAGAACATGTACAAATTTTTTTTTATATTTTCTTTATTTTACAGCTCTATATATTATATATCGAGCACTGTTTTAAATTAATGTTTTGGATGTTGTACAAAACATTTTTTTTGTTTCCTATTCACTCAGATATATATATATATATATAAAGGCATGTTAAAAAAAGCATCTGACTTTTTTTCCCCCTGATAAAATTGATGTCGCATAAGCAAAATCCTTTGGAGGCGGGTGTCCACAATCCTTCCAGTACATGCATAAAAATGATTATGCCTGCTGGTAGGCCACATGAATTTCCAACTGGGCTGTTAGGGTTAGAGTACAATCATGTAGTACACACTCTTTCCTGATCAAGAACACATCACTTGCCTGACAGGCACCCTACTCTCCTGACTTGTGTGACTTTTTGGCTCTTCCCCAACCTGAAACCCATGCAATTTCCATATGGAGTTGCATCTGCTGCTCTGCCAGCACCTTGAGAACAAATTTTGCCAACACACTTTACAAATGCAAATCCTCCATTAAAATGGCACTGTGCTTATTCCCAGTTTGGTTTGTTGATTGCCTGCCTGAGCGTGCCTCACTCTCCACTGAGGTGAAGCAATGTGTTCCACTCTGATTTGGAACTTGCCCATGATATTGTTGGTAAAGGCCTCGTAAATCTTCTGGATGGTTTGAGCTTCAGTATCACCAAGCTCTTGGCAAAACTTGATGCAATATCTCTGTGTTTAGTGATCTTGCATTGAAATAAAAATCCAACCAGCATGCACTACACAACTGTACTCTAGGCTGAGAACTGACAAAGTGTACCGGATGTAAATTTCATACATACATAGGAAGGGTGGTGTCACCTTCCACTTAAAGGATTTTGCCCATGCGACATTAGTTTTGGTGAGAAAAAAAAGTCTGTTACTTTTTGAATGCACCTCTTTCTTTCTCTTTCTCTTACTCTTTCTCTTATATATATATATATATATACATATATATATATATATATATATATATATAAATAATGATATGACATACTGTATGTTTCTAAATATATAAGACAAATGAAAGAACTTTTTTTAAAATTTGATTGGCATAAGAGAATGTGTTGGACATTTTTTAAGTTTTTATTGATTACATATATATTCTTTCATAATTATTTTGATCTAATTTCAATATTATTCAATGGTTTTTGTATGTGTGGAGTGAGTTAATATATATGATTTGATTTTTCTATGTCTAATTTTAATGAAAATTTACTGCAAGTTCTTAAATATGTATACAAAAGTATATATTAACAAGGAGATGCTAAAAAGTTATTGGCCAACCCAAAAAGCATTTCCTACTCAAAATTCTGACTATTTCATCAGATTCTAGGAAGTGGGTTGACAAAACTTTTTTGCCATCCCTTCATATATATAATAGTTATATAAGTTTATATATATATATATATATATATATATATATATATATATATATTCTAGTACATATATCAACAGATAATTATATAATAATCCTATATATTATTATATAATATTACAGTTCATGCTATTATTTTATTAATATGAAATTACAGTACATTTATATATATGTGGAGAAGTTTGTCACTTTACTGAGCAGTCATGCCAAAACCTTGAAGTTGGCATGACTCTGCTCAGTTAAGTGATAAACTTCTCCACATTAATCCTATATAAATATATATATATATATATATATATACATATGTATATCAATAAATATGTGCAACAAATATTTTTGTTAATAAAACAATGCCTAATGTAATATAACAAAGCTATTAAGTATATCTTAATAAATATACATATTATCTTATGTCTATAGCACGATTCAGCTTCATACATTAGCACCTGATGATTGCATAGTTCATGAAGCTCCAAGTTGTGTTATAGACTTAAGATTATATATATATATATATATATATATATATATATAGGTTTAATTTTACATATATTGTTATATATCCTTATTGCCTATAGTATATTCTGCTACTGCAAAATGGCTATCATCTTCACTGATAAACACACACAGATATATAAAAATATACAATTATATTTTTATTCTTCTTTGGTGAAATGGTGTGGAATAGAGGGTGGTCAGAGAGATGGCACACATACATACAAGGAAGTTGATCAGCTGTGTATGTCTTCTCTTCCTGTTTTTTCTCAATTCAATCTTCTGTCTGCTTCTCCTTTTTATGGGCCAAATCTCATTTGACCAGGTCATTTTCCACCACACATATTGTTTATTATTTTTTAATGTTTATATTCTCTAACTTTGACTATGTTGTTTATCAATACAAAATGTTGCCTGTCACTCAGTGTTTGCATTCCTGATCTTTCAAAAACAGCATTTTTTTTTAAATTTTGCCAGCTTTGCATTTTTCCATCAAACAATTATTTAATCAATGTAAACATACTTGTGGTTATATACCAAGAGAATATACCAGATTTTTTTTTTTTTAATCATCTCACCCCAAGCAAGGCATTCCACTGCCACTATTGCGCATGGGGCTACATAGGAGAAGGTAAAGAGAAGGAGTGGTTAGACATAGGGAATGTCATGAGGAATGAATGTTAGACATAGGGAATGTCAGGAGGAATGGGAGCAGGTTAGTGTGTTAGGAGGTATCTATTGACCTTACATTTAAACTCCTGGAGATTGTATCCATCGGGGAAGCAATCATGTGGAAGGGAATTCCACAGTCGGGAAGTGATCTGTGTACTTTCTCAGAGTTTATGCTATCTTTATGCCCTTTTATGGGACTCTTCTGACCTGCTGGTGACCCAGACACTTTGTAGCAAAACTGATATGAATTCTTTGTAAATTATTGTGGAAAGCTGTCAATGCAGTCAGCTTGAGATTTCTTATTGTGATGAGATCTATGAATAATATGCAATTGTGGAGACAACACACAGAAGAGGAACCATAGATGTCACAGCTCACTTTGAAAATTATTTGTGGTTGATTTTGGGGTCATGTCCTGCTTTCTGAGCAACTGTTTCAAGATTCCACACCCTTTTTTCCTTGAAAGCTTTTCAATCATAATCTTTTACCATTTGCCTTGGCACGCATCAATTTTCTGTCAGAGTTTCTCAGCATCAATAAAAAAAATTTTAAGATAGTTCTTAAAAGACATTCTGTAAATGTTTTCCTTATTTTGTATATAGTGTATACATATATATATATATTTAGTGTATCGAGGCAGCAAGAAGAAAAACAAAAAACTTTCAATAAAATCTGACTGAATCAACCTTTTCACTATAACCAAACATTAAAAAACAATACCTTAAGACCCTACCTTTTTGGCATTAAATAACCCACAGAGGTTGATATGCCGTTAAAAAAAACTCAAACTCAATTCCTACTCAGTAGCCAATATCTAGAATAATTTGAGGTGTAACTGTTGCTTCTTCTTCTTCTTCTTCTTCTTCTTCTTCTTCTATGTGCCTTGTCCTTTCAGGATCTAGGCGATCATGGTTCTCCACATCTCCCTATCCCTGGTGGTTCTTAGCATTTTTTCTCCTGTAACATCTCACAACCTCTGTTCTATCATCCACTTGCTCAGGCCCTTCAAATATGTTATCCGCTGCATTCCTCTGTCTCTTTTTACCTCTATCCCACCTGTTAGTATCAGGTTTTCCAAGCCCTTCTTCCTCATTGCATGTCCCAGAAACTTCAGTTGTCTCTTCCTGATGCTCAGTATTAATTTACTTTTTGTTTTCATTCTTTCTAACACCCCATCATTGCTCTCATGCTCGATCCATGATATCCACAGCATCCTTCTGTAGAACCACATTTCAGCTGCTTCAAGTTTTTCTTCATCTTTGTTGATATTGTCCAACATCACAGCCATATTGAAGAACTTACATCACATAGCAATCTCATACTCTCTTCTTTGTTTCTAGCAAAATTTTCCTGTCTCTTAATACTTTACTCAGCTTCTGAAACACATCATTTGCCATGCTAATTCACCTTCAGATCTCTGTGTCGCCATTTCCATCTTCTGTTAGAACACTTCCCAGGTATTTGAATTTTTGTACCTGCTTGATTTTAGTATCCCCCCACCTGTACTCGACATTTCGGGCTGCTCTTTTTGCTGATGACCATGCATTCAGTTTTCTTACAGTTTATTTGTAGTCTTTTTTGTCATTCTGTAGAAGGTCTTGAAATTTCCTTTCCATGTCTGCTATCAGTCTACGGTTAAGCAACATCGAGCCTGGTCAGTATTTAAATGGTTGACCATTTGGGAATACCAAGTTCTGTAAACGTAAGGACCAAGAATGGTCCACTGGTCCACCAGGTTTGGGGGTTGGGTGCAGGGCTAACAACCCTGTCCCGTAAAAAAAGTTTGTTACAGAAACAGCAACAAAAAGTTGCTGCCCTATGCACCATCTGGGTGTGATGGATAAATGATGATGACATCAGCACTCTATCATCTGTGTACCTTATATTGTTCAAATTGTAGCCTCCAATGACAAATCCTGGCATAACGTCTAGGGTCCTCAAAATAGTCTTGCTGTACCATAATTGTTGCCAACTACTTAATAATATAGTTCTCTTATATCCGGATTTCTCTTATATCAGGGTTTGGTATATTTTATATACATTACCACAGGCTCTAATTTGGGACCAGAGAAAATCTATCTTATATCTGAGTTTCTCTTATACCAGGTCTCTTATATCCGGGTTTGTATATATACATATAAAGAATTAATGCCTTTATTTTTAATCTGACATTAGTACTGCAAGCTTTATTATCCATTTATAAACAAATTAAATAAATTATACACACATAGACACAAGTAAACGTAGTAATAATAATCAACAAACAATAAAGTAATCAATAATAAACAATAAGGAAAAAGTTAAGTGTTATAACAGCATCCAGATCCCTAATTATTTCCACTCAATAGCCTCTAGAATAATTTGAAACATAACTATTACTGCCCACTCAATAAGCACCAAGATAATACAATAAACTTTCTACCCATAATGCACCACTAATCAGTATATATAAATAATCAAGACAAAACACAATACTAATGGCCTGAAGATTTAATTGAAACATGATACACTGTCATCATCATTTAGTGTCCACCTTTATGTGTACATTTACATATCCTCTGTGATACTGAGCACATATAAATTTAACATACTTTAAAACTATATATGTGTGTGTGCGTGTGTGTTCAATTTAACTAATCAGAATAAAGATCTACTTTAAATTTGAAAAGAAGTTATATTTTTGGGGATTGCATGATTTCTTCTTTCAATCTTAACAGCAAAAGTATCAGTCTATCAAAAATCCCTTTCTAGACTGCATTTCCGTTGATGTATCCATTATTGTTACAAAATTATTCTCTTAGTTTTTTCTGTAAGATATTTTCTAAAAGAAAAAAAACATTTCATATTTTTGATCTGACTTTTGAGTGTCATTATACTATGTTTATTTCGGACGGAGTTTTCACAGTCCACAAGTGAACGTGAAAACAAGCTCTCCTACCATTTTGAAGATTTTGACCTCGAAATATTAATGAATAATAAATAGGTAATACCTAACACCTTCTTTGTCTACGGCTATATCGTGTTGAATACACCGGTTCCTCCAGGTTTTGGGGTTGGGTGCAGGGCTAACAACCTTGTCCCATAAAAAAACAGTTTGTTACAGAAACAGCAACAAAAAGTTGCTGCCCTATGCACCATTGGGTGTGATGGATAAATGATGATGATGATGAACATCTTCTTTACTTTCTTTTATTTTACTAAACACATTGTGATAGCTTTCAAATACCTACCCATACATCTATTTTCATTTCACTTCAGAATACATTTTATTCTAATTTTTCCTGAAACTCTTAATTTATAAAACAAGATTTTAATATTATTTATTTATTAAAAATTTAAAAATTTATTTCATTATTTTCATAAAATCTGTTATATTGTTATATCATAATACAAATTTTTAATTTTAATTTTTAATTTTAATTTTAATTATGAAAAATTTTAATATCAATTATTTAATAACTAATTATTATTTTTTCATAACATTAAACAAATATTAGATATATGGAAATTTTTTTTTTTGAAGAATCTTTTCAACCATATTCTAAGGTGAACATTTTTCAGTGTTTGCATATGTCAGTCAGTTAAGTGCCATACATGATACATGCTTGGGCGATCATGTCTCAAAAGAGACATGAGTGACTGGGCAGAAGATTATCCCACAGTACGTTGCCATTGCTTTCTGCAGTAGACTGGTTGCCGACCAAGGCTATAGAACCCAATCTGTCCTGTTATTTAACCTATAACTGGAAGGAATAGACGGATTAATACCTTTCCCAAGAGTATTTGCGCGTAAGTGAATGCAAGGAATTCAACTGAAATTCGAACTCAGCTCCCCGATTTCTCGTTCCGAGTTGATATCCAATGCACCACAACGCACATCCTAGAATATGCCATTTGCATATGACATTTATTTAATTACATTTATTTGATAGATTTTTTAATCTTAAACCCTTAGACAAACACAAGAAAAATTAACTAAATATTTTTAATTGTAATACCTTGTCAGTTGTATTTAATGAAACTTGTATAAACGAGCGATCACTGCCCACAAATGTACTTTTATTGTCTATACTTCTGAAATAGTATTTATACTATTTACATTATTCAGACTTGTCTTCATCTTTGCTGACATGTTTACGATGCTTCGGCCATTGTACACTTCGGCCTTCCTCAGGTGCTAGGAATTTTGAACTGAACTCTTTATTAAAATCACTGGGGTATATCATTCTCATTCCAAGTGCAATGCCACTCCTGGTAGCCATGAGTTATCTCCCTTTAGCTTAACTCTTCTAATTTATCTGCTGTAGCCTGGTATTGAACACCTGGCCCAGTGGATATAGATGTTGGTGAGTTACAGGGACTTGACCCAAAGAGTTGTGAGTAATCGTAATATATATTTGTGTATATAATTATGTATGTGTGTATTTGTGTGTTTCGTCTTAGATCTGATGAAGCCTTACCTAGTGAAATGCATTATCAAATCTCTCCTCTCTTTTCATGCAACATTTCCTTTTTATCAAACTGAAAACATAAAACTGTCAGGATTTCAATATTCTATTTAAATATGACATATTGTTGATTCGGAAAAACACATGGATAAAACACAAATCTATTACTTTTTAACCCATTTTGAAGGATTACATAAGGATCTACTTTCTGATTTATTTTAGAAAGGGCTATATAATTTTTCTGAGTTTTGAGCCATTTCAATAATGAAAAGAGGAATTTAATTTTAATCTGAAAAAAAGATGATAAAATTTTTAAAATTTTGATTTGGACTAATAAATGTATTAACGACTATTTCAAAAGCAATTCTTTTTCAATCTTTTTCATAAGAAACAACAGGTTAGGGTAAAAGTAATAAGCTTCTTTATTTAAACAAACACAAATACATTCATTTGTTTTAGATCTGATGAAGCCTTAAATGGTGAAATGCATTATCAAATCTTTCCTCTCTTTTCATGCAATACTTCCATTTATCAAATTGGAAACTTAAAACTCTGTCAGAATTTCAATATCTTATTTAAATATATATATATATTTATATATATATATATATATATATATATATATATATATATATATATATGTATGTATATTAATTTTTTTTGTTTTAAATTTAATTTTTAATGGCTACTCATATTTGAGTGGAAAGTCTGTCTATTTGTGTATTTAGGTAGCAAATTTTAAATTATATAATCCAGCAGCTCATCATAACAACATCACCTGGCAATTTAAACGTAGCCTTGTGTAAAGGGAGATTGAAGTAACTATTGATAACCTAACAACTCTCAACAAGCGGAAACAAGAAATACATAACATATTAAAAAGAACTACCAACTCTGAACAAATTAAACAAATTTTAAATAAACTAAAAGAAATTACTAACAATATTGGAATGTAAACATAGGTTAAAAATTCAAAGAAAACTCAATACATTATATACTGCATGCCAGAATTATATGCAAATTGGTTTTTTTGTTCTATCTCCGACAGTTTTTAATAAAAATTAGTGAAACTTAGCACGTTATATGGCAAAACTAACACATGTGCAGAGCTAAAATTCTAAGCTAATCTGTGTAATAGTAAACAAATGGCAGCCATATATATATATATAAAGAATTCTTTATATATATATATATATAAAGAATTCTTTATTTATTCCGCTCTACATAAGTATTGAGTGCTGTAGGTTCAAAATAAAGTGTTAGGAAATCAGTTAATTTATAACACCTGATGATACTGAAAGGTTGAAATCGTGGTAGCCTAATTGGCTGATCTTTCTAAGATATATAAAGCAATTTTCCAGCTTAATAATTGTTTTGGATGTGTATGATATGATCAGTCAGTTAAGTGCCCTACATGATACACACTTGGGCGATCGTGTCTCAAAAGAGACATGGCTGACTGGGCAAAAGATTTTTCCGCAGTAGGTTGACATTATTTTCTGCCATAGATTGGTTGCCAACCTAGGCTACAGAACCAAATTTGTTATGTTATTTAACCCATAACCAGAGGGAAGAGATGGATTAATACCTTTCCCAAGCGTATTTGTGCGTAAGCGGATGCAAGAAATTCAAGTAAAATTTGAACTTGGCTCCCCAAATTTTTTTGTTCCGAGCTGATATTCACTGCACCACAACGCACAACATATGATAACAAAGCAAAAAAAAGTTTCATTCATAAATATGTTCCAAAATGTTTCCTCGTAGGGAAATAGCTAATATTACCATTTCCAATGATATTGGAGACTGAAATATAAATCAGATTGACACAGTATCTGATATAGAACAGAAAATATGAGGTCTGATGGAAAAGTATTGGGACTGGTGTTATAAATATATATATATATATATATATATATATAAAACATATCAATTCAGCATTTAATCTCCTTCAAAGTGGTCTCCTTCTGAAGCCACACACTTTATCCAGTATTGTTTTTATTAATGAAAGCTTAACTGGATCTCCTTTTTTGGAATAGTGATCAGCTGCCTCATCACATTATCTTGAATATCCTCAAAGTTTTGAAATTTTGTTCTTTTCGAGTGGAATTTGATTTTTGAAGAGGAAAAAGTTGCAAGGGGTGAGATCTGATAAATATGGTGGTTGTCAGACCTGGAAATTGTTTTGCTTGGCCCAAAACTGCTACACAATCCATAATCAGTGATAGAACCTCTGTGCTGTGGTGAGACGACCACACTCTGCACATTTTCCTTCCAAGCACTTCTATAAACAATGGAATTGAGTGAGAACATTATAACTTAGTGTACATGCATGATGAAGTTCAAGGTCAGTCTGTGCCAAGCACCTTTACTCTGCAGACAAAAATTATTAGTTTCTCACTTTTGTGTTAATATAGACTCCTTGACTTTGTATTTTCCATATTTTTACCATTTTGATATAAAGATGACTTGCAGCAGTTTTTATTGCTTTGGTGTTTTTGAAACTATTTTTGACAAGATGGGCAATCGGCAAGTTTGCAGAATTGTTTTGCTTGACCGTAATTTCTTACCTTAAAACGTCTTGATTGTGACCTGTTCTTTAAAAGTCCCATAACTCATTATAGTTGGGCACCTCGAGGTGGGGTAATGGTTAGCAGGCTTGTCTCGCTCGAATTATTACAATTGAGTAGTGAGTTCGATCATCATTGGGTGCCCTATATTTTTGGCTTTGTGTCACATTTAAGCTGCACTTAGAAAATCACCATAACTCATTAGGGTCACAGAGGCACAATGTTTACTTCAGCCATAGCAGCATCAGTGTGCCTAGGACAGGTGTTTTAACAAAGCCTCACTCTCTTCATGTTGGTTTTTTCCTTCTCCTAAACTGGTTGCCGCCTCAATGCAAGGGAGCCAAGTCTGCCCTGATGCCTAATCTGGAGGTTAATAGATCTATGCTTTTTCTAAGGATATTAGTGCAAAGTAAATAAAACAGAATGGAGCGGGGATTGAACTCGGCACTTGTAATACACTTACCATTCTGATGACTGTTAGTGTTCACACACCCCCCCAGCTCTGACCACAAACACTTAAAATGCTCCTAGATGATAAATTCTCACCCTTTATTTTGAATTTCATGAATTCTCAAGGTTTTTCTCATTTTACTATCTACAGTACTTGTCAAAACTATGCTGCTTTGCTGTTTTCAAAGTCATATTGGTTAACTGTTTTCATGCAGGATCCAAACTCAAGTTATAACATTAAATCCATCCAATGTAGCTCTGCATTCATCACTAAAAAGTTCCTATGAATGTACTTCTCTACCTGACTTACAAGTTTCTCTTTGTGATGTTTACTTAAAGACGATAGCTTGGTTGCATTTATCTCTTTTAACCAATACAGAGCGACCACGGTTCTCAAACGTCTCACATTTTAAACAAACCAGTTTTCAGACAGAAAATGCGAGATGAAAATGCCTTGGTTATTGAATAAGTTTTGGTTCCCGATTCAAATCGAGTTAAGCTGGATTGATTAATTTCTGGGTCAACTGCCATGCGGTAAGCATTTGTGTGCTTTGCTGTGCTTTTCTTTTCTAATTTTATTGTACTGTGCCCTTTTTTTCTCTTCATTAGCTCTTAGTCATGACTCCAAAGAAAACTAACGATGATACTGGTAAAGAAAAAGAAAAATTGAGAGGAAAACAATTTAAGTGAAGAAAGAAATCATCACCATAAAAAAAGATGTTGCGATCAGTGTTTTAAACATGCTTAATGATAATGATGTGCATTGTGGAGCATTGGATATCAGCTTGGAACAAGAAATTGGGGAGCCGAGTTCGAATCCCAGCCGAATTCATTGCATTCACTTACGCGCAAATACCCTTGGGAAAGGTATTAATCCATCTATTCCTTCCAGTTATGGGTTAAATAACAGGACAGATTGGGTTCTATAGCCTTGGCTGGCAACCAGTCTACCGCAGAAAGCAATGGCAACCTACTGCGGGATAATCTTCTGCCCAGTCAGTCATGTCTTTTTCGAGACATGATTGCCCACGCGTGTATCACGTATGGCACTTAACTGACTGACTGAATGATAATGATAATTTCCCACAGGATGTGCGTTGTGGTGCAGCAGATATCGGCTTGGAATGAGAAGTCGGGGAACCAAGTTCAAATTCCAGTTGAATTCCTTGCATTCACTTATGCACAAATACCCTTGGGAAAGGTATTAATCCTTCTCTTCTGTCCAGTTATGGGTTAAATAACATGATAGATTGGGTTCTATAGCCTTGGCTGGCAACCAGTCTACCGCAGAAAGCATTGGCAACCTACTGCAGGATAATCAGTCATGTCTTGAAAAAGACATTATCGCCCAAGCGTGTATCACATATGGCACTTAACTGATTTTTAAAGTAGAGACAAAACAAACTTCTCCGGACCTGGTCTTGGGTATGACAATAAAATACATCCAGCAGCAAGAGCAGATTGGGAGGTTGTGAGGAGCATGGAACCACCTCTTAATTGCTGTTGTTCCCAGGTCCACCCTGATCTGGGGTGGTAGCACCTGTTAGGGTCCCAGTTATTGGCAAATAGTTTATTCTCAAACTGGGATAAAAACACTATGAATATATAAAAAGACTTTTACAGAAATATATACATAAAAATAGATATTTATAGAAAAATATACATTTTTGAAGGAAAAAAAAATTATTATCAGCAATACATTTTTGAAGGAAAAAAATTATTATCAGCAATACATTTTTGAAGGAAAAAAATTATTATCAGCAATACATTTTTGAAGGAAAAAAATTTATTATCAGCAATATATTTTTGAAGGAAAAAAAATTATTATCAGCAATACATTTTTGAATACAAAATTTAAAAAAATAATTATAAAAAAATTTTTTTCATCAAAATCTGACTAAATGAACCTTCTCACTATAAACATTAAAAAAATTATAATAAAACCATACCTTTTTGGTATTAAATAACCCACAGAGGTTAATATACCATTAAACAAAATTCAAACTCCTCTGTACAGTTTTTTCTTTTCTTTTTTTTTTTTCAAATAGGTTCTAGAGGTAAAAAAGACAGAGAAGTGGGGAAAAAAACCCAGAAAATGATTTACCTGACATCTTGAAGGTGGGGTCGATTCCCCTTCCAAACAATGACACTTCTTCCCTTCTTAATGACTTATATACGCTGAGAAGATAAAAGTTAATGTGAAGTTAAATCTTTGTTTACTCCATTTATGTGTATTGTTTTCTATAATTTCTATATAGTTTTCTATAAATTATAATTTTCTATAATTGTTTTCCTATAATTTATAAATCCATTATTTACTCCATTTATATGTGTTGTTTTCTGTGTGTAAAAATGTAGTTATTCTGCCTAAAATGTACTTCTGTTAATATTTCAGTGTATGGGACAATTTAATTTGATATACATTAATTCTTATTAGAATATTACCTGGGGTTTTTGTGCATTTCGGTTTTTTGGCCAACTCTTTGGAACAGACATATGATCAATAACCAAGGTTCTACTGTATTTTTATTATTTTTGCATCTTTTCTCTCTGTTTATGTTTGCAACACTGACTACTTCAAATATTTTTCTGGCTGGTCAGTCCACTTTTTCTTGCTTATTACACTTTTAATTTTTCTCCAGTCTCTTTTTTTGTGACATTCTGAATTCGATTTTTTTGTCTTGTTCTTATCCTGCCAATGTTTCAATTTGCTTTTTTGAATTTTTTGAGACCTCTGTTCAACTTTTTTCACAATTTTCAACATCACTTTACACAGTGTTTTTTCTAATATTATATATATTTATTTACATTATATCAAATTTTTAAAATATTTTTGCAGCAATACAAAAGTTTGTTAAAGCTATAAATCTGAACATCTTTAAACAAGAAAAAAAATCAATTATCTAAAAGAGAAATAGCAAAAAATAATACTATCACAATGTGGTTACATCGAAATACAATGCAATTAACAAAAAAGACACCTAAACTGATTAATTGGCCTTCTCTCATCAGAGCTAAATCAAGGACAAAAAATGTTCACAAAGGTTAAAAATGAACATGAAAGACCAAATGCTTACAGAAAGATGGCTGGTTGGACTTAATGCAAACAGCTTCTAACACTTTTAAATGAAATTTAGAATGAGTCTTCTGCAGTACTGAGAGCATGTCTTGGCTGTATGATTTTTGCAAATTGTTCACTTTGCCCTTGTGAATATTGGCTGGTATGTGTTAATTGATCTGAACTTTCAACCTTTGACCTGTTCTGTCTATATAGTCCTTTTTTCTTGTTTTAACAGATTCATTTATTGCTTTAATTGCATAATAAAAAAAATTCAGACCCAAAATATATCCATATAAATATTTCTCCTAAAATAGATATAAGTTGAAATTTACATAATATATTGATAAGTATATTAATATATAAGTAAATCCTAAGTCTGTCCAGTGTCTGTTAATATTTATTTTATTGTGAAAACATATGACGGTTTTTGTGCATGTGTTCATATGTGCAACAATGGCCCTTTATGTATTTATGTCTGCGGCTTTATACAGATTAAAAAAAATCTTTTTATCTTTTAAAAGGGTGTTTTTTATTTTCAATAAGTATATCTTTGAAGAAAAAAAAAAAGAAACAGTTTATTATATGACTTAAAAACCTAAAAGAAATTTTAATTTTTTATTCTTTTCATTTTTCATTACTTGTTTATTTTATTTGTTATTCTTATTTTTTATTACATTTTTATTTTTATTCTTTATTTTTTATTTCTATTTTTTCTTTGTTTTATTCTTTTTTATTTTTCCTTACATTTTTATTTTTGTTTTTAATACTTTTTATTGCAGTCTTTATTTTTTATTCTTCATTGTTTTTATTTCTTTTTCTATTTTATTTGGCTTACGGCCATATCACATTGAATTCTGTCATCGAAGTTAAGCAAAGTTGAGTCTGGTCAGTACTTAGATGGGTGACCACTTGGAAATACCAGGTGCTGTAAGGGTTTAGTGACAGATGTGCATTGTGGTGCAGTGGATATCATCTCGGAAAGAGAAATCAGTGAGCCAAGTTTGAATTCCAGTTGAATACCCTGCATTCATGTAAGCACTGGTACCCTTGGGAAAGGTATTAATCTGTCCCTTCCCTCCAGTTATGGGTTAAATAATAGGGTAGGACTTGAGGACACTGCCCTTAAAAACAAATCCCTATGAATCTTGGTACTCAAAAAGAAAAAAGTATTACTAGATACAAAACTTATATAAAAACAACAATAAATTGTTAAAAGAAAAAGGTATTGCCAGCAATAAATAACTAAAATTTAGTTGGCAATAAATGACTGGCTGAGGTTGATATACCATAAAACAAAAATAACCAACCAACAACTATTTTATTTAATTCTTTATTTTTATTAGATTTTTATTTTCTATAATTTTGCTAGTTTTTATTACTTTTGATTTTATTCTTTTTTCTTTTTTTCTTTATTATTTTATTGTTTTTATTTTGCTTTATTTATTCTTCATTTTTATTTCTATTTTATTTTTTCTGTATTTTTAATTTTTTAATTTTGTTCTTATTTTATTTTTCATTTTTTATTCTTAAGGTTTGGGTTTGTTACAAACACACTTGAGAAAGACAAGAATCAATCTCTTCCCCACAACTATAGGTTAAATAGTCGCATTTGTATCTGGAAAAAATCATCATTATTCTCAACATGTTATTAATGCAATATTCACTTACAAATAGAAGAATTATTCTGCTATTCCAAAAATATGTTTCAACTTTAAATAATCTATAAAGGTTTGATAAACTGTAAAAAAAAATCAATCAATACTTTCTATTTTATTTTTTCTTCAAAACTGAAATTATCATGTTTTAAGAAATCTCAAAAAGAAACTTAATTTAAATAATTTATTTATATAACTTATATTTTATAAAGAATTGCTAATAATCATGAATTAATATTTATATTTAGAAATTAATATAATAAGTAATATTTATTAATTAATATTAAGCAATATGTATGAGAAAATTAAAACTTTAATAGTTATTCTATCATTTATTTAAATAAGTTATAACTTAATGACTAAGAGAAAAAAGCTTTCATGTGATGCACTTTGTTTTTTAGGACTAAGTTTATGTTCATATGACAACACACACAAATGATAGATGCTGGAGATCTTGAAGGTTTTTTTGTTTTTATATATACTTTGGGAATATAATTTTAATGATAAAAGTAGGCACGTGTAGGCTTTAAGAAAGCTTTATTCGGTGGACGTGAAGGAGACTACCACCACCTTTAAATTTGTTGTTTTTCTTTTCTTTTTCTATTTTTTTACTTTTTTAAGTGTAATCTTATTGAATACTTCCTAAACTTCCTGATTGACAAAAAAATTGGAAAATTTTCAATATTTAAACAATTTTAGTGGAGGGCTCAGTTTTTCATACATTGTTATAAAAAATCGATCCTCCATTTTGGAGTCACTCGCCAGTATGACATTACCACCACCTGGAAATTTCTTGATTATCATTTTTTTTTTTACTTTTTTCAGTGCAATCTTATTGATTAAACCCTAAACTTTACAATTGACAAAAAAATTTGGAAAAATTTCAATATTTCAACAACTATTAGGGGGGCTCAGTTTTTCTTACAATGTTATAGTAAATCGATCCTCCATTTTGAAAACACTCGCCGGTACGACATTACCACCACCTGTAAATTTGTTGATTATCAATTTTTTTTTACTTTTTCATTGCAATCTTATTGATTAAACTTTTAACCTTAACTTTCTGATTGTCAAAGTAATTTGGAAAAATTTCAACATTTAAACAATTTTAGTGGGGAGCTCAGTTTTTCATACAACCTTATAGTAATCGGAAACTTTATATAATAACTGATAAGAATGTGCTGAAAAAATAAAAAAAATG
This sequence comes from Ascarosepion bandense, assembly GCA_037127315.1. NCBI lineage: Eukaryota > Metazoa > Mollusca > Cephalopoda > Sepiida > Sepiidae > Ascarosepion > Ascarosepion bandense. The sequence continues at coordinate 3,858,495 of JBBBDQ010000423.1, read as the reverse complement.
ATAAACAGCAAATACAAAGGTGGTGGTAGTCTCCTTCAGGTTCACCCTTTATTCCACTGTGAATACAAGGTTTGTGTATAATGTCTTTTCATAATCTCAGTAAACAGAAACAGCTCTTTCAAAAAGGAGAGTGACAAAACAAGGGGAGACCACTCTTGATTATTTATAACATTAGTAACAACAGTTTAATTCAGATTTGTTTTCTTTGTTGTTTTTGTCATCTTTGTTATTAAATAGTCCACATTGTGATAGCAGAAGTGCTGCCAAGAATGGTGAAATATCGTAAGAATCTGGATGCAAATTTGCTGTGGATTATCTAGCAATGGAAGCACTTTCTAAACATCTTTGTCTTAGTAAATTGTTTTCTCTTTTGATTAGGGCAGCATTTTGTGTATCAAAATTGTGGTCAGTTTTGTTACAGTGAACAACTAATGCATATAATGTGTTATTTTGTAAAACTTTTGTGTTCATATAATCTTTTATTTAAATTCTTTGATTGTTTCTCCAATGTATTTCTTGTGGCAATTATTACAGGTAATAGAGTAAATTTCTCCTTCAAGTTTTATCTTATTTTGTATTGATTAATACTTTTATTGTTTTAATGCAGTTGTGACAAATTTTAGATAAATTCTTTTCAATTGTAGTTCTGATAGAGTTAGTTTTTATTCATTGGGTTTATCAGGAGGGGTTACTTTTCTATTTTGAAATATTTTATGAGCCTTTTGTTATGCATTGTATATGAAATCGGGTATTGTAGAAGCATGAAAGTATTTTCAATATATTTCTCCTCTTCATGTAATTATTGAGAGCTGCAAGTTGTAAGTGCTCTCGAGTAGAATCTAATGATTATTTCGGATTTTATTTTGTTGTTATTATGGGAAGAGAAATTTATGAGATGATTTTTATTAGATGTAAGTTTTAAGTTGCTGTCAATGTGGAGTAGGAAAGGTAAATTATTGTTTTTTTTTCATTTCATATATAAATTCTATTATTTTAAACAATATTGACGTCAATGTGTGAACCTGAGGAACCTTTTGGCTAACACTTTTCAAAGTTCTTCATTAGTTTTATAATTAATAATAAATCTGAACAGAGAAAAAAATCAACAAAAGTTTACTTACAAAACGGGGGAAAAAAGGAGCTCATTTAAAAATAAATTTTAATCAAAATAATTAAAATGTAAGGCGGGGGTGTAAATACACAGTTCCATAAGAATGATAAAATAGAAAAAATATAACACTCACAGACCCTCCAACTTTGTTGTTTTTCCTATGTCCAGATTTATTATTAACAATAATGCCAACGAAGACTTTTGAAAAGTGTTGGCCGAAAGGTTCCTCAGGTTCACACAGTGACGTCAATATTGTTTAAAGCAATTTGTTGTTTCTGTGGGTACAAATCTTTGTTTGTAAATTCTATTGTATGTTTGGCTTTGTTTAGTTCATCTACAAGATCACGTAAATCAGTATCATGGGGATATATTAATAGTGCATCATCAATATATTATAGAAATATGTTGATTATTTAGGTAAAGTATTTTGGAAAGGCCCAGATTTAAGAAAACATGCAGCATCAATCCACTTAGGGACAATCCAATTGTAATCCAAAGTTTTGTTTATAAAATTTATTGTGGTAATGGGAGCACTGTGAAGGTTTATTTGTGGTGATACCGAACAAAAGCGATGGACTAGATATTTACGCTTTCATGACCAAAAGGCAAATGACCAAAAGTCGTCTGTGCGCCGTTCCAGTTGAAAACTAAAAATTAATTAAATATTAAATGTTTAGTTTGCGAGCCTACACAAATTTTATTTATCAAGAAGCCCAGAACCAAATACAAGTGTGAAATCCCAAATGAGCTGCTGTGATCCAAAAAGAAGATATAAAAAGCGGATACAGAAAGCATCAAAGGGCAGACCAACTCGAGAAGAAGAGAGTAATTAGTATCTCTCTTGACCGAAGTCAGGTGGCTTACTATATTCGTCTGCCTTACCTCTTTCCTTCTTCCCTGCCTTAAAAACTACTTACTGACCTAAGGAGTGAATACATCAAAGACATTCCTTACAAATTACTAAGTATTAATTCTCTTTCAGCATTTTATTGCCATGAACATTTTAACCTCCATTGGATCTATACTTCATGTATTACTTCAATTGTAAAAACATTAATTGATATGTGTTATATAAAAAATGTTATCTTTCAACTCAATTTGCTTTTCTTGGTTTATAACCTTTCTTTATGACTTATAGTGGACTATCTACAACAAGGCCAAATTCCGTTAACCTGCAACAGTATACAACTACTCTTCACTGGAACAGACTCTCCACTACTAACAGAAAAGAATAGATAAGCAACCCACCATATATTCTCCCATTAACTTTTCTCCCATTGTGGGCATTGCCATATCCATAATATAACAACACTAAAAGTCACAGATGGGATGGAACAGAATAGCTGAATGAAAAACAAATGGCAAACAATTGTTCTCAGAGAGACATTTATATACTAAGACATACACAAAATTATACCTATGTACAAATGTTTCATGTGGAGAAATGCATATCACGTATATCTACGACAAAGCAAAGTATAAGGAGGAACAAAAAGAAAGGACTTACATATAGTTTGGAGTTACTTCTGCTCTGGAAAAGCCATTGTTCTGATTTCAGAATTAGAGGGGCCGGATTTGTCTATATTCTAGTGAGACATGGCCAGATTCATCTATATCCCTGTGGGATCAGGCAGGATTCATCTATAACCCAGCAGGGTATGCCTGCAAGCTGCAGGGAAAGGCAGAGTTAGCCTGGTCTGCCTGGGCCTTTGGCCTAGGTAAAAGGAAACAAAGTTCTCATTCAGTTGATGTTCACTGACTGTTTAATGACTAGCACTTGGGTCACTATCTAGAGTGATGTCATGAAATGGCTAAGTTATATATATATATATATATATATATATATATATATATATCCATATATATATATATATACATGGGTTGTGTAAATAATATTAAGTCATCGGGTCAACGTAAAGCGGAAAGGAAGACAAAAAAATGAAAGCTTGTTCTCAGAAAGATCGTTATATACTATGACATATACAGCTTATACATATATACAAATGTTCACACCTCGAGAAATACATATCACATACAGCATAACCCGGATATAAGAGACCCGATATAAGAGACCCTGGTATAAGAGAGATTTTCTGTTATGCCAAATTAGAGCCTGTGGTAATGTATATAAAATAAACCAAACCCGGATAAAAGATAAACTTGGATATAAGAGAACATTTATCCGGTCCCAACAACTCTCTTATATCAGGGTTACACTGTATATCTAATGCAAAGCAAAGTATGAGGAGGAACAAAAGGGAAGGACTTACATATGGTTTGAAGATACTTCTGAACTGGAAAAGCCATTTTTATGACACCAATTTAAAGGGGTCAGATTCATCTGTGTCCCAAAAGAAGATGACACCATGTGCCTGTAAGCTGCTTGCCCGATGCTGTTTTAAGAGATTTAAGAATTTTTCAGCTGGGACATTTTTCAACTAGGTAGCCTGAATTTTTTATATGTGATGGGTTGATTATTCCAAAGAGAGCGGGGTCAAGCATTTTGCTATGGCTTTTGTAAGTTTGCAGAGTGCGCTCTCTCTATACCTTAAATAGTAGGTCACATTGGGGTGCCTATTTTGTGGGGTTTAGGAAGACCATAAAATTTGGGTATTCTGATGTTCTATTAGTATATACCAGCATTTCTCAAACTTTTTATCTTTGCATATGCCTTAAAATAAATTATATGTCTTATGGAACTCCTGTGCAAAAACAAACAATATACCATATCTTTCTCATTTTATTTTCATTGTAGTTAACATGGTAGATGTCAAAGCATACATTTTTTAATAACTGGTTTAAGGAAAAATTAATACTTTATCAAATTTTTTGATATTGCTAAATAAAATTCATACTGTTTGTTTATGATAGTTCATCAGTGAGCTTTCACTTATACAAAAAAAATTCTTTACTTAGATGGCAAAAAAAGTGAGTTTTGTAGTATTATGTTTGTGATAGTAAACTCGTGTAAAATACTTGATCTTTCCTCTTAATAATAACATAAACATTGTGGTGATAAACCTTTGCTTTGATTAAGTTTGGAGCCTTTTAACATCATGCTATGCTGTTTTTTCAGCAAATGTGTAGAGGTACCTAAGTGAAAGTGTATACTGTCATTGTACAGACATCACTAAATATATTCCCAATGATTGTTATATTTTTTAATAAAATAATAGGTCAGATAGAATGATGTATAAGTTACAATATTACAATAACCAAAAATATATAGTGCGTGTTTAGTAATATTATGTGTATGAAATAAGAAATCAAAAGTGCATTAGCTTATCCCACTTGTTCTTGCGGAACTCTTATGGAACTTATGCAGAACCTTAGGGTTCAGGGGAACCCTGGTTGAAAAACACTGGTCTGTACCATGATTTGTTTTTATTTTTGTTATGGGGAAACACACCTATTCCTCAGATAATAGACTCTCCCTCCAATATCAATAAGAGTTAACAGAAAGTTAACGGGAGAAGTTCTTGAGAAGTTCATAGGAGTTCTTTAAAGTTTTATCGGAGTTCAGTAGAACTACTAGGCAGTTGACATTAGTCAGCAGTTAGCCGAATACTAAGGAATCAGCTTTCAGTGGAAGATTACCAAGTTCCTAACATTTTGGGTACGTTAAGTCGATTAGCAACCAGCATAGCTTGATTATAACCTTCGGTGCAAAAACTACTCCACAACAATTTTTTAATTAGTTTCTCAATTATCTTATTAAATTTTTGTGTTTTAGTCATTATGTTCTGTTCATTTATTCAATTACTGAAACAAAAATTCACAGATTTTGATGTGAAAAAGTTTTCAGCAAACTTTTGAATCTCATTTTCATAAAGAAATTTTCCTCCCCATTTGCAGTGATAGAACAATTGTAATAGTAATATTGTTGTATACCCACTCCTACAGGCATTAAATCTGAAGCAACTCAAATTTCATAAGCTTCTTCTCTTCAAAATGTCGACGAAAATATAAACTACTTCTTCGTAAACAACTACAACGCATTCAACAGGGACCAAATCTTACATACCACCTTTGATAGAATTTTCTTAAATCAAAACACTGGGGAAAAACTGCTGGTTCTTTGCCAACAAAAATAACTGTTCCAAATGGACGTCTCTCATAAACGTTGGTTCATAAAAACTTTGTAACAACTCACAGGGTAGATGACGAATTTAACTTTTTAAACACACTGACTTCAAAATGTAAATAAAATATACCATTATATTTTATTCACTCTTTTTAACAAGGCATTGACTTGCCATGGGGTGGAGTAGGTCTCACTCTGAGTTGTTAGCATACACACATCAGGGACAGATTAGCCAGAAGGCTAGTCCCTTCTCTTCCCTGTCAAAACCTTAAATGATCTCTGCAATCGCTGAAACCCAACTCACAATTACTACTAATAAGTCAACTAAAAACTCAGACTCTCTGTGTCAGCTGATGGCACCACTGTATCTTCCAGTGAATTTGCCTCCAAGTGCTGATCCTTCTTCACCTAGCTAGTCATAAGAAAAACTCTAGATCCACATGTGCATTTTTGCACATATTTGACATTTTAAAACAATACCCATTTTTTTCAATTCTTACAACAACTTATCAACATTGCTCAGTACAAAATACACTTCATAGCAAAATTCCACACTGACCAAGATATCATAGTAATGAATCTACAACAATATTTGCTGTTTCCTTATTAGAAAAGAGTCAGCATTCCTTGACTGAGCATCTGGGTGAAATTTATAAAAGCCTTCACTTAAAACAAATCTTTCAAGAAAATAGGCTACTCAAGTTCAGTTCCTGTTATCAATCTTTCCATTGCTGACGAGGACGTACTTCCTAACATTTGTCTATATTTCTGAAGTGAGGTATTTACATTGTTGTCCTCATCTTTATTGTCATTCATGATGCTTCAGCCATTGTACACTTTGACCTTCTTCAGGTGACTGGAATTTTGAACTAAACCCTTTATTTTGATCACATGGGGTAGATTGTTCTTGTTCCATGAATCATGCTACTTCCATATGTCTTAGTTATCTTCATTTAACTCAACTCTTTAAGCTTTTTACTTGCTACTACTGTTGCCAAGTATTGAGCTCGCAACTCTTTGGGTCAAGTGACTGAATCTAACCAATACATTTTATCTAACCCCACTACCCCAAATCTATGATAAGGGGTCTCCACTCTACTACATCTCAATTTTCATAAAGTAGTGTTCATATGAAATACAAATTTCATTCTAACTTAATTATGTACACTAATGGTTGATATATTGAGCTCGCAACTCTTTGGGTCAAGTGACTGAATCTAACCAATACATTTTATCTAACCCCACTACCCCAAATCTATGATAAGGGGTCTCCACTCTACTACATCTCAATTTTCATAAAGTAGTGTTCATATGAAATACAAATTTCATTGTAACTTAATTATGTACACTAACGGTTGATATACAATATAGATGAATGATTCAACTAGAAAAACTGAAAATAAATTTAATGTATCTAAATTGTTTTGGATCTTCGTCACCCAATTTGTTGTGGAGTTGTGGCAAAACTTCACTGCAAAGTTGTAATGACCAGTTTGTGTTGGAAGTAAGACACGGAACAAGAAGGTAGGTTCAAAACAGTGCATTAGTATAAGAAGATATTTGAAGGATACATAGAAAGTTACATAGAAATAAGTAAGGCTGAAGGTATTATTACGCTGCCTGTGTAGTAGATGTCGTTAACTGCTTCTAAGTAACTGCTCTCAACTTCTGTATTTAGTCACCTTCCCACTTAGGCAAAATGTGGCACAAGGCCTTTTTAATGTGGGTTCCTCGGGCAGTATAGCCTGGCCAAAAATTCCTGGAAATGTTCCCCAGACGAGACTCTACTCTTCAGCGGAACCTCAACTGGGTTAATACTCTCCGCCTGAAGGCAGAGAGTTCGACAATATGCAAGGCAGGCAGTCAACTGCTCTCTAGAAGTCAGGCAGGTAATTTATATATAGCAAGAGGAAGAGTTCATTCCTCTTAGGAGGGTACCATAACATAAATATAAATTAGAGAGATGTCATAATAAGTCATTCCATATTAAATAAATCAAAAATGTTTAGCAGAAAATTTTAACATCAACTTGAGATTTCTTTTTGTTAAAAGGTTGAATAATTTTAACACATTTAACATTATGGATAAAATATACTGAATTTTAATTTTTTTTTTTTTTTTTTGGCATAGCATGAGCAAAGCATTCAGAGATTTGAACAAAAAAATACAATGAACTCAAAATCTTCCAAAAATTTATCATCCCTTAATAATCGGTTGTGCTTAGTTTAATTTATAACCTATATAAATACAGGTAGAGAAAAGCAAATGTTGATAAGATAGCAAGGGTCATTAAAACACTAATTCAACCCATCTTCCAGATCGGGGTCAAGGGGTAGTACACACCAGCTCTGTATGTTAGTGTGCTTCAAATTTTATTCTTAACTACAACACATGATTAGTAGCTAGAATGATACGATCGGTTCCCAAAAAAGAAAATTGCTTGTGGTCCATATATAAATAAATAAAAATGTAAATCTAAAGTATGAATTTAAGTTTGAAAAAATAATATTTCTTATTAATTAATATTTTATAAATAAGTGAGAAAATTTTCATGTTTATTCAAATCATCATGGTGTGTATATCAGTAAAAACGCATTTTTTTGTTTTTTTCTTGTTGGACTATAACATTTGTTTGGGATATTTTTTTTGTTTGTGTTTCATGATTCAATGATTATTGGAATTAAATCATTGAATTTCAAGTCTTATGAAATATTAATTTTCTGTGTCTCTTGTTGCATATTGATTGAGGGCATTTATAACATTATTGATGCATTAAAAAATGCTAATCCATTTTGTATTGTGTTCAACAAAAAGTTCTGGTTTCATGAGATTATTTGAAAGGCATTTTGATTGTACTGTAATAGTTGCCTTATCAGTAGGAATTTTTTTGATTGTCAGAATCGGTTAATTTTATTATTTATTGATTCTAACAGAAATGATAAAAAATAGTAATATTTTCAGTATAACATACATTTTTAAGTTTTAAAATATGGACTATGTTTGTTTGTGTAGGCAACCATTTCCTGTTTTTATTTCAAACAAAGAAATTTGGGGAACACTTTTTCATTTAAACATAGGAAAAATATATGGATTACTTTTTCCTTTCTTTTTTAATTTTAAACAAAAGTAACTATGTACATTATATTTTCTTTTTTTATTTTAAACAAATTGAAGATATGGGCTACTTTTTCACTTTTTTTTCTTTTAAAGAGGTAAATATTCAGGTTGCATTTTCCCTTTTTTTTATTTTAAAATGAGTTTAATATGTGGGCTAATTTTACTTTTTTTAAAACTAAAGTCAATATGTGTGTTATTTTTCACATTTTTATTTTAAATAAATTAAAAATGTGCACTGCTTCTTGCCATTTTGTTTTAAACAAAGGTGAATATGTAGGCTACTCCTAACTTTTTATTCTAAACAGGTAAATATGAGGGCTACTTTTTCTATTTTTTATTTTAACAAAGGTAAATATATCAGTGACTTTTCCTTTTTTACTTTAAACAGGTAAAAATGTGGGTTACTCATGATTTTTATTTTTTACAGGTAAATTTTGGGGTGCTACTTTTTCCCTCTTTTTATCTTAAACAGAGGTAAATATGTGGGATACATTTTCCCTTTATTTAAAACAAATTAAATATGCAGGCTACTTTTTCCCTTTTTTATTTTAAACAAAGGTAAATGTGTGGGCTGACTTTTCACTTTTTTTTATTTTAAACAGAAGTAAATTTATGGGTTACTTTTTACACTTTAAACAGAAATAAATAGGTGGGTTACTCTTTTTCCTTTTTGTTTTAAATAAATAATGGCTACTGTTTTCATTTTCTTTATTTTAAACAAAGATAAATATTTGGGTTACTTTTTCCCTTTTTTTATTTCAAGCAAATTACATATGGTTTACTTTTCCCTTTTCTTTATTTTAAACAAAGGTAACTATTTGGGCTACTTGTAATTTTTTTTATTCTTAACAAATTAAATATGCAGGCTACTTTTCCCTTTATTTTAAACAGGTAAATATGTGGTTTACTTTTTACCTTATTTATTTTAAACATAAAAAAAGCAGAGGAAAGCAGTGAGAGACAAATTTTAGTAAATGAATGAAGCATCAAGTAGCGCCAAGATAAAGAGGGATATAAGGATGAATCTTGGCTGAATTTAGGTCTTAAGAGTCCACCAGGATAATAGAAATTTGTAGCCCCTTTTATTACATATTTTCATCCACTTATTTGGAGAGAAAAAAAGCCATTTTAAGATGATGCTTTTTTGGTGTAAGATTTTTTTCCATCTAAAATTTTAATGATTTTGCAACTCAACCAATTTCAAAATTTATACAAAATTTTTATTATTTTAGATATTAAAGCTTTTCTGATATTTTAGATAAATTTTTTTCAAAATTACCTAATTTTTCTTTTTCTTAATTTTTATCTTCTTTTGCAGTATTTTGTCTAATTTGTACAATATTGAGAAATTTTTCACTTATTACATGTCTGTGTTCAGTGAAGTGTAGAATCAAGCAGAGTAGACAAAATTATGCAGCAACGTCAAAAATCTATACGTAATAAAATGCATCAAAACTTAAATGGCACCCTTTGAAGGAACCCCATTGAAAGTCACTCGAACTAGAGGGACCCAAATACTCTAAATCGTTTTAAATTAGTTCAAACTGAAAATAAACAAATCTTTGTTCTTAAATCTTTGTTTCATAGTTTTTTTCAGGGCCCAAGACTAGAAAGCCCTTGGAGTGGGGGGATCCTGGGTTGCAGGCCATACTAGCCCATATGTAAATCTGGAAGTGGAAGTAACAAAAGACTGGATGCTGGAGAGATCCCTGATTTCCCCTCAGATTGAGGGAACATGACACACAGACATTAATTGCCCTTTTTTGTTCAGTGTATATTTGCAGTATTGATACACTTAAATATTTTTGATGTTTCAGGCATTTGTTTTTTTAATTTAAAAAAAAAAGTGTAATTTTTATGATTGGAAAATGAACAAGTCAAATAGATTCTCAAAAATTTAGAAATATAGCACTTCTCAGTATTTGTCCATACTTATGAGATAAGGGAGTATTTACACTATTTACACTATTCGGATTATTGTTGTCATTTCTACTATGTTTTGGCCGTTGTACGTTGGTCCAGTGGATATCAGCTCGGAACAAGAAATAGGGGAGCCGAGTTCGAATTCCAGTTGAATTCATTGCATTCACTTACGTGCAAATACCCTTGGGAAAGGTATTAATCCATCTCTTCCTTCCAGTTATGGGTTAAATAACAGGACAGATTGGGTTCTATAGCCTTGGCTGGTAACCAGTCTACCGCAGAAAGCAATGGCAACCTACTGCGGGATAATCTTATGCCCAGTCAGTCATGTCTCTTTCGAGACATAATCGCCCAAGCGTGTTTCACGTATGGCACTTAACTGACTGACTGACGTTACGGCCTCCTTCAGGTGCTAGGAATTTTGAACTGAACCCTTTATTGCAACCATTGAGGTATATCATTCTCATTCCTTGTGTAAGCTACTTCGGTAGTCATGAGTTATCTCCCTTCAACTTAACTCTTCTAAGTTATTTGTTCACCACTGCTGTAGCCTGGTATTGCAACCATTGAGGTATATCATTCTCATTCCTTGTGTAAGCTACTTCCGGTAGTCATGAGTTATCTCCCTTCAACTTAACTCTAGTTATTTGTTCACCACTGCTGTAGCCTGGTATTGAACTCACAACTCTTTGGGTCAAGTCACTAGAACTAACCAAGGACACATGGCCAAGTAGATGTAGATGATATATATATACATTATTATTATTATTTATTCATAAATTATAACATGGATATGTTACAATATCACTACAAAAGTAGCTATTCTGTTTCGACACTTTTGTGTCTTGTCAAGTGATGTGATAGTTCTTAAGTGAATGGTTTAAGAGTCTGAAAACAAGCATGTCCCCTTTAATCTGGGAGGTATTATTGTATATACAATGTGGACCAATCAGAGTAAAGCAACTTATCATTTGGAAAATATGCGGGCAGGCTTAAGGTTAATTTTGGTGGGTATTGTTATTAAGATTTGATTGAAGTCAGTTCATTATAATTAATTAATTCTTATATCTACTTTGTTCTTGTTGCTAAAATTATAATACAATAATAGTATACAAACTTGTATGTGTTTGATGTGCTAAAACAGAATAGCTACTTTTGTAGTGATATTGTAACATATCCATGTTATAATTTATGAATAAATAATATTATTAGCTCTACTTTTGTATTGAGCACTTTTTTAAAAATAGTGTTTCTTGAAACAAGGAATATTATTCCAACAATATATATATATATATATATATATATAACCATTACATACAAAGCAAGGCAATAAAGCCTCTCAAGACTCAAGTGGCTATCGGGAATGAAGAATGAGAATTTAGGACAAGCAACTAGAAACCCAATCATAAACAAAAAAAAAAAACAAGGAATGGACCTCTACTCCTGTTCAAAGAAAATAGTGAAAACCCATAACTAAAATTATAATTTCTGATAATATTATTTATGTGTTAAGGAAAATACAGAATTAAAATACTAATAAAGTTTTTATTAAGGTGTTTAACCAATATTAATTTTAATATTTTCTTCAAATATTATCTTAGCTAGAAAAGGTGATGTGTTATAGAACTTGGTTTCACACTTATTCTTATAGAGATTAAATAATTGTTAAAATACTATGAATGATTTTTGTCATAAATCAACAAATTATTACTATTATACATTGATTCATTCAAACCAGTAGTCTTCCCTGTGCCTTGTGGTTTTGTGGATATCAGCTCGGAACAAGAAATCAGAGAGCCGAGTTTGAATTCTTGTTGAATTTCTTGCATTCATTTGCGCACATGTACCCTTCAGAAAGGTATTAATGAGTTGCTTTTCCCTCCAGCTATGGTTTAAATAGAAAGACAAACTTGGCTATGAAGCCTTGGTTGGCAACCAGTCTACCACAGAAAGTAATGGCAAGCTACTGCGGGAAAATCTTCTGTCCAGTCAATCATGTCTCTTTTGAGACATGATCGCCCAAGCATGTATTATGTATGGTAATACTGAGTCTTCTCTTATCTGCAGCTGATATTTTCTGAAAGTAAAATTTACAATGGATTGCCAAAACCTACTTTTTTCTCCATCACAGGACCAAATTATCTTTCTAAGTATAGTTTAGATGTGCCACTAGGCTGAAAGTATGGGATACCTAGCAAGGATTGAATTCACTACGCAGGCATAACTGATCTAGGGAGACAAGTTTGCTAGCCATTACACCATGTGGAGGCACCTCCAAAACACAAACTCACCCTCGTCAGACTCTCTGCCTTCGGGCAGACAGAAACCCAAATGAGGCTATGCCAATAAGCAGTCTCATCTGGAAAAAAATAGATGAGCCAATTCAACATATGCGGGGAATGGGGAATTTTTGCCTGAGCGTCCATGCTCATAATGACCTGTTATGGTTTATAAAATGGCGAGTGTTCTAAAAATAGAAAAAGATAGACACACTAATGCCAAGAATTCAAAATTGGGCGGCAAAATAAGGAACCGTTTCTTTTGGTAGGAGTAGGAGTAAGAGTAGGAGTAAGAAGTAGGAGTTAAGGACAGTAGTTTTGTGTAGGAGATTTAAAAAGGGGAGGACGCTAGTCAGTTGACCACTAGAGTCCGGGAGGGATAGGCTCGTTTACTACTAGCATCCCACAGTGAAGAGAATTTAGCTAGTCTGCTCCTGTATCCACACAAAATTTAAAGGTTGTAACTTGATGTAAAAACCTGAAGTTTTATACCAAAAATAAACATAATTAATTCAAGTTTGTGTTATCTTCTAATTATACCAAAACGAAGCAACACAACAGACCCATGTTAAAAACTGACTTTGTGTTACATCCAGCCTTTTGTTGGGGAGGGCTTGGGTAAATAACCAGGACCGGATTATCCTGAAACACTTCAAGTTTGGTCATAATGCTCGTTTTAAAAAGGTTTTTTTTTTTCTATGATTTTATTGATAGATGTGCAAATTTGGTCTGCAATAAATAGTAAAAAATTAATAATTCTGGTTTATTTAAAGAACTTGCAATATGTTTAGTTCAAGCCACATAAATGTTGTCAAAATATATTATGAGTAAAAGAAAATTCAGAATGGATGCGGGCGATTTTTAGAGGGTGGCTGCATCTAGAGGTGTGGGCATCAGTTCATTCTCCTAGGGACTCCAAAAGGTCATAATCTGGCCCTGCATGATATAATTTATAAATCTGGTGAGATTGTTTTGCTCAGCTTACACAGGGTGTGACAGAAATACCCCCCATATAATGGTAAGACAGATGAAAACACCAGTGCTACTACATGTCTTACATTATATGAGAGAGGTATTTCTAGGGAGTATATTTGGGATGTATTTCTGCAGCACTCTGCATAAAATTTCTGAGCTGTTTCAAATTTATTTTAATTCATTTTATTTATTTATATATTAGTATTAATATTATCATTTGGTTATGAAAATATCGTTTTTGTAGATAAATCTGTTAAGACATTTTCTTTTCTACTGTAAAGGACAAAAAAGTGATTTTTCCCTGACTTCTGTGAGAAAAAGGAAACGTTTTTTTTCTATTTAGAATTATATACTTTTTAAATATAGACATTAGAATAATGCAAACGATAGCGTAAGCTTGTATGTTTGTTTGAGCATAGTACGTTTAATAGATTTATTCAATTGTTAGGTTTTACGGTATCAACAAATACACCAACCGAACAGCTAATATCAATTCCTATACACAAAAAAAAAAAAAAAAAATTGAACAAGGGAAATAACTCTGCATTTTTACACAAAGTTACTGTTCTTATTTTTCTTTATTTTGATGACAGAATTGTAATCGTAATGTACATATGTTGATCAAAAATAGTTTAAAATATCTTTTTCTTTTAAGAAAATAGTCATTTTAACAAACAAATGTAATTGGCATCCACTTAAAATTCGCTTAGGTGAAAAGAAAAATATTGATCTTATCTTCTCTTATGTGAATAACTGATTTTAAGAACCAATGATTTGTGGAAGTTTGAAAGAGTGAAAATTTGCCAAAAATTTGGCCATGTAAAAATATTCAACTTGTCCAAAATGAAGAAAGAAAAAATAAGAAGGTAGATAAAATGCAAATTTAAAGTTGTTATATTCCAGAAATAGTCATGGTGAGTTACAATTTTTTTTTTTTCTTTAGACCAGTTTCTTCATTTGATGACAATTTTCAGACGACAAAGAATAGAATAAACCACAGAACATCTGTTATTTATTTTTTTTGATTATTGAATATTTTTAAACTTTGGCATTTGCTATGCCTATTAATATTATGATGGCATCATGTGTGAGGCAGTGTACAAGTGAAATTCTTCACTCGAATCAAATGCATCACAGAACAGCTTGTATTGTACTCTGTAATATGTCTATGTCAGTTTGGAAATATATACGTGCATTCCATTATACATCATTGATAATGGTCACTACAAGAGCATTGTGTTTTGTTTGACAATCAAAAACAAACACTTTTATTGAACACAACATTAGAAATCTGAAATAAAAAAAATCAAAGACTGACACATTTACACTGAAAAACAATAGCCTATCCAGTGGCAAAAGCTGTTGGTGGCACTAGGGGTGGCAGTAGTGCCTTAGTCACTGAAACTGTGTTACCTCCCCTGGTTGGTGGATGATGAGAGCAAGGTATAGCACATACTTTTCATATATATATATATATATATATATATATATATACACATACATATATGTATATAAAATAAAATAAATTCCGATGTTCAAATCAATTGTATGACCATTTCTACATGAAATCCCTAAGAGAAATTTCCCACATCATTGGCAACTTCTTTACTGGAAAATAAACCAAGATATTTTACCGGCAGAAGTTAAAAAAATATACATCACAGAAAAATTAATTAAAAAATATCTTGGTTTATTTTGAAATAAAGAAGTTGCCAATGATG
Source organism: Ascarosepion bandense (assembly GCA_037127315.1). NCBI lineage: Eukaryota > Metazoa > Mollusca > Cephalopoda > Sepiida > Sepiidae > Ascarosepion > Ascarosepion bandense. The sequence continues at coordinate 3,843,285 of JBBBDQ010000423.1, read as the reverse complement.
CGTGAAATTTCTCTCAGGGATTTCATGTAGAAATGGCCATACAACTGATTTGAACATGAGAATTTATTTTATTTTATAATTGGCTCTGTAATTTAAATATTAATTACATTGAGCCCTCCACCTTGATCAGTTTTAATATTAATGTAATTAATATTAATTAGGATCGGGTCTTTGGGATTTACCTTCCTGCTTTTCCTTTTGGATTAAAGTTTTATATTTAAAAATATATATGTTGGCAGCAAGCAATTTTTTTTACAGTAATGTTTACTCTGTACAAAGCCCAAAAGCCACTTGAGGTAGAGGCTTATAGCATAAGAAGTAAGAGGCTCAGTTTATGGGGATATGTGGAGAATATAACAATTAATATACCCACTAGGAAGGACATGATAACTGAGAAGTCTCTTCCAGTTGTTCCATAGCTATAGAGCTTGTACTATGATGTCACACTTTGCCAAAGGCCTTTGAAATATCGAATCCTTGAGCTATTTAGTATCTAGTGCCTCACTTATTCTGTAAGTAATGATAGGATACCAGCAGTGGACTGAGCCAATCAAAATCTGTACTGCTTGTCACTCAAGGTGATCAACAATTTTCTTGTTAATTATAATATCAAAAAGTTTAATACTGACTAACCATGGGTATATAGTCAGTCAGTCAGTTAAGTGCCATACCTGATACACACTTTGGGCAATCATGTCTCAAAAGAGACATGACTGATTGGGCAGAAGATTATCCCACAGTAGGTTGCTATTGCTTTCTATGGTAGACTGGTTGCCAGCCAAGGCTATAGAACCCAATCTGTCTTATTATTTAACCCATAACTGGAGAAAAGAGGCAGATTAATACCTTTCCCAAGGGTATTTGTGCATAAGTGAATGCCATGAATTCAACTGGAATTCGAACTCAGCTTTTAATTCGAATTGAATTACAATTTTCAGTACCTGATTTTCTTACCTAAATAATATTTTTCAGTTCCTACTAATGTTAACTCAGTTTGAAGTGCCTGCATGTAAAACATTTCAAATAAAGTTTTATATTTAATATTTTTTTGATATTTTCAAATTCGGGTATGATACACCCATGGTTAGTAGTGGTGTAACTTTTAATTGATGGTTAGTGTTCTAGATTGAAGGCCAATTGCTGGGATTTTATCTGAACCGGTAGCCTTTTGGTAAGTCTTGTGACTTCCCTGGCTGAGATAAAAAATCTTACTAAGATTGTGCTCTATGAGGCAAGATGGGGTTCAGGTTGGGGATAGATTTTCTCTTCTAATGTAGGTGTATAAGTTCATTGACAGCAGCAAATAAAAAATTGCTACCTAAAAGCATATCATGTATAAATGAAAATGTTATCTGCAATACACAGATGGTTTAATGAAAAATTGCTAACTAAAAGTATATCACGTATAAATTAAAATTTTATCTGAAAGCTTATTAGCATGCATGTTACATCCTATGATAGCCTCAGATAAATAAGTCAGTTTGTCAGTTAAGGGCTATATGTGATATATGCTTGGGTGATCATGTCTCTTTTGATCCATGATTGGCTATGCAAATTTCAAAACTGTAGGCTGCCATTTCTTTCACTGATAGACTGGTTGCCAACCAAGACTGTAGAACCCAATTGGTTCTGCTATTTAACCTATAGCTGGAGGGAGAAGAGATGGATTAATACCTTTCCCAATTGTATTTCCATGTAAGTGAATGCAATGAATTCAATTGGAATTCAAACTCAGCTTCCCGATTTCTCATTCCGAGCTGATCCGCAGCAGAAATAACAGACCGTTCCATTTTGGTAAAAGGTACCAATAAAAGATTTCAGAAATGCTGTTTGGTTTTAGGGAGACAAGGAAGGCATACATAAGAAAGAAAGAAAAGATAGAGAAAGTGATAATGCTCTCATGTGTTTAATGTGTGCTTCAGTGAAATGGAAAATGGTGTCACTCTTTAATCTTTTCATTTGTACCCTCTTACTTCTGTAAATCATGACTTGCATTCATACTTAGGATATTTAGTGCAAATATTTTGTTATGTTCAAATATTTATTGACACATTATGGGAATTCCTGCACATATCTTATGGTTGTGGAACTCATAAGGGATTTATTCAATCGTTAGATTAAGAATAATGATTCTTCAGAAATTTCAAATAGCAAAACCATGGAACTTTCACAGGTATTGTTGGTTTGAATAATTTGAACATAGAATTAAATACCGACCTGAAACCTTAGGAATTAGGTTGGTTGGTCATGACTCTCCACAACTTCCTATCCTCTGTAGCACTAGGTAATGTTTGTCTTCTTACTCTCCCTCCCAGTCTCTGTTCTACCATCTATTTATACAAACTCATTACATAGGTTATTTTATATTTCCCTCTGCTTCATTTGCCTTCAGGCTTACAGCCAAATCACCAAAGTTAAGCAATGTCAAGCCTGGTCAATACCTAGTTGGATTACCACTTACAAATACCAGGTGCTATGAGCTTGAATGCATGGGTGGTATAGTGGATAATGGCTGGCTCAGAATTGTTAATCAGAGTGCAGAGTTCCATTTTCAGTTTTGTCCATTATATTTACTTATGCACAAATCTTTTTACCCCCAACTATGGGTTAATTAGTAAAACTTATGTCACTAAAACCATTATTATCCCCAAAGTGAATAAATAAAATTTCTTAGAAAATATTTTAGATTTCAGCATTAAATAAACCATGAAGGTTGATATGCCGCTGAACAAATACAACTGACCAATCTCTTGCTTTCAGTATGTCCTGTAAGTGCATTCTCCAAGCCTTCTTTTCTCTTTGTGTGAAAAAGTTTTTGTCATTTTCTGATTCTTAATGCAAATCTGTTTTTTAATTTATTTATTTTACATAAAACTTTCTTGTTGTTTACATGTTCTGTCCATGATATTCTCAGCCTTCTTCCATAAAATGAAATTTCTGTTGCTCCAAATCTTCTATTCATCTTTGAGGAAATTGTCCATCATTTAGTCATATAGAAGGATTGCTGTAACATAGCAGTTCAGCACCTTTTCTTTTCTTTAATATTTTAACATTTCATATTCTCTTGACTCAAATTTCTTTCTTTCTTTTTGCTGCAGGTACCACCTAAAAATGATCATGATGACGATGACATCGAATCGTAAGAAAGCGCTTTTTCTAAACTTTTGATCTACATTGAAAGACTACTTTTTGCATGAGTGTAAAATCATCAAGCAGTCAGTTAAGTGCTATATGTGATGCATGCTTGGGTGATCATGTCTCAAAAGAAACATGACTGACTGGGCAGAAGACTATCCCGCAGTAGGTTGCCATTACTTTCTACGGTAGACTGGTTGTCAACCAAAGCTACAGAACCCAATCTGTCCTGTTATTTAACCCATAACTGGAAGGAAGAGATGGATTAATACCTTTCCCAAAGCTATTTGTGAGTGAGTAAATGCAAGGAATTCAACTGAAATTCGAACTTGGCTCCCCAATTTCTCCTTCCAAGTCAATATCCACTGCACCACAATGCACATTCCTAAATCATACATGCCAAGTTCTGTTTTGTAGGGGCCAAACCTAAGCTATTGTGAGATGATCTTCTATGTGCCATGTTCCTTCAGAACGTAAGCGATCATGGCCCTCCACATCTCCCTATCCTCTGTACCACTTAACAACCTCCTGTCATCCTGCTCAAGTCCTTCAAGTATGTGAGATGATCTTATTGAGCTTTGAATTATTCCCTTAACAAGTTGTGAGCTAGTCATCTTAATCCACTGTTATTGCAGTGTTTAATCTTCATTGGGTGCTCTAAGTGGCCTTGTGCCAGACTAAGTTGAGCTTATCAATAAAAATATGCTGACAGAAGTTATTTGATTGTATCTTAGATGTGTTGAATAGCCAATTACAAACATTGTCATTTCACTGACTTAGCTTCTGACTTTTAATGAAGGTATAATCGAAAGTTTGTTGTGGTGCAGTGGGTATCACTCAGAATTAGAAATCAGAGAGCCGAGTTCAAATTCCAGTGGAATTCGTTGCATTCACTTATGCACGAATACCCTTTGGAAAGGTATAAATCTGTTGTTTCTCCCTCCATCCTACTATGGGAAAATTTTCTGCCCATTCAGTCATGTCTCTTTCAAGACATGATCACCCAAAGCATGCATCACGTATGGCACTTAACTGACTGACTGAATCAAAGTTGCTGTTTGTGATCTGAGTTTTTGAAATCACTTGAGATACAGTGTCAGTGTGAATGTAATTTTGTGACCAGTATTAGTTTTTAGGAAATATTTAAGTATACTGGTCCACTTAGGAAAAACCTTTTATAGGAAACTAGCAGTATAGCCCAGCATTGCTTGGGTGTAATGAAAGATTTAAAACTAATCCATGGTCCTGGAGCTCAGACTCAGCCTAAAGAATATTTGCGTGAAGTTTGGTGAGAATTGGATAAAAATTGTGAATTTGTATAAAGGACATACAGACAGATAAACAGACACACACACAAACATCTTGCCTTTTATATATATATATATATATGTATATATAAATATATATATATTATTGATTTTCTGTACTATTGTAAGAACGGCAACCTTGAAATTTTTGAATATCGTTTCTTATGTCTTTGTCTATGAGTGTATCAAATTTGATTAAAATCGGACCACTCCTTCTATAACCCAGTTTTTTGATTATCGATTTTCGATATTTATCAGGCGTACCTCGACACAAAACCTAGCTAAGAACACTTGCAGACACTTATAGTACAACTGTGTAAATTCTCAAGGAAATCGGTTCAGCCATTTCAGAGTCTATAGGTAACAGATACACACACACACAGACAAAGTTCCATTTATAAATAAGTTTAGATAATTTTTGTACATATGTATTCATTTGACATTCATCAATTTAAAATCTTTGTTAGAATCAAAAAATAAAGCCGGATGAGAAGGTATCATCATTTATGTGCAGACTATTCTTTTCATTTTTCTTATCACAATGTTTCAACCATTGTATTTTCTGGCCATCATCAGATGCAGTTTGATCCAGGTAACCTACAATAAATTTCAAACTAAAAGCTTTATTTAATCTACAGGGGTGGACTGTTCTCTTTCCACTATGCATGTCTTGGGATATCTTGTCTAGTTCTTATTTTTAGTACTGCTCATTTGTTGCTCACCCTATCTCTAAATAGTTCAAGTACACACTGCCTGACCCAGAGATTGAACCACAACTACTGTGTCACCAAATTCATGAACCAATACTTTAATCCATGTAGGACAATTCTCTGAGGAGAACTGTGGAGCCTTAAACCTAACCTGACTGCTGATAAGCACTGCTGCTACTTGTCACGATTCACTGCCCTCACTGAAGATTTTCCCTTTTTATTGTTTACAGGTAAGATCACTGCTGGACAGTTTTTCCTTCTTTTGTGTGCCATGTCCCTTCAGGACGTAGGCGATCATGGCCCTCCACATCTTTCTGTTTCTCGTAGCTCTTAATTTATTTTGACTTATTTCTACCAAAACCTGCTCTGCCATCCATTTGCTCAAATCTTTCAAGTATGCTATGCACTGTTTTTCCCTGTCCCTCTTTCCCTCTGTGAGTATCTGATTCTTCAAGCCCTTCTTCCTCAATATGCGTCCCAGAAACTTCGACTGTCTCTTCCTGATGTTAAGTATAAGTTTCCTTTTTGTTTCCATTCTCTCCAAAACCCCATCATTGCTCATGCCTTTCGTCTATGGTAACCTCAGCAGCCTTCTGGAAAGTCCACTGCCCTCACTTTAATCCAGGAGAGTTCACTGCCCTCAATTCTGTGCCTTTTCCTGCAGTCAATTGATGACAATGATATTACCAGACACACTTTTCATTACAGCTGCTGTTGAAAACTTGCTGTTATAACTGAGCAGTATGAAAAAAAAAGAACCTGAGGAGATGTCTCTAGACATGGGCAGTGGAATGGGAGCAGTCTGCTCCATAGAATAAGTAAAGTGTTCAGATCAATCCCTGGGTCAGGCCGTGTGTAACTTAAATTCAGTGGAAAATGTGAAGAGAAATAATTGAGCAGTATGAAAAAAAAAGAACCTGAGGAGATGTCTCTAGACATGGGCAGTGGAATAAGAACAGTCTACTCCATAGAAAAAATAAAGGATTCAGTTCAATCCCTGAGCCAGGCCATGTGTAACTTAGATTCGGTGAAAAATGTGAAGAGAAATAATTAAGCAGTATGAAAAAAAAGAACTAAACGAGATATCTTTAGACATTGGCTGTAGAATGAGAACTGTTTACTTCCTAGAATAAATAATGAGTTTAGTTTGAAATTCGCTTTAGGTTATCTGATGAATCCTGGAGGTCGCAACAGTTGAAACATTCAGATAAGAACAACAAAGATGAGAACAATAGTCTGTATGTAAATAGTGGGAATAATATTGGACATGTTCACAGCATTTCTCAATGTTATGGATAACAAATGTAATTAGCTTTATCCTGCCAATTGCTCAGATATTCTTTCTTTGGTTTGCTTTTCTTACAGAAACCTCCTGCTTCCTGAAGGGGTTCCTGTTGACAGACAGAGAGCCAGATTTATTGTGAAGATCTACAAAGCAGAAGGTTTACCAAAAATGAATACTGGAATAATGGCCAATGTGAAGCGAGCACTGACTGGGGAGGCCAGAGATTTGGTTGACCCATTTGTACAAGTCAGTTTTGCTGGACGAAAGGTAAGACACACCAAATAACAAGTAAATGAAGCCTATTAGTCTTAGTGAGGACCCTCTTTCTTCAAAGTTCACAGCCATGTCATGTCAAAACACTAGTTTCCATATGATCACCAAAGTTAATTAATGCCAAGCCTGGTCAGTGCCTAGATAGGTTAGCACTTGGGAGTTCCAGGTGCTATAAGCTTGGATGTGTGGGTAGCAAAATGTATAATGGCTCAGAAAGGTGAGTTCCAATTCCGGTTGGGCTCATTATATTCACTCACACACAAATGTCCTTGGAAAAAATATAAATCTACCTCTCCCCCCCCAACTATGAGTTAGTAAGACTCAAATCATTAAATCATTATTTCAAAAAACAAAATCATCACTAAAACAATATTTGTTGAAGTGATGTTTTTAATATCAGTCAGTCAGTTAAGTGCCATGTGCGATACACGCTTTGGGCGATCATGTCTCGAAAGAGACGTGACTGACTGGGCAGAAGATTATCCCGCAGTAGGTTGCCATTGCTTTCTGCGGTAGACTGGTTGCTAACCAAGGCTATAGAACCCAATCTGTCCTATTATTTAACCCATAACTGGAGGGAAGAGACGGATTAATACCTTTCCCAAGGGTATTTGCATGTAAGTGAATGCAAGGAATTCAACTGGAATTCGAACTTGGTTCCCCGATTTCTCATTCTGAGCCGATATCCACTGCGATTTTAACAATAAAGGGAATTAAATTGAAAATACAAGTCCATCCCTACCATTAAATATTCTATGTTTACTGTGTGTTAATATTTATTCTTTGTCTATATTATTCAATGAAACCTGCATTAATGAAAAAATGTGCCAAAATACACACAATATATATATGCAATCAGCTGTCTAACCCTACTGATGAGCTGTGATACAGTGAAACAGATCTGTCTGCGGATGTCTATTTATGCTCTCACACCCTGATTTAGCATGCTGGAAGAATGGTAGACTTTGAAAAACAGTAGCTACTCTAGCATATACGCATCATTCATTCAGCAATGAATTGGAACACTCTCAGCTATTGGGCGTGTATAATGATAATATACACGCTAAAAAGTCTGCCTCCTTCTACCAAGCACCCATAGCTCAGAGGTAGAATCACCAACTGACGCCAATTCGGTCAGGTTTCAATCCTGGGTAAAAAGCAATCGGCTGTCTAATTGTACTGATGAGCTGTGATACAGCGAAACAGATCTGTCTACGGATGACTATATATATATATATATATATAATTAGTGTATCGAGGCAGTAAATAATTTTCTAAACATATACTATTAAACATAAGAGACAATGAATGTCTATTATGTTTAATCATGAGCCATTCTAAATGTTTAGGATGGCTCATGATTAAACATAATAGACATTCATTGTCTCTTATATTTAACAGTATATGTTTAGAATATATATATATATATATATATATATATATATAAGTCCTTTATTCCAAATTCTTTTAAAATAACATTTTTGTCATATTTACCTATTAAGTGAGGTTTCATGCTTGGCAATTTTTATAAAACAGGTAGCTATTTATTAATAACATTGTTAAGATCCATTGTTCATGGATGTGTTTTGTGGTGCAGTGGATATCAGCTCAGAATGAGAAATCAGAGTGCAGAGTTCGAATTACAGTCAAATTCATTGCATTCAGTTGCATACAGATACCCTTGGGAAAAATATGAATCCATCTCTTCTCCCTCCAGTTAGGGGTTGAATAGCAGGACAGATTTGGTTCTATAGTCTTAGCTGGAAACCAATCTACTGCAGAAAGAACTGGCAACCTACTGCAAGAAAATCTTCTGCTCAGTCAGTCATGGATCAAAAGAGACATGATCACCCAAGTGTGTATCATGTATAGCACTTTACTGACTGATCTGGATAAAAGAATTGAATATCAGGAGAGATTGGGTTCTATAGCCTTGTTTGGCAACCAGTCTATTGTAGAAAGGAATGGCAACTTTCTGTGAAAAAATCTTCTACCTCATCAGTCATGGATTGAAAGAGGTGTAATTGCTTCGGCTTGTATCACATATGGCACTTAAATAACTGACTGAAGATCCATTGTTTTTTTGAATTTTTTTCAAAGAAATACATCAGAATGCCAACAGCTTTCTTGAAAAAAATTAATTCCTTTTATTTGTTAGGTAATTTCCAAAATTACTCTTAAATTTTATAATCTTTACTTTCTTCTCCAATTAGTACTAGAAAGTCAAGATATAATTCTTGTCAGGTATTGAATAAAAATATTCAATAAAATTAATGAAAATGTGTTCCTTTATAATTCCTTAAAGACAGACACATGTTAAATGAGTGGCATTGCTTGGTGCATCTAACCAAATTAAAATTTCTGACTCTTCATTTTCTTTTTCATTTTCAATTCTCTCAGGGCAAAACCTCTGTGAGAAAAGGTGCCTATGAGCCGGTGTGGAATGAACAACTGATTTTTAATGAAATGTTCCCGCCTCTGTGCCGCAGAATCAAGATACAATTACGGGATAATGATAGTGTCAATGATGATGTGATCGGCACACATTTTATTGACCTTGGAAAGATATCCAATGAAGGAGAAAAAGGTAAGTGTTCTTGACTTCTAACCGAGCAATTTGGTATAGCTCTCAGATTTGAATAGGGGGGGGACTTTAGGATGAAAAAAACAACAATTCAGTTATGCACCACTGACCCAATGTCTATATTTGTATATGAAGATATAAACATTGCTTCAACACTTCACCCTATGGCTTCGCTTGAACTGAATTCGACCCTATGGCTCCATTCAGCTGGGATCAACGCTATGGCTCTATTTGAACTGAATCATCCTTATGGCTTCATTTATCCCGAATTGTCCCTATGGCTTTGTTTGTCCCGAATCATCCCTATTGTTCTGTTTGTCCCAAACCGTCCCTATTGCTCCATTTGTCCTGAATCGTCCCTGTGGCTCCGTTTGTCCCAAATCTCGACCCTATGGCTCCGTTTGTCTCGAATCTTGACCCTATGGCTCCGTTTGTCCCAGATTTCGACCCTATGGCTCGGTTTGTCCCAAATCTTGACCCTTTGGCTCTATTTGTCCCGAATCTCAACCCTATGGCTTCATTTGTTCCGAATCTCAACCCTATGGCTCTGTTCAACCTGAATCGACCCTCTGGCTCTGTTTGGCCCAAATCAATTGTTTTGCCAAACCAACAGAAGTCACATTATAGCAATTCAATAATACACCTCTGAACCACCGATTAGGCATTTTTTCCTTTTTTTAAAGCAGTGGTTCTCAAAACTGAGTTTGAGAAATATATGAAATAGGCCTGAAAATATCTGGTGCAGTGTAGTCATTAGCCAGGGCTTATATTTTTTACTACATTTTGCTTTTCTAAACAAAATGTTTTCTGTCACAGTTTCTATTTGCTCTCTAAAATTTGTTTGACTCTGAAAATGGGGGTCACAAGGAAGAGAAGGTTAAGAAAAAAATTTTTCTGCTGAGAATTTCTGATTCCTGATACAAAATAATCATGCCATGGTGAAAGTATCCAGCATTCCATACAAAATAAACACAGTTTATTGTACCTGCAATATTTACGTTTATATGTTTTATTGTACCTGCAATATTTACGTTTATATGTTTTATTGTACCTGCAATATTTACGTTTATATGTTTTCTTGTACCTGCAATATTTACGTTTATATGTTTTATTGTACCTGCAATATTTACGTTTATATGTTTTATTGTACCTGCAATATTTACGTTTATATGTTTTATTGTACCTGCAATATTTACGTTTATATGTTTTATTGTACCTACAATATTTACGTTTATATGTTTTATTGTACCTGCAATATTTACGTTTATATGTTTTATTGTACCTGCACTTACAGTTGATAATGATAATATTAGCCATTTTCTTATAAACAAACATCTGATATTCATTGACCAAACAACCAGTGCTTCTTTCAGATGAAATCTATAAAATCATTTTCTTAAAACTCTTATTTAATAAAAACAGGTTTCTCAAATCCAGTAGCTGTTATCGCTCTTTCCAATATTTGTGGGTGTTTCTTTCATTTGAAGTGGTGTTGAAAGTTAATGTCTTGTCACTATTTTCTCTTTGAGTTATGTATGCTATCCTTTCTAGTCATTGCTGCTATTGGTAGTCTTCAAGTAAAGTGGTTTCTGTTATTTGGTACAGTTCTTTACAGTATTTACATTATTTGGTCTATTGTCCTCATCTTTGTTGCCATTTGTATGATGTTTCGGCCGTTGTATGCTTCGGCTTTCTTCAGGTGCTAGGAATTTCAAACCAAACCCTTTATTACAATCACTGGTGTATATCATTCTCATTCCTTGCATAGTAGTAATGCCACAATTAGAAGTCATGAGTTATCTCTCTCTAACACTGCAAGTTACTTGTTCACCACTGCCGTAGACTGATATTGAACTCACAACTTTCTGGGTCAAGTCACAGGAACTAACCAACGTCTTTATCCACTGGGCCATGTGTCCAAATTGTTGTGAGTTCAATACCAGTTTACAGCAGTGGTGAACAAGTAACTTGCAGGGTTAGAGGGAGATAACTCATGACTTTCAATTGTAGCATTACTACTACACAAGGAATGAGAATGATATACCCCAGTGATTGCAATAAAAGGTTCAGTTTGAAATTCCTAGCATCTGAAGAAGGCCAGAACATACAGCTGAAACGTTGTACAAATGGCAACAAAGATGAGAACACTAGTCTGAATAATGTAAATACTGTAAATAATGCCTCATCTCAGAAATATAGACAAATACAGTTCTTTGTTTGTGGTTCTTTAGCACCAGTCCAAAATATTAAAATAGGATGATCTTTGCCAAGACTTTCAGACTTTAATCACTCAAAACCCTTTTTAGGTTTGATGTTGTTGAGTTTGCAAGTATTATGGTGGACAACTATTATGGTTACACCACCAATTGATTATGAAAACTTTTACAGGAGACAAGAGATATTCAGTCCATGTGGAGAACAATTCATTACAACCTTCAGCATGTATGTAACTAGCAGTAGAGCCTGGCATTGCTCAGGTGTAATGAAAGCTTTAAAACTAATCCATGGTCCTGGAGCTCAGACTCTTTGGATGTCTTTTGAGTAAATGGTACCATGGCCAAGACTAAGAACTACAATTATACCTACTTAGAGCCAAACCCAAAGTAAAAACTAAAATAAAAGGGCTGAAAAAATACAGACATACAGGCAGATAAACTGACACACACACAAATATCTTGCCTTTTTATATATATATATATATATTTATATATATATATATATTATTGATTTTCTGCACTATTGTAAGAACTTCAACCTTGAAACTTTTGAATATCGTTTCTTATGTCTTTGTCTATGAGTGTATCAAATTTGATTAAAATTGAACCACTCCTTCTATAACCCGATTTTTTCAATTATCAATTTTCCATATTCATCGGGGGTACCTCAACTCAAAGCCTAGCTAAAAACACTCGCAGATGCTTATAGTACAACTGTGTAAATTTTCAAGAAAATCGGTTCAGACGTTTCAGAGTCTATAGGTAATGGACACACACACAGACACACACACACAAAGTTTCATTTATAAATAAGTTTAGATTAGATAATTACATATTATAAATTCCACAAATTATATTTATAACAAATCATAATTTATTTCTCTCTCACTTGATTTCAGGATTTCTTCCTACCTATGGTCCTACCTGGGTAAATTTATATGGTTCAACAAGATATTACAGTCTCCTTAGCGAGCATACATACCTGAATGATGGCCTCGGAGAGGGCGTCTCCTATAGAGGCCGACTTTTAATTGCTGTTTCAGCAGAAATTGTTGACAATCTGGATGCAATAACACAAGTGGACTTAGAAAGTTGCAGTCCACTACCAGAAGTAAGTTGCCAATACCATTAAAGAATTTGCTTTTTAAGCATAAATATTTTTGACATTTTTTTATATTTCAGATTTTTCCTTACACTTTTTTTTTTTTTTTTTTTTGCATATATCTTTTGATATGTTGTTTATCTGTTTGTACCTTAGCACAGACTTTGGATTTAATCCAACAAAAGTCACTCCTCTCTTTCTCTTTTTCGATTTTGGGAGACACCTAGGTAATCTCACTGAGGAATGAATCTTATCACTTGACCAGTAGTCTCCAACCATTTTTATACCATGGATCAGTTTCATGCCAGACAATCTTTCCACAGAACAGCAGTGGCACATATGATTAATTTAAGTGCATTTTGATAAAAAGTGGACTAATAAGATAACTTTATTAAATAATAAAGATAATAAGATAAATTTATTAAATAATAAAGATAATAAGATAAATTTATTAAATAATAAAGATAATAAGATAATAAGATAAATTTATTAAATAATAAAGATAATAAGATAAATTTATTAAATAATAAAGATAATAAGATAAATTTATTAAATAATAAAGATAATAAGATAATAAGATAAATTTATTAAATAATAAAGATAATAAGATAAATTTATTAAATAATAAAGATAATAAGATGACTTTATTAAATAATAAAGATAATAAGATAATATGATAAATTTATTAAATAATAAAGATAATAAGATAAATTTATTAAAAGAAAAAAATGTGTATAATCTTTTCACTCTTATGGCAGGGCTAAAGCCCAACCCTAACCGTTGCATGCTTTGCCTCCCTGAATCAATCTTTATTATGCTATTATCACATCAATATCAACTCACGATGAGAGAGAATCTGAAAAGTAGTTTGGATTAAAAAGTTAGTAATATACATTACTTGTAAAGTGTACTTACAGTTATGATAGTATTCAGTTGATAGATATTGAATATTATAATAAATTTTTTGAAATTAAAATTCTGTATTCAATTTATCTATTATATTACATGGAAAAATACATGCAAGGAAAGTAATATTAGGATTATATTAAACCCAGAAAAGAACAAGACAAGATATTAAACCTGGAAAAGTAAAGGACAAGATATTTTAGTGAAGTAAAAAATAAGACATTTTAAAATTTCTTCATTTTATTGCAGCTAAAAATAAAATTTCAATGCAATGTTTTAAGTAAGAAATTTCTTATTTTTTATTTCATTAGAATATATTGTCCTTTACTTTTCCAGGTTTAATTTAATAACTTGTCCTGTTCTTTTCCAGGTTTAATATAATCTTAAGAATATTACTTTTCATGCGTGCATTTTTCCATGTAATCTATGAGTTTTCCAGGCATTGCTATGAATTTAATATAAATTTAATGCTGAAAATCACATTCAAAAATATTAAAAAGAGAAAAAATTTGCATGCAATTGATTAAAAACAAAGCAATAAAAAAATTGACTGTTTATAATTGATTCTGATAATCAATTCTGATAAAACGATAGGTGATAAGCACAGTTTGATAGACAAAAATGATAAAAGATATCAACAGAATTCGAATATTGAAAACCACATGCAAAAATATAAAGCAAAAAAAAATTATAAAGAATAAGATTTATTATTAGAAGCATTAGGCACACACTCATGTACATATGGAGTTAGTCTCTCATTTTAAACTTCACATATTTTGATGTATCTTTTATTCTACTAAATTAAAATTCCATTTTTTTTTCCAAAATGAAGCTACGGAGGTGTTTATCTTAAATCTGAGAACTGTTTAAAATTTTGTTGAAAACTGAATTAGTGGTGTAGCTTGAAAGCTGCCAAGATTCATTTAATATCAAACTTAAGAACATATTCAACCACTGCTGGGGTTAAATGATAATTTTAAACAAATTATTGATTTTTTCAACCCAGTACCAAATCCATTTCTTCCTTCCAGTTATGGGTTAAATAACAGGATTAGGTTCTATAACCTTGGCTGGCAACCAATCTACCGCAGAAAGCAATGGCAACTTACTGCGGGATAATCTTCTGCAAAGTCAGTCATGTCTCTTCCAAGACATGATCGCCCAAGCATGTTTCATGTATGGCACTTAACTGACTGACTGACCAAATGGACTATTACTGGTCTGCAGCCCTGTGGTTGAAGACCTCTGCCTTTGACACATAAGAATTATCCCTTGAAAGCATACATATGAAGCTTACTCCTTTGACAGATCATTACATAATCTCTCCTTAAGATAGATGAATAAACATTATCCTTTTGAGATTATCCATTGAAAACATACATATTTCACTTGTTTTAAAGTCATTGAGGTCATTGAAACAACTAGCTCTCCACTATTTACAATTGTAATGAAAATAACCAACAATTCAGTCAGTTAAGTGCCATGCGCGATACACGCTTTGGGCGATCATGTCTCAAAAGAGACATGACTGACTGGGCAGAAGATTATCTCACAGTAGGTTGCCATTGCTTTCTGCGGTAGACTGGTTGCTAGCCAAGGCTATAGAACCCAATCTGTCCTATTATTTAACCCATAACTGGAGGAAAGAGATGGATTAATACCTTTCCCAAGGGTATTTGTGCACAAGTGAATGCAAGGAATTCAACTGGAATTTGAACTCGGCTTCCTGATTTCTCATTCCGAGCTGATATCCACTGCACCACAATGCACATCCAACAACAAACAATTATTACAGCTTCAAAAGCTTTAATAAACTAATTTTACAGACTACTGTTAGTGACTTAATTGGTTTTCTTTAATTTTTTTTAATTTTAGCAGAAATCTCTTTGACCGGTCTGTTGCTAGTTTGTTTCTTTTTTGCTGGCACTACATTAGTTTGTCTCTCCTTTTCTCTTCTTGGCAGGCTGTAATTTGGTAGTCTTGCTACCCTCTTGGGGTCACTCACTGGCTATTTCAGTTGACTAACCCAACCTCACCTCGATATTCCCTTGGTGTGACCAAAAAGTAAAAAAATGATTTTTATCTTCCTGGTAGTACCCTCATGTTGGGATGGGAATCAACTTTGTTTGAAATATTCTTAAAAGAAAGTCATTTTTTTGCTTAATTTTAAACTTTTCATGTTTAATTGGTTTTCTTTAATTTTTTTGATTTTAGCAGAAATCTCTTTGACTGGACTTTAACTAAGTTAAAACTTAGCAATCCACTACCATGTTTTTTTTTTGTTTGTTTTCTTAATTGGAGTAGATAGATCTAACTATCGCCCGGTTCACACTCCACCCATATCTATTGAACAGGTGTAGTGGCTCATCCTTTGTTCCCTGTTTAGGATGTGGTTTCCGGCTTTCTCTTTTCCAATCTTGTACTCTTTTCCAATCTTGTACTCTTTTTTTTGTTTTCAATTGGAGTAGATAGACTAAACTATCACCCGGTTCACACTCCACCCATGTCTATTGAACAGGTGAAGAGGCTCATCCCTTGTTCCTTGTTTAGGATGTGGTCTCCGACTTTCTTCTTTCCAATCTTTTCACTCTTACATAGCCCCCTGCACATCAGCGGCTTTACCACCTTGCTCGGGGTGATCTGATTAAAAAAAAAATGTTCCATGAGGTTCACCTTCAGGTTTATTGGTCAGCAACTTTTTATAGAGATACTTTCAGCTGGATATAAATCCTTGAATCAAAGCTAGAGTTCATAATGTCAGCAAATCCTTTTAACAACTGACTACTCTTTCCTCAGAATCTATTTTTATAGGGGCTAGCACTTAATTTGCATATTTCTTGAAATCTCTAGATTTTTCTCGAACATTCTAGGATCTTCCAAATGTTCTATTTCTAATTTCCTTATTTTTACGACTACTTCATGAATTAAAACTTTTTTGTATTCACAAGTAAGACTCACTAGAATCCCTTAATATAAATTAACCTTTTTAGACTTCATTAATATTATTTTTTTTTTATATATAAACGCATCTTCGTAACAATATATATATATATATATATATATATATATATATATATATATATATATATATACATTTATTTATTTATATATCTCTTTCTTTTGTCTTTGCTTACACAGACTGCTGGAGGAAAAAAAGAGGAATATTTCTTATTTGGTTCCATCTTAGAAGCGACTATGATAGACAAGAAAGTTGGAGAAAAGCCAGTTCATTTTGAAATGAGTATTGGTAAGGGTTTATTTTTCTGTTATTTTACCTGTTCAGTAAAGAAGAATTTTATACACAATTCTTCCAATATATTTTTACAATTATCTTTATGGCAACGTCTTAGACCTCTCGACCACGAATGACCTCCAGTCTAAATGAGGTTTTAATCAAGCCTATATAACACAATTTTTGATTCATAGCAACAACCATATTTGCTCTGAAATGTATCATAATGTCAACAAATGTAAACATGTTACAGAAATTAACAAAGATTAACGAAACTTGGGTATAAACAACCAACAATTTGAAATGATTTGTTTGAACATTATTTTTGATTGATACTCATATGTAAGTAGATATTCTGTTTTTAATTAAACAGTACTATATATTTATATCAACTGGCATGATTATTTACGATAAATTTTTATTACGAAAATGCGTGTCATTCGACAGGATTTGAACCTGAGACCCCTATCCACATAGGAATACATTTATGATACATTTCAGAGCAGATATGGTTGTTGCAGTGAATCAAAAATTGTGTTATATAGGCTTGATTAATTATTTTTATATGTAACCAATTCTTATTGAATAAGTTAATTATTAATACTAATTAGAATCTGATAATAATACTAATTTCTGTCTGTATTTCTGGGAAGAAGTGTTATTATTTAGATTTTTTTAATCCAGACTAATATCTTCATCTGTGTTGTAACTGTCACCTGATCATTTTTTGTCTGTATTTCTAGGAAAAGAAGTTATCATTTACATACAAACTAATATCCTCATCTTTGTTAATAGCACCTAATCACATTATGTCTGAATTTCTGAGAGGAGTTAACTATATTATTATCATTATCTATATTATTATATTATTATTATCTATATTATTATATTATCATTATCTATATTATATTATTATTATCTATATTATTATATTATCATTATCTATATTATATTATTATTATCTAAATTATTATATTATCATTATCTATATTATTATATTATCATTATCTATATTATATTATCATTATCTATATTATTATATTATCATTATCTATATTATTATATTATCATTATCTATATTATATTATCATTATCTATATTATTATATTATCATTATCTATATTATTATATTATCATTATCTATATTATATTATTATTATCTATATTATTATATTATCATTATCTATATTATTATATTATCATTATCTATATTATATTATTATTATCTATATTATTATATTATCATTATCTATATTATATTATTATTATCTATATTATTATATTATCATTATCTATATTATTATATTATCATTATCTATATTATATTATCATTATCTATATTATTATATTATCATTATCTATATTATTATATTATCATTATCTATATTATATTATTATTATCTATATTATTATATTATCATTATCTATATTATTATATTATCGTTATCTATATTATATTATTATTATCTATATCATTATATTATTATTATCTATATTACTATATTATTATTATTATTATCTATATTATCATTATCTATATTATTATATTATCATTATCTATATTATTATATTATTATTTTCTATATTATTATATTATCATTATCTATATTATATTATTATTATCTATATTACTATATTATTATTATTATCTATATTATTATATTATCATTATCTATATTATTATATTATCATTATCTATATTATATTATTATTATCTATATTATTATATTATTATTATCTATATTATTATATTATCGTTATCTATATTATATTATTATTATCTATATCATTATATTATTATTATCTATATTACTATATTATTATTATTATCTATATCACTATATTATCATTATTTATATTATCATATTGTTATCTATAATATCATTATCATCATTATCTATATAATATTATCATAATCCATATTATTATTATCATATATTGTAATCTATATTATCATTGCATTATTATTATTATCTATATTATTATCATTATCTATATTCAAACTAATCTCCTTGTTTTTGTAGTTAATATCACATGATCACGTCTGAATTTCTGGGATATGGAGTTCCCATTATTTACATTCAGAATAATATCCTCATCTTTGTTGTTATTATCACCTGAACACCTGTCTGAATTTCTGGGACAAGAAATTATCATTATTTACCTTCAGACTAATATCCTCATCTTTGTTGTTATTATCACCTGAACACCTTCTGTCTGAATTTCTGGGACAAGAAATTATCATTATTTACTTTCAGGCTAATGTCCTCATCTTTATTTTTATTTTCACCTAACCAGAAAAAGGAAATAGGCATACTCAAGATATATTGAAAACATTGTTTCCTTATAGTTTATATGAAACAAAAAATAAATGCTATTTTTTTCTATCAACCCAAGTATTTGTTGCTCTTACAGCATTTCTTCACATGTAAGCAGCCATTCATCTATAAGACACCAGAAGACAGACTTTAAATTCTATAAGAATGCCGGACAATCTCATCAAAGACGAAGGAAAAACTTGAAGGAAATGAAATGTGGTTCTACAGAAGGATGCTGCGCATATCATGGATCAAGCATGTGAGCAATGATGAGGTCTTAGAAATGATGAAAACAAAAAGGAAATTAATACTGAGCATCAGGAAGAGATAGTTAAAGTTCCTGGGACATGCAATGAGGATGGAGGTCTTGGAGAATCTGATACTCACAGGTCAGATAGAGGGAAAGAGAGACAGAGGAAAGCAGCATGTAACATACTTGAAGTGCCTGAGCAGGTGGATGGCAGAGTGAGGGTTGTGTGGTGTAATAGGAGGGAGCGTGCTAAAAGCCACCAGGGATAGGAAGACATGGAAGGCCATAATCACCTATGTCCCGAAAGGACATGGCACATAGAAGAAGAATTTAAATCTTTAAAATCATCTGAAAAGTAAGATTCTTTTGAGCTACACTAAAAATAGCATGCTTTTCTAGAATGATGAAAGCAGTACTTTACCAAAGAAAATGAGTTTGGCTTTAAATAACCTGCAAAGGATCGATAAACTGTAAAAAATATGAACCCCTCAAAAGAATATGAGTGTATATATTGATGGTAAATATATAAAGATGTTCAGAGCTATAATTAGTGTATCAGGGAAAGAATATAAAAGAACAAGAAGCTTTGTGGAAAACTGTAAAGTGTGATGGAATCAGTCAGTCAGTTAAATGCCATATGTGATACATGCTTTGGGTGATCATGTCTCGAAAGAGACATGACTGACTGGGCAGAAGATTATCCCACAGTAGGTTGCCATTGCTTTCTGCAGTAGACTGGTTGCCAGCCAAGGCTATAGAACCCAATCTGTCCTGTTATTTAACCCATAACTGGAAGGAATAGACGGATTAATACCTTTCCCAAGGATATTTGCGCATAGGTGAATGCAACAAATTCAACTGGAATTCGAACTCAGCTCTCCGATTTGTCGTTCTGAGTGGATATCCACTGCACCATAATGCACATAGAGATTAAAAACTACAATTCATTGTGCACATTTGGAGTAAAGTAATCTTGTGTCAGTTTAAACATGAAAAACAGAAGTGGAGGAGACCAACTAAAACATATATGGGTTAGCTAAGAAACGATACATTGCTTGGTTTCAGTTATCCATAGAGAGGGGGGCAATGTAATGGATAATGACTTTGAATGAGAACTGATCTGTTTTTTATGGTTTATCAACCTTTTACAGGTTATTTAAAGCTAGAAAATATTTCTTTTAGATTGTAAGAATCTTTTCATTTTTTTATTTTTTAAGATAATAATGATTGACTGATACAAGTCCTACTAATTAACCCATAGCTGAGGAGAGAAGCAGTGGTGTCATACATTTTTCAAAAGGGTATTTGTACATAAACAAATATTACAAAACTGATTGAAATTGAAGTTCAGCTCTCCAATTTCTAATTCCAAGCCATTATGCCACCTGCACATCCGAGCTGGTATTCCCAAGCGGTCACCCATCTAGATACTGACCATGCTTGATGTTGCTTAACATGTTGCTTTGATCATATGAGGACTGGTGTTTCAACATATATGGTCATAAAAATGAGAAACACATAAAACAAAAGTGAATGAAAACAACTGAAACACGTGGATCTATTTAGAATTAACTAGCAGTATAGCCCAGCGTTGCTCGGGTGTAATGAAAGCTTTAAAACTAATCCATGGTCCCAGAGCTTAGACTCTTTAGCCGTTGGTATAAAAGACTAAAAAGCAATAGTTGTTTCCAGTCAAAGCAAAACTGTAGATTGAAAGAAAAATGAATGGACGTAAGTCAAATTTTGATTTCTGGTATTGATGTCAAATAAGTTTTTTGTCACAAACTGAATTTTGAAGGCTAAATAAGTCTTCTGAGTAAATGGTATCATGACTGAGATTAAGAACTACAATTATACCTACTTAGAGCAAAACCCAAAGCAAAAACCAAAATAAAAGGACTGAAAACCTGATTTTAATCAGACCTGATAGGATATCAGGGTATCGATTTTCAATATCAAATAAGTCATCCAAGGATAAACTAACCTAAGTAAGTCCATGAAAACTTATTGTACCCATCAGAAGTAAAATTGGAAAAAATGAGCCATATTGATGGCTGAATATCTGTTTTTGATCAGATAGAATTTTGGGGGTATCGATTTCTGATATCAGGGAAAATGAGTTATCTGGGAAGATATACTAATGTTTCAAACTAAAAACTATAATTTTACCAAGTTAGAGCACATTCTGCAGCAAGAACTACGATAAAAGAGCTGAAATTCTGATTGGATATTGGGGTGTCGGTTTCCGATATCGGGGGCAAATCAGAAAAAATAAGTAACCTATGACCTGACCAAAAGCCTAAAGAATATTTGTGTGAAGTTTGGTGAGAATCGGATAAAAATTGTGGATTTGTATAAAGGATAAAAATTGTGGATTTGTATAAAGGACAGACAGACAGACAGACAGACAGACACACACACACACATGCACACATCTTGCCTTTTATATATATATATATATATATATATATATATATATTAGTTTCAGAAGTGAAAAACTAATGAAACTCATGGGATATGAAGAACAATGGAAGAAAGCTGGACTTTAACAAAAAACATGGGGATGAGTGTTGAAAAAATGATGTATTATTTTATTAACAAAGTTTACAGGTTATTTTTTTCAATGTATTCTTTTTTTTCTACTTCTTTTAGGAAATGCTGGGAATGTCTTAGATGGCTACAACTCTCCAACAAACCAAGATGAAGAAAGCAGCGAGGAGACAGGAGAATCGGAAGACGAAAAGTCAACAAGTAGTAACATGGGTGAGGTACCTCAATGGCAGAGTACAACACCCCCAGTGAAGCCCGTCACTAAGGACAGAATTTATTACATTATGCCTTACTATGAGGAAAAACCATGCATGTATGTGAAAGAGAACTTTGAAGATCACAGGCGCAGGATGTATAATACAAACATACTGAGCAAAATTATTACAAAGTTGGTAAGTGATGCCCTAATATTAGCCATTTCTTTGTGTGGAAACATTTAGTATTCATAGACAAAGCAGCGAGCGCTACTGTCAGTTGAAATTTATAAAATCTTTCTCTTGAAATATTTTTTCACAAAAATAGGTTTTTCAAGTTCACTGTTATTGCTCTTTCTAGTATGGATGGGAGTTTTGTTCTTAACCTAATATTTCCTGTTGGGTTGCTGAAAAGATTTGGCTATTTTTTGATAATCATTTCATCCCAAGCAAGACAGTACTGCCACTAGTGCACAGGGGGTTACATGAGAGAAGAGTGGAAAAAAAATTATATACTGGGGTGTCAGAGAAAAGATAAAAGAAAGACGAGAATCAAGGAGATAAAAGATGGTAACTGACATTGCACTTAAAATTTTCAAGATTGTTGTTATCAGGGAATCAAGTATACAGAATGGAGTTCTGTGGGTAGAAAGTGTGAAAAAAGAAACTGATAGAGTTGAAGTGACAGTTAAATTTAACTGTTTTAACTGTAAAAAGGTGAGATCTATTTGCCAATCTAGTAGCTCAAGTAAATTTGTGTAGATGGAGCACATCAGGTAGATAAGCCCATCAGAGCAGAAGCTGTAAAAAATATTTGTAGAAAAGACAGAGGGAAAGTGACTGAATTTTGTTGAGAACCTCATGATAAACAGTAGGAGCACCCAACCAGATATGGTGACAGTATTCAATGTACAGACAAATGGTAGAATTGTATATGTGCAACATGTATTCTGAAGAGAAAAATTTCCTGGCCCAACACAGTGACCCAACCTTTCTAGCAGTAGATGTAAATATTGATTTGATGTAGTTGTTCTACTTGAGGTTGGATGAGAGATTGAGGCCGAGGAGGCACAGTGTATTGCTTTCTGAGAGACAAGCATAATCCATACTGATGGAAGGTAGGAAAGATTCTCTATGGTGGTTAAAGGAGAGCAGCTTCATTTTGGAAGCATTAAAATTTACGAGTTATTTCTTACCCTAGTCCACCACAGATTAGAGGTTCTTTTATTTCGAGCTGCAGTGAGGTTTACTTTGTCAGCCTTGGCAGATTTCTTATTGAGATGAGAGTAAATGGTGGAATCATATATAATGAGTGAAAGTAATGCTTCATGTATTAAGTTTTCAAAAAACAGCTATTATATAGGTGGGACTTGATCCGAAAGTAATGCTTCCTGTTTTATTAAGTGACCAATAGTATTTGATTATTGGTTTGATTTGAAAATAATACCTCATATTTTATTAAGTTTCCAAAAGAAATTGCCTATTAAATAAGGGGGCTTGATCCAAAATTAATGCTTCCTATTTTATTAACTTGACAAAAAGATTTGGCTGTTATATATTAGGTTGTCTCAAAAGTTAGTAAACACTTCCAAAAAATTGAAATTTTACTTGCCAAGTAATCTAAGGTTACCAGAAAACACTTTCAAAAAATTGAAATTTTACTCACAAAAACAACAAAAATTATTGCTCAAAATAAATACCATCATTTTCCAAGACTTTCTGCCATCGATCTGCAAGCTTTCGGATCTGGTCAAAGTACCATTCAGCCGGCTTCGAATCAAAGAATTCTTGACACGCTTCCTCAACTTCATCAAATGAGTCAAATCGGTGGCCCTTCAGAAAGTGTTGCATTGAGTGCAACCTCAACGCCGTCTAGCTCTTCAAACTTGTCTTTGGTCTTCCTGGTGGTGTGTGGCTTGGCATTGTCCTGCTGCATTAAAGCGTGCTTTCGGTTGATCAGAGCCGGGTACTTTTGCTTCAACTTTTCATAGACCCGCTCAAGTTGCTGACAGTAAAGTTCAGCACTGATGGCAGAACCATTCGAAACCAACTCAAAATGCACAATTTACTTCAAAGTTCCACCAAACGCACAACACGACTTTCTTGCTGAATCGATCTTGTTTTGGAACCGATGGTGTCTCTTGCCCTTTCTGAACCCATTGCTTGTCTCGATTGAACTGGACCAGATAGACCCATTTTGCAAGTGTTTACAAACTTTTGGGAAATCCTAATATAAGAGCCTTGATCCAAAAGTATGCCTTCTATTGTTACTGAAAGAATGAGTCAAGAAAATAAGTTTTTCTAGTCAATTAACTGTAATTTTTATTCTTAGTGTTGATGAAGGTGTCCTTAATAGCCTATTATTTGAAGTAGTGTGGGATATCAACATCTTTATGTCATTATTTTCTCATCAGGTTACACATGCTACCCCTTTTAGTTGTTGCTGTTGTCGAAAGTCTTTGAGTGTTGTGGTTTTTGACATTTTGTGAAGTTCCTTGTGATTCTGTACATGAGTTTTGAAGAAGAATGGTCTTCTCCAAGACCTACAGGGTCCATTCACTCAGTCATTTTTAATCATTGATCTTAGAAAGTGGTTGTATATGGTTTAGATATTTCTGAATGGGTTGGGTGTGATGCATGGCATCCCTATGAAAGTCTCGTTCTGACAATGCTATTTAAGAATGTAATCTTAGTACTGAGTTTAATGTTTCGGTTTGGTAGCAACTGGTGGTGTTTGAGAAAACTATCCTTAGTGCAGCCTATTATACATTTTCTTATAACAGATCTATGCATGAAGGTATTAATAGATTTTAGTATTAATTGCACATCCTGAATTTTTATAAACTCCTAGTATATGCCATGATGACTTTTATTTCAGTACCAGGTCATAGTTTTTATTTTGGAAAGGTTTATCTTGTGTCATCTGGACATTAGATTTGGGAGTGAAAGCAGGATTTTTCTTTCAAGTTCTACTAATCAATCATGGATAAGGGAAATTAAAGTTTGCAATCTACATTGAACTCTTCTTATTATATGTTCAATTTTCCTGTTTTTTTGAACTTGTATAATGGATTTAGGTCAGGTGCCTTCACTGCTTTCATTAAAATTACAGATCATAGTTTTTGTTTTGAAAAGGTTTCTCTTGTGTCATCTGGACATTAGACTTGGGAGTGAAAGCAGGAATTAAGTTCTACTGATTAGTTTAAACATGGATAAGGGAAACTGAAGTTTGCAATCTACCCTGAGCACTTACTATTCTATGTTCAATTTTTCTGTATCCTAAATTTTTTATGATGGATTTAGTTATGTACCTTCACTGTTTACATTCCATTTCTACCTTTTAGAATATTTGGTAGAGAATGATGATATTTTTTTTGTTCAAGATCCTTAATATGTCCTCTATCAAGAATATATCTGACCATTTTGAAAACCTTGTGTTGCCTTTGTCTCCAGAGTCTTTTTTGTGGAAGTTATTCTGTTGACGGTGAAATATTTTAATTTAATTTTCTTCTGTTGAATCTAATCTCTTTTCTTTCAGGAAAATGGTCTGAATGAAGTCCAGGAATTAATTAATCAGGAGTTACCATTTCCAGAACGACGGCTAAGGGGAGTCTTGGAGGAGCTAGGGTTGGGCTGTTCCAAGTATGTTTCCTTAGTAAAGAGTTCAAGTGGATGTGGTTCTCCAAACAAAACCAAATTGGATAAAGAGCGATCCAAACTGCTCATCAGAGAAATTGTAAGTTTTTTCTCCCTGTTATTTTCATATTTTCTGTTCAATGTCTGATATATTAAAAAGTTTATATATATATATATATATATATATTTTACTATAAATGTTAATTTTAGTTGGTACCCGTATTTGAGTTGGTATCCTTGTTTCCTTTTGTATTTTATTAAACAGCCAGATTAATAACAAGTGACCTAAATTAATAAGTCCATCTAAATAAAAATTCAGCCTCTACCAGGAATTGAATTTGCATTGCCTTTTTACCTCATGTAACCCACTTCTTAAGTGGAAGTATGCCTCTAACAGTTTGACCATAAAGTCTGATTGACAGGAGGAAGTCAGAATAACCTGTAAAGAAAGACATGTTTTTCTTGTTGAGTAGGCCTTCTCAATTTAAGCTTGTTGTTTTCTTTCCTTTCAAAAAATTGCATATGTATGGGTTGGGATTAAATGTATTTATTCTTTATTTTTTATAAACATATATATACCTTTGTGCATATTAATTGAAACAATTGCTCTTGTTTCCTTTCTTTCACCATATGGTCAGTTTTAGAGCCACTAGAGTGACAGGGTGTAATCAATTTAGATTTTTACTCTCAAATTAGGTCATTGGCAATCAGTCAGTTGGTTAAGTGCCATACGTGGTGTACATTTGGGCAATCATGTCTTGAAAAAGACATGACTAACTGGGCAGAAGATTATCCCACAATAGGTTGCCATTACATTCTGTGGTAGACTGGTTGCCAGTCAAGGCTATACAACCCAGTCCATTCTGTTATTTAACCCATAATTAGAGGAAAGAGATGGTTTAATACCTCTCATAATGGTATTTGCATGTAAATGAATTCAAGGAACTCAAGTGGAATTTGAACTCAGCTCCTTGATTTTTTTTGTTCCGAGTCAATGTCCACTGCACTGCAACACACATCCTCACATTTGCAGAAGTGTACTGGAATATGAATCTTTTTTTTTGGGTGTATGAGCAACCAGTCTATCACAGAAAGCAATGGCAACCTACTGCGGAATAATCTTCTGCCCAGTCAGTCATGTCTTTTTTGAGACATGATTGGCCAAAGTGTGTATCACGTATGACCCTTAACTGACTAACTGACTGACTTATATTAAAGGCACAGAGAAGCTACATTATGTCAGTGGGAAAGTGGTTGAAGCTGAGATACCAGGTCAGGATCAATAATATTTCTGATTCTTCTTTCGATCTTATCAAGGATCTCGAAATATACAGCAGAAATGTTGGACTATAAGTGGTAGCAATATTCTAAGCAAGAATGAATGGTAAACTAATAAATATGAAAGAGAGATTCTGGAGAGAAATATCATCTAACATGACACAGTGAACCAACTTTCCTAGCAGCAGACTAGCAATGGATTCAATATAATTTTCCCATTTCATGTCAGCTAATAAGATTAGAATGAGAATGTGCGTCAAGTCACTTTCCTGGAGGTTAGCATCAGCCATGCTGATAGGAGGCAAAGTGGGGTCTCAAATGATTAATAGAGAGAAGTTTTGTTTTGGTGGTGTTAAAGTTAACATGTCAATCCTTGCTTCAATTAACAACTGATTGTGGATTTGTTTTTATTTATGAGATGAGTAATTGTCAATAATCTTGGAATTATTTCAAGCTTTTATTCTCATCTTGGTTGATATAGGTGTTATAATAGACAGAAAATTTCGACCAAGTACCCTCTGGTCATCATCAGAGAAGTGGCACAAGTGGACAAGTGGCATGAACCCACTAACATAATCCAGTTGTCAAAATCCATCTGACATATAAAAGGCTCCAAAAAATACCACTAATGTTCTTCAGGATGGTGAATACAGTGATTGATTATACATGTGTTAGTATCATCTAGCTGTCATGAATTCGATCCTTGGACTTGGTAGTGACAAACCAAATTCCAACATGAAAGAACAATAATTGATTTCACAGGAATTTCGCAATAATCAATGAGATAATCCATATCAGCCAATCTATGGACACCTGATGATGACCAAGGGTACTTAGTCGAAACACTGTGTCTATTATAACACCTATATCAACCAAGATGAGAATAAAACTTCAAAATAATTCCAAGATGATTGTGGGTTATTTTTTTTTTTAGATTAGGTGCCAATTTGACTTTATCAAACTGCTCAGATTTACTTTTGAGACAGGAGTAAATGGTTGTATCATCAGCATAGATACATTGAGAGCTGATGTTATCAGGGTGGTCATTAACGAAAATTAAGAACAAAGTAGGTCCAAGAATAGAACCCTGAGGGGATGCCTACAAAAATTGAATACTACAAACCAGTTTTTACTAACTTGTGAGATATATGTTTTTAAGAAGGAACGATTAACGTATTTTGTTTTTAATTTTACAGGATCAGATGTCGACAATGGCAAGAACATTGAAAGCTACGATCACAAAAAACAATATGAGGGATAAGTTGCGGTCTTCCATCCAATATTTACAGAAGTTACAAAATTTAGTCGAAGAGGTAAGCAGGATAATTTTTATAGATCTACATAAATTACAAAATTTTGTCAGACTTACGTTGTGTACATGTAGTATTCCCAAACTGTCACCTCAAAGTAAGTATGACAATAGAATTAAACTTAGTCTCATGGATATGACTTGAATAGACTTGTTCACTCATACAAAAATATCAAAACTTGTGAGAAGGAGGAGGGGATAATTTTTATAGATTCTTTCCTTCTGTGCTGTCTCTTCAGAATGTAGGTGATCATGGACCTCCACTTACTCTCATCCTTTGTCACTCTTAACAGTTTTCCTCTTGGTATATCTCCAAAGACCTGCACTGCCATCCACTTGCTCAAGCCCATCAAGTATGTCCCATATTGCTTTCCCCTGTCTCTCTTTCCCTCTATCCATCCTGTGAGTATTAGATTCTCCAAGACCTTCTTCCTCATTATATGTCCAGGTATTTCAGCTGTCTCTTTCTGATGTTAAATATAAGTTAAGCATAAGTTTAGTTTCTCTACAAAACCTTGGCGTTGCTCAAATGTTAGGTCTATAGTATACCCTTTAAACACCACATTTCTCAGGTTTTAAATTTTGAATTCTTCCTCTGCCATGTTCTTTCAGGACGTAGGTGATCATGGACCTCCACTTGCCCCTCTCCCTTGTCACTCTTAACACTTTTCCTCTTGGTATATCTGCAAAAACCTGCACTGCCATCCACTTGCTCAAGCCCATCAAGTATGTCTCATGTTGCTTTCCCCTGTCTCTCCTTCCCTCTATCCATCCTGTGAGTATTAGACTCTCCAAGCCCTGCTTCCTCATAACATATCCAAGAAGCTTTAGCTGTTTTTTCGTGATGTTAAACATACGTTTCCTTTTTGTTTGCATCCTCTCCAAAACCTTGTCATTGCTCATAAGTTTGTTCCATGGTATCCTCAGCATCTTTCTGTAGAACTACATGTCTGTTGCTTTAAGTTTTTCCTTCATCTTTGAGGAGATTGTCCAGCATTCACTGACATATAGGAGGACAGTATTGATTAAATCTTTCTCAGGCCCTGACATTTGTCAGAATTAGAAAAATGTTGATTTTCTTCGATGTAGAAAGTGGGGGGCTGTTCATAATATCAATACATTATAAAACTGATCCCTGAATTTTTACAAAGTTATCTGGACTTTTTTTTTGTTAGCAGAACAACTGACTTCATTTTAACAAAAAACTTTCTTTTAAATATAGAACAAGTGGATATAAACATTTTTAATCAAAGAATAAAAATTTACATAAATTAATAAAAGTATATATGAATTTATTCTTTATTTAAAATAAATAAGTTTTTATTGTCCAATGTCTGTGTTTTTTAAAAAAATGTTCAAAATATTTTAAGGAAAAGTTTTAAAAATGTTTTAAAAATTCAAAAAATTTAAAAATATTCAGATATCAATGATGTAGCGCAATTTCAAACTTGAAATTTGTAAATAAAGAAGGTAATGCTGGTTTACAGAATTATTTTCCCCAAAATTTTTTCCTATTTAATGAGTTGACCAGTCTGTATTTAATTGCCAATGTTTGTGTAAAAACAAAAAACAAATGGCTTAGTGTCATGTAGAAAGAAGTATGAACACCAAAGCATGGGTTTGAACACTGATCACCAGATAAAGAATAATACTAGAAAATGGATTGTCCCACTGGCAATCAGGTGATTATCAAAATAACTATATAAGCACCAGAAAGAAGTCTGGGGTAAAGAGTAATGAGCAAATATAGAACAATGATTAACTGGAGTTCAGCAAATAATGAATTTATCAAGTGACCCAACTGTGAATCTATTGAGGATCAATCGTATTACAAGTAAGTCTTATTAATGTGAGTAAGAATAAATAACTCAACAACAGGAATAGGTTAATTGTTGTATTCCGTGAAAATAGTATTTACAAAGGTTATTAGTATCCAATACAAGAATAGAGGTTAATCGTCTCAACCGTCGTAAGACGTAGTATGAGCAATGGGTACTTCTGGGTCGTCACCAGAAGTCTACGACTGACTTGTCGATCAGCTGCTCGGCACACTCTCCTACGTAGATGCCACCATTACTTTACACAGTAATGGAATAGTCCATTGTAGCCGAATAGGCGCGGGCGTCCCAACAAGTATAATACACCATGATATACAACCGTGTGATACCAACACGATACACCAGGAATCTTACAGGCTACAACATAAGCAAATGAGAATATAACTCTTAGCTTATCAATTTGCCATTGCTGTAAGGTTGAATGAAATTTTTGTTGAATTTTTTTTATATTGTTGATGTTAACTCCTACTTTTTTGGCAGAATTCAATAAGCGTTTGTGACGAGTTTCTGTGATTCCAATTCTTTTGAAACCCTTGTGTAGCTTTGTAGCATACGACAAAAGGAAATAGTTTACATTTGACTGTAGCAATTGTGTGATTTACGGCATATCACATTGAATACACCGGTTCTCGTTTGATCACCGAAGTTAAGCAACATGAGCCTGGTCAGTACTTAGATGGGTGACCGCTTGGGAATACCAGGCGCTGTAAGCGTTCAGTGACGGACGTGTGTTGTGGTGCAGTGGATGTTGGCTTGGAAAGAGAAAACAGTGAGCCGAGTTCAAATTCCAGTTGAGTACCCTGCATTCACTTAAGCACTGTTACCCTTGGGAAAGGTATTGATCCGTCACTTCTCTGCAGTTATGGGTTAAATAACAGGATGGGGCCTGGAAAATAACCCATCCAGTGTTGGTGTCACAATAAAAACACCCTTGGTAGCCCTGGCAAAGCATCACGTATTCAGCTATTTGACAAGATTATGAATTTCGCTATAAACTGCGCCAGGGTTCCAAATGCACAGGGAATACTGGAGGGGTGTAGTGAGTTCTATCTCAGCCGAGGCCGCAGGACGATGACATAGCAATTTTAAATTCTAAAAATAAAACCTTCATTATTTAGTGATCACATCTGATAATGAGCTCAGTTACAGATGCCATAGTCTTTCAAGAATTTTTGTCCAAGAGTGAATTTGAAATTCCAATATTTTGGTACCTACTTCAGTGTAAGTAAAAGACAAAATTTGATATTCTCCCAGCTTAGCTATATTAAAATTGTAGATGTGTTGAATGTGAGAAAAAATACTACACAATGGTCTTTCTCTAAGTTGGGTAATACAGATGATGACAATAAAAAAAATGTAATTTTCTCTTCACATTTGAAAAAGGCATTGCGTATTTCTTTCACTTAATCCATATAAGGAAGATATCCCATCAATCTTGATGCTGCTGACTTGGTATATTGTCCTCTTTCATTCAGGGGATCAGAGCAATGTTTCACCACTCAGGTTGCAGTTGACACGAGCACTGTGCCTTTTATTCATCGGATAGTTAATGATTTGTTCTTGACAGTGAAAGTGTTACTTAAAGCATTTAATGTTGATTTTTTCTCCTTTTCAGCCACAACACGCCTTGCCTGATGTTTTTATCTGGATGATCAGTGGCAGCAAGAGGGTCGCCTACCAACGTATTCCAGTTGAATCCATCATATACTCAATAGTTGATGAAGAAAAGGGCAAAGATTGTGGAAAGGTGCAGACCTTGTTTCTTAGAGTAAGTAAAATTTTGTTTTTATATAGACCATGCTCTCAAATTTATCTCACCATATCTGAAGACAACCAATATGATGGCCAATAAACTAATTTTTGTAAGATAAGAATGGTAACTGAAAAGATAAGGAAAAATAACTTTCACCTGTTTAAATTAAATATCAAGTATTTTTTGGAATTTATTCTGGAAATTTATCTGCTCTGAACTTCTGATAATTAATTTTGCATTAAAATTAGTTTTGGAGAAATTAAAAAAATGATTTTATTGTGGAGTTAGTTGAAATAAATAACAAGAAGACTCGGAAACAGTGAAATAAAATAATGTATTAAGAAAATACATATAGTTGTTAAAACTGAGTCATATCTCCACTCAGCAGCAGGACAAACCAAGTTACGACCTTTACTCTCTCAGTCTCTGGATCTAAATCTAAATCTGGTAATCTGGTGTAGGCGTCAAAGCTAACCTCGCAGCCGAGATTGAAAAAGACCTCCAATCCATATTGGACTGGGGTAAGAAATGGCTAGTAAATTTTAATGCTTCTAAAACGAAGCTACTTTCAATCAGTGATCTAAGTTCATTGGAGCAGAAGCCGTGAAAGTATTTATAGAAGAGACACAGGGAAGCCACATCGCGCCAGTGGGAGAGAGACTGCAGGCAGTCTGCACCTTTCCACAGTCTTTCTTTCCACAGGAGTTTAAATGTAAGGTCAATAGACACCTCCTAACACACAAACCTGCTCCCATTCTATCAAGCACTCTTCCCATCTGCCTAACCCACATCCTCGCTATCCTTACTCATCTGTCACCTTCCTCCTGACATTCCCTATGTCTAACCACTCCTTCTCTTTACATTCCCCTATGTAGCCCCATGCGCAATAGTGGCAGTGGAATGCCTTGCTTGGGGTGAGATGATTAAAAAAAAAAAAAAAGACAGAACCTGACATGACGTCAGGAAAAGTCAATTAGTCAATCGACTCACAGGGGTGCCACCCTAACAGATTTCTAGAGTTTATGAAGATTTAAATTTGTCTTACACATCTAAATCTTGACAAATGTAAGATTTTAATCAAAGGCAATGATAAGTCTTCAACAGCCAGAATAATTTTTCCTTTTCATTAATCCTGATAATGTTCAGCTCATATTCAAGAGATTTATTAAGCAACAATAAGATACAGACTTTATCAGCATGCATGTGGCAGAGTATTAAATGCATACTGTAGGGGCCTCAGTTATGTTTATCAAATTGGCCTTTTGCCTAACACAATCAAAGTCTCCATAATTCGAAATATCAGAAAGTTGAACAAAAGGAAAAACTATCTCGATTGTATAGATAAGTGGAAATTTATTTACAGAACAGAATAACATCAATTTTGTAGGAAGTGAAATTACTGTGTAAATGTTCAAAGAGAAAGTGCAGTACAGAGTTAAATGAATCCAGAGTTCGTAGCTGTAGAAAAAAGTGTGTATGCAGAGATTAACAGGGTAGTAATTGTAGAGGACTTTTAGGTCCTTATGATTTATATTACAATTTGTCCAACATACGATTCAAGAAAAATAAAGACGACAACTCCAATTTGTAACCAATAAATAAAAGTATATATTCGATAAAATACAGCATTAAACAAACAAAGAATGTAATATCAGTATACATAAAGTAAGAGAAAAAAGTTGTTCCCCTTTAACTGTTTGTTGACCAAAAACAATTAAATGAAGAAAGTTTTTTCTTGCGCTGAAAAGGTTTGTTATAATTGTTAGAAAGATTTTCATGTAAGAATAAATAACATGAAGAATACAATTATTTTGAATGTAAATGTAAGTAACACAAATTTTGGTCAAGAGTTCAAAAGTTCTTGGTGAAAATGTTCAGACAGAAAACAGAGTTCTGTGTCTGTGTGTGCGTTAAGGAAGGTTTGTGTAGAGAGACTTACATGGAGTCATTTAGCAGCCTGGTCGTCTACAGACTAGCATGCTGAAAGTCACACTTTTAACGAAAGAGTGGGATCAAAAAACAAGCACAGGAAAAACTGTGTTTACATGAAAAAAATATGTGATTGGCTAAAAATTAACCAATCACCACATACATCTGAAAGAGCTGCTTCAGCACTGAAAGATTCAAAGGCAACTGCGATTGCTAAATTGTTCTATACAAGAACAGTAGTGATTTATTACCCAATTGCGGATGAGTAAATGACATGGACCGAATGTAGGTAAGAAAAAACATAGAAACCACTATAGTAATAAGCTCTGTGTTCCTTTCTTTCTTTTAGCGGATGACAAGAGAATGAAAAGGAAGGTAAAGCAATAAAGGAAAATTGTACTTATTGACGTTAATTTTTAGAAGTCAGTTGAAGTGCTTTATTGTTATGATTGTCTTCTTCCTTGTTGATGGCGAGAATGGTGAAGAAGAGATAAAGGAAAATTGCTAGCAAGAAGAAAAGGGAGAACAAATGCATGTTGACAATATCCAGTTCAGCGACTTGAAACTTCTCCCTTACATTGTGGCAGTCTTATCTGATCTCTGCTCCCATTTGACTGATTCAACACACTCTCTCTCTCTCTCTCTCTCTCTCTCTCTCTCTATATATATATATATATATATATATATATATATATATAAAGGGTTAAAAAAAAAACGTAACCAATAAAGAGTCACACAGGTTGTTGGAAATCTAATCTCAACTTATTTATAAATGGAACTTTGTGTGTGTGTGTGTGTTACCTATAGACTCTGAAACGGCTGAACCAATTTTTTTGAAAATTTATACAGTTGTACTATAAGCATCTGCGAGTGCTCTTAGCTAGGTTTTGTGTCGAGGTACCCCCAATAAATATCGAAAATCGATAATCAAAAAAATTGGGTTATATAAGGAGTAATCTGATTTTAATCAAATTTGATACACTCATAGACAAAGACATAAGAAACGATATTCAGAAGTTTCAAGGTTGCAGTTCTTAAAATAGTGCAGAAAATCAGTAATATATATATATATAT
This sequence comes from Ascarosepion bandense, assembly GCA_037127315.1. Taxonomy (NCBI): domain Eukaryota; kingdom Metazoa; phylum Mollusca; class Cephalopoda; order Sepiida; family Sepiidae; genus Ascarosepion; species Ascarosepion bandense. The sequence goes on along the minus strand of JBBBDQ010000423.1, from coordinate 3,808,406 downwards.
ATATATATATATATATATAAAAGGCAAGATGCTTGTGTATGTGTCTGTTTATCTGTCTGTATGTCTGTATTTTTTCAGCCCTTTTATTTTAGTTTTTGCTTCGGGTTTGGCTCTAAGTAGGTATAATTATAGTTCTTAGTCTCAGCCATGATACCATTTACTCAGAGGACTTATTTAGCCTTCAAAATTCAGTTTACGACAAAAAAACTTATTTGATATCGATACCAGGAAATCAAAACTTGACTTACATCCATTCATTTTTCTTTCAGTCTACGGTTTCACTTTAACTGGAAGGAACTATTGCTTTTTAGTCTTTCATACTAACGTTTAAAGAGTCTGAGCTCCAGGACCATGGATTAGTTTTAAAGCTTTCATTACACCTGAGCATTGCTGGGCTATACTGCTAGTATATATATATATATATATATATATATATATATATATATATATATATACTTTCTTTACACAGGCTTGTTAACTTCTTTCAGTTTTGTAAATTGCTCTCTTTCATTGGTTAGAAAATAATTATCACTGGATTGTGAAATTTGGCTTCATCTTTTTCTTTCAGTACAGGATCAATTCTTTTACTTATTGGTCAAAATTAGATTTCACACTGGATTGTGAAATTTGCGTTGTTCTGTTTTTTTTTTTCAAAATGTTGTCAATGATTCTGATCCAATTTTGTGTTTCAGTTGTTTGTTGGAATGAAATAGGATTTGTATCCAATAACACAAACGACAATACTTATAGATATTATATTCTTATAGATATTATATTCTTATAGATATTATATTCTTATAGATATTATGAATAGCTAAAAGTAGTGAATCAGCTCTATATTTTAACCTAGATGTCAGGTAAACATCTTCACTTTCACTTGACTTGGCTATGTTAATGATGGAAGTGCCATAGTCACCAAGAATTAGATTAATTCATGTTTTTGTTTATAAGAGAGAATCACACTATAAAAAGCAACCAATATTTTGCCAAAGTTATTTTTCATTACTCATCTCAGACAGTTCTGATATTTCATGTTATGTTTACTTGAGATTCTGCTTTGAAGATTGGTCAGTGTTTAGGTCATTAGATAAATTTGTTTGTTTTTTTTTCTCCATTTATTTTAATCCCATTATTCATATCAGTAATATGTCATCTTCATTATTCAAAACTTCTTGTTAATGTTTCACTCACTTGTCAATGCCTTGACAGTAGAAATCATTGGATCTGAACTCGAGAAATTCAGCAAGCCATGTTTTGAACTCAGCTTTGTTCTTGAATGAAGCCCCTGTCAGAAAGCAACTAAAAAATATAATCTGAATGCATTAAATGGGGAGAATATTGGGACTGTAGTGGAACATCCCAGTCAGCACTTGAATAGCATTTTTGATCAAATCAGTGATGTGGAGGTGAGTTTTGTTGACTGAAAGCAAAGAGATGCAGGTATCAAAAATGCTCATCTTGGTTTAGTTGCTACTTTGTCATGCTTAAAAATTAAATTTCAAAATCAATTCATTCAAAAACTCAATTGAATCAAAAAAAGGAATTCAATGAAATGAAAAATTAATTCAATCAAAAAATCAATTAATTTCAATTTAATGAAAAGATCAATTCCACCGAAAAGTCAATTCAATCAAATCAAACAAAAAATCAATTTAGTGAAAAAATCAATTTATGAGCAAATCAATTCAATTAAAAGATCAATCAATCAAAAAATCAATTCAATCAAATTAAAAACTCAAATCATTAAAAAAATCAATTTAATGAAAAAACTCAATTTAAATTACAAAATTAATTCAATCAAACAAAATATTAATTCAATTAAAAAATCAATTCAATCAAATTAAAAATCCCATTCAAGTAAGAAATCAATTCAATTAAATAAAAAATCAATTCAATCAAAAAGTCAATTTAATAAAAAAAGGAATTCAATCAAAAAATCAATATAATTTAATTAAATCAATTCAATTAAGAAATCAATTCCATTAAAAATCCAATTCAAATAAAAAAAAATTAATTCAGTTAAATAAAAAAATTTCAATAAAAAATCAATTCAATCAGATTAATAAAACTCAATTACAAAATCAATTCAATAAAAAAATCAACTCAAATTAAAAAATCAATTAAATTAAAAAAATCAATTCAATCAAATTAAAAAATCATTTTAATAAAAAATTAATCCACTCAAAAAAATGAGTTAACATTGAATAATTTTTTTTATTTAATTTTTTTCATCAAAATATCAATTCAATCAAATCAAGAAAACAATTCAATCCAATAAAAAAATACATTTAAAAATTCAGCTCAATCAAACTGAAAATCAATTCAATTAAATATTCAAATTAATCAAAAGATCAATTCAATAAAATTAAAAAATCAATGCCATCAAAAAATTAAATGAAATTAAAAAAATCAATTAAAAATCAAATTAATATAAAAAAAATTTAAAAAATCAATACAATTTAATTATAAAATCAATTCAGTTAAGAAATCAATTCAATTAAATCAAAAATATACATGCAAATTAAAAAAAATTAATTCAATCAAATATCAATTCAATTAAATATCAATTCAATCAAAAAATTAAATGAAATTAAAAAATCAATTAAAAAATCAAATTAATATAAAAGATTTTTAAAAATCAAAAAATCAGTGCAATTTAATTATAAAATCAATTCAGTTAAAAATCAATTCAATTAAATCAAAAATATCCATTCAATCAAATATCAATTCAATCAAATCAATTAATTCAATCAAATTAAAAATCAATTCATTCAAAAAGATGTGGCTCCTATTGTTTGGTACAGTTAAGGTATATTTATTTCTTCCTTCTGTTTTAATATTATCCTTGTCTTTTGTTTTTTCTAGTTGCCAGGCAAAAAAGCCAGTGGTCAAGCAGGTTGGTCCATACAAGCTAAACTTCAGATCTACTTGTGGTTAGGACTCTCAAAGCACAAGAAAGATTTTCTCAACGGCTTGCCTAAAGGCTATGACGAAACGAAAACAATCAAGCAAGCCAACAGACTAAATGCAATGCCACCACAGGTTCTCAACTACAAAGGTAATACTTTTCTCTTACAGCTTACAATATAGATACAAGGCAGGAAGAGAATCTGTACATTTTAATGTTACATAGTAGTTCAATATTCTTTTTGTTTATCTATATTATTCAAACTGTTGTCCTCATCTTTGTTGCCATATTCACAATGTTTCAGCCATTGTAAGCCCCAACCCTTCTTCAGATGATTGGAATTTTGAACTGAACCCTTTATATTTTGTTAACTGGGGTAGATTGTTCTTGTTTCATGATGCTTCAGTTATCTCTATTTAACTCAACTCTATCCAGATATTGAACTCAAAACTCTTTGGGTCAAGTCACTGGATCCAACCAACCCCTTTATCTACTGGGTCATGTGTCATTGAAAACATCAGTGTATGAATTTTTGGGACTTATGAATATGGCAACAAAGATGAAAACAACAGTCCGAACAATGTAAATAGTGTAAATAATTACAATACCTCATCTCAGAAATATAGACAGATATTGAAGGTGAATATGGCAACAAAGATGAGGATAACAGTCCGAACATTAAATAGTGTAAATAATTACAATACCACATCTCAGAAATATAGGCATTCTTTTCTTGGTTTCTAATTAAATTTTCCTATTTTTTAATACTTTTAGCTTTTTTGAACACATCTTTTGCTATTTCAATCTGTGTTGTCATTTGAGTATCATTTATTCCATCCTCTGCTAAAACACATTTCTTATTCTTCCAATCATATTTGAATCACCCCAGGCAGGGTGATAATGCCATTAAGATGCAAGGTGTTAACAGGGAGTAGAAGAGAATGAGAAAATTTTAGCAACGAGCAAAGACAATAAAAGAACAAGTTTCAGAAAAACTAAAGATGATGACATTGCATTTGAAATTTTAAGACTGTCAGAGAAGAAAGAAATCAGAAGAAAGTTCACAGTTGAGAAGATAGATAGACTCATGCAGAAATAATGAGATAGACAGACGTGTGCAGAAATACTGTGACAGACATGTGCAGAAATACTGAGATAGACAGATGCATGTAGAAATACTGTGACAGACGTGTGCAGAAATACTGAGACAGACAGACGCGTGCAGAAATACTGTGACAGATGTGTGCAGAAATACTGAGACAGACAGATGCGTGCAGAAATACTGAGATAGACAGACGCATGCAGAAATACTGTGACAGACATGTGCAAAAATACTGAGATAGACAGATGTGTGCAGAAATACTGTGACAGACATGTGCAGAAATACTGAGACAGACAGACACGTGCAGAAATACTGAGACAGACAGACGCGTGCAGAAATACTGTGACAGACGTGTGCAAAAATACTGAGATAGACAGACGCATGCAGAAATACTGTGACAGACGTGTGCAGAAATACTGAGACAGACAGACGCGTGCAGAAATACTGAGATAGACAGATGCATGTAGAAATACTGTGACAGATGTGTGCAGAAATACTGAGACAGACAGATGCATGCAGAAATACTGTGACAGACGTGTGCAGAAATACTGAGACAGACGGACGCGTGCAGAAATACTGAGATAGACAGATGCGTGCAGAAATACTGTGACAGATGTGTGCAGAAATACTGAGATAGACAGATGTGTGCAGAAATACTGAGACAGACAGACAGACACGTGCAGAAATACTGAGACAGACAGACGCGTGCAGAAATACTGTGACAGACGTGTGCAAAAATACTGAGATAGACAGACGCGTGCAGAAATACTGAGACAGACAGACAGACGCGTGCAGAAATACTGAGACAGACAGACGCATACAGAGATACTGAGACAGTATTTCTGCACGAGTCTGTCTGTCTGTCTCAGTATTTCTGCACGCATCTGTCTGTCTGTCTCAGTATTTCTGCACACGTCTGTCTGTCTGTCTCAGTATTTCTGCACGCGTCTGTCTGTCTGTCTCAGTATTTCTGCATGTGTCTGTCTGTCTGTCACAGTATTTCTGCACGCGTCTGTCTGTCTGTCTCAGTATTTCTGCACGCGTCTGTCTGTCTGTCTCAGTATTTCTGCACGCGTCTGTCTGTCTGTCTCAGTATTTCTGCACGCTTCTGTCTGTCTGTCTCAGTATTTCTGCATGCGTCTGTCTATCTCAGTATTTTTGCACATGTCTGTCACAGTATTTCTGCACGCGTCTGTCTGTCTAAGCACAACCCTGCATATACACTTATATTAACTTATGTTACTAACCAACAAATATACATATTCATACATATAAACATACATATTCATACATATAAACATACATATTCATACAATTTACCATCTGAAAGATTTCTCACACATATATTTAAAAATTGCCCATCATTTTCATACACTTGACACACATTAATATGCATGCATATATATAAATAAACAAGCACATACAGAATATTCCCTACACATAGATTTAAAAATAATTATCTATTGGTTTAATACATGTGACACACATCTGACTAACAAGAATCAACCTCAAATTGCATCATATCAGTCTATTGTCTCTTTGTAAAAGTTTTTTATTTTTTTCTTGATTTATGAAGAAGCTTTACTCAAAGTGAAACATGTTAGATTGAGATACATTTAATTCTTTTAATTTATTCTATCGTCTTTTCAAATTCTGATCCATTTATTCAACTCATGCCTACATCAATACATGTAAAGTCAATATAAACATAGTATTTTTTTTTAAATTTTACTCAAAGTGAAACATGTTAGATTGAGATACATTTAATTCTTTTAATTTATTCTATCGTCTTTTCAAATTCTGATCCATTTATTCAACTCATGCCTACATAAATACATGTAAAGTCAATATAAACATAGTATTTTTTTTTAAATCGGTTAATTTAATGTTTTGCTTTTAATTGTAGAGAAACAAATGTTTCAACTTCGTGCCCACATGTATCAAGCTCGAAGTTTAATCGCATCTGATGCAACTGGTTTATCAGATCCTTTTGCACGTGTGATTTTTGGAGACCAATGTGTTATGACACAAGTTATAGAGGAAACACTTAGTCCAACATGGGACGAAATGCTAATTATAAATGAACTGGTGATGTTTGGCCAAATGGATCAAATATCTGAAGATCCACCTGCAGTTATTGTGGAAATATTTGACCAGGATAAAGTGGTGAGTATGAACTAAAGTTTCTGAGACATGTAATGGGGAAGAAAGGTTTGGAGAATCTCATACTCACAGGTCAGTTAGAGGGAAAGAAAGGGAGACAGGGGAAAGTTAGTGGCCAACATACTTGATAAAGCTGGGTAAGTGGATGATAGAGCAGGGTTTGGGTGGGAGAAAGTGTGCTAAGAGTCACGAGGAATAGTCAGACATTACATGGTAGCAGGTTGAAAGAGTCAAAAATCTATTGAACAAATAATGTGTTTTTCTTGACTAGGAAAGCTTGTTTATATGGGTGGAATGTGCAGATACATTGTCATGATGACGTTACCATTACATTGCCATGCACATACCTGTCTGCTTTTTGGCATACATCATCCTAACAGTGATGTATGACCATCATATATTGTATTCCTTATTGTTTGTTTGGTTTTGTGGTGCATATTTGTGATGCTTGATATGACATTATCATCGAAAATGAGGACAAAACTTGAAGCAGTGGAAATGTGGTTCTACAGAAGGATGCTGCGGATATCGTGGACCAAGCATGCAAGCAACGATGAGGTGTTGGAAAGATTGGCAACAAAAAGGAAATTAATACTGAGCATCAGGAAGAGACAACTGAAGTTCCTGGGACACGCAATGAGGAAGGAGAGCTTGATGAACCTGATACTGACTCGCCAGATAGAAGGAAAGAGAGACAGAGGAAGGCAGCGGATAACATATTTGCAGGACCTGATCAGGTGGATGACGGAACGGGGGTTGCCAGTAGTAACAGGAGCAAGCATACTGGGAGCCACAAGGGATAGGGAGATGTGGAGAACCATGATCGCCTACGTCCTGGAAGGACAGGGCACATAGAAGAAGAAGATATGATGGGTGTCATAGAAACAGGTTATCATTACCTTCACATTGCTATGAACCTGATCTCATTTTTGGGCCTTGGGGATGCGCATTATAGTACAGTGGATATCAGTTTGGAATGAGAAATTGGAGAACCAAGTTCGTATTCCAGTTGAATTCAGTGCATTCACTTATGCACAAATACTCTTGGAAAAGGTATTAACCTACCTCGTCTCCCCCTTCATCATCATTTATCCATCACACCCAGATGGTGCATAGGGCAGCCACTTTTTGTTGCTGTTTCTGTAACAAACTGTTTTTTACGTGGCAGGGTTATTAGCCCTGCGCCCAACCCCCAAACCTGGAGGACCAGTGGACCATTCTTGGTCCTTACATTTACAGCACCTGGTATTCCTAAATGGTCACCCATTTAAGTACTGACCAGGTTCAATGTTGCTTAACTTCGGTGATCAGAAGGGAAGTGATGTATTCAACACGATATAGCCATAGACGCCGTCTCCCCCTTGCTATGGGTTAAATAGTAAAACAGATTGGATTGTATAGCTTAGGTTGGCAACCAGTCTACTGCAGAAAGAAATGGCAAACTACCGCAGGAAAATTTTTTGCCTTGTCAGTCATGGATTAAAAGAGACATGATCACCCAAGCATGTATCATATATGGCACTTGATTGACTGACTGATGACAGAAACTTGGAAGGACTGGGACTTAGTGATGATCTTCATGAAGTCTGGGTTGTGGTTTGTACAGTCCAGCATGTCTTGAGCAATTTCCATGCAGATTTGTTTCTGTTCCACCAGCATCTTGGGAAAAAAATTTACCAACAATCTCAACATGCCCAAATCTTCCATTAAAATGGAATGGCACTGATGCTGTGCTTATTTCCATTTTGATTTGTTACATGACGGTCTTCCGTAACTATTTGCCAAACCTTCTCAATCAGCTGCTTATTTCAACTTGCCTGAGCATGTCTCACTCTCCACTGAGGTGCAGCCATGTTTGAATATTTTTTTTATAATCATATCGCCCCAAGCAAGGCATTTTTCTGCCACTATTGTGCAGGGGGTTACATAGGAGGAAAGTTATGAGAAAGTGACAGGTATATATATTTTATATATTGTTGATTTATATATGTAAAAATTGCTATATATATAGCACATATATAAATCAACATATCACAAATATCCAAAATAACTTTAACGTTGTATACCTACCTATATTTTTTTTATAATCATATCGACCCAAGCAAGGCAGTTTACTGTCACTGGTGTGTAAGGGGGTTACATAAGAGGAAAGTTATGAGAAAGAATGACATTTTATACAGGGTGTCAGGAAGTAGGGAAGAAAAGGATGAGAATACTGATGAGAATGGACGGAGAAAGGAGCATGACATAGAGGACGCAGGTTAGTGAGATAAGAGATGACTATTGATTTTACATTTAAGTTCTTGAGTTATAGCTGTCGAGGAAGCAAGTAAATGAAAGGGAATTCCACAGGTGGGAAGTGCAAGAAAAGAAGCTGCTGGAGTAGAATTTGGATTTACATTTTATTGGTTTCACAGTAAAAAGGTGGGACCTAGTTGCTAATCTTTTTTTTTTAATCATTTCCCCCCGAGCAAGGCGGAAACGCCACTGATGTGCAGGGGGTTACATAAATGTAAAAAGATTAATTAGAAAAGAGTGAGGAGTACAAACTAGTTAGAAAGGAACAATAGAAAGCAGGTGCGATCACAGATACATAGGTGGAGAGAAAGGGAAGGTTATACAGGGGTGGGGAGAGAGCTAGAATCCAGTGGTTAGTAGATGAGTATTGACTTTGTATTTAAATTTCTGGAGGTTGTAGCTGTCAGGAAAGCAAGAATATGGGAGCGAGTTCCACAGGCGGGACGTGCGAGAGAAGAAGCTGCTGGAGTAGAATTGTCGTCTGCATTTGGCTAACCTGACTGTGAATGGGTGGGACCCAGTTGCCAGTCTGGTTGCACGAGTAAACACCTGTTGAGGAGACATCAGTGACATAAGCTCGTCCGAGCAGAAGCCATGAAAGTATTTATAGAACAGACAAAGGGAGGCCACATTTCGACGATGTGGAAGTGGCTTCAGTCGAGTCACCAGATCAGTACCTATCACATTACAGACTCTCCTTTGGAGCTTGTCAAGAACACTGAGGAGAACGGCAGGGGCACCTGACCATAAATGGCAGCAGTACTCCATGCACGGACGGATGGTTGACTTGTATATATGCAGGATGGATTCAGGTGGAAAAAACATCCAGGATCGACATAGTGACCCAACCTTCTTAGCAGTAGATTTTGCTATGGATTCAATATAGTGGTTCCATTTGAGGTCTGAGGACAGGGTAAGTCCGAGGAGGCGTAATGTATTACTCTCAGGGAGAATCACTTGGTCCATGCTTATGGGAGGCAGGAGAGGTTGCCTGTAATGGTTGACAGACAACAGCTTGGTCTTAGATGAATTGAAGTTGACAAGCCACTTCTTACCCCAGTTCACCACAGAGTGTAGATCCCGCTCAAGATCAGCAGCGAGATTATGTCTGTCTGCCACGACAGGTTTCTTACTGGTGCGGGAGTATATTGTAGTGTCATCTGCGTAGATGCCTACTTGGGACTTGATCTCATCTGGGAGGTCGTTGATGAAAATAAGAAAGAGCGTTGGGCCCAGGATAGAGCCCTGTGGGACACCAGCCTTCGTGCTGTAGGACGAAGAGGCACGCCCATTCAGAACGACCTTCATTTTGCGGTTATTTAAGAAAGATTGGATTAGGTCAAGCAGGCGACCGGTAATACCATAACCGTGTAGTTTGCATAGGAGGCCAGAGTGCCAAACCCTGTCGAAAGCCTTGGAGATGTCCAGAGCAACTGCGCGAGCCTCGTCAGACTCATCAAGGGCCTGTAGCATGTACTCTGTTATGGTTGTTAGCAAGTCGGCCGTGGACCTGGCAAGCAGAATCCATATTGCCTGTCGGAGAACAGTTTGTGGGCGGTGAGATGATGAACTATTTCAGCATTGATTATAGCCTCGAATACTTTCCCGAATATCGGTAGAAGACTGATAGGGCGATAATTGGATGGGTACCAGGGTTCACCACAATTCTTAAATACAGGAACGACTGAAGAGAATTTCCAGCATGCAGGAAAGCAGGAAGCAGAAAGGCAGTAGTTAAATAGTTTAGAGAGGACAGGGAAAAGTTCAGGAGCACACCTCTTAAGGACTATCACCAGGATTCCATCGTCTCCACATGCCTTATGGGGGTCAAGTTTTGAAATTACTCTGGATACTACTGTCAGGGTAATATATACGTTGTGCAGTTTGGCCTCAGTTCTAGTAGGAAAGTCGGGTGGGTGTACTCCGGACGAGTCGAATGTGGAGTTGGATGAGAATCTGTGGGCAAAGCACTCGGCTTTGTCCGCAGATGACGTGAGAACCTCAAATCCATGGATTAAAGGAGGTATTGAGGATTTCCCATTGTTGAGCACTCGTTTACAAATCCTCCAATAGTCCTTGGAGCCGAACTTGCGGTCAGCTATGTGCTGTCGCATTCTCTCAGCAAACAACTGTTTGGCATCATTTAGGGTTCTCTTGCACTCACTGTGAGCAGATGTGAACAGGCACCTATTGTGATCAGTTGGCTGTCTCCGGAATAGACGGAAGTAATGGTTCCTGTGGGCAATGGCGGCTGAACAGGCCAGAGAGAACCACGGAGAGGAATGAGGTTTTAAGCAATACTTCCTGGTGGGTATGAAGGCATCAATGCCAGCTTTCACCCATGACGAGATCTCAGAGGCACAGTCATCAACTGATAGGTCGAACTCTTTTCCCCAAGGGACGTCGCAGCCAGCTTTTTGGTAGAGGTAAGAGGTCCTATAAGTAGGGGGCTCCTGTGGGGAGTGAGATTGGAAAGAGATACTGAGAGAGACTACAGCGTGGTCGGAGTTGCCGAGAGGGCAAAGCTGCGAAACTTGACAGGCATCAGGCGCAGAGGTGAAACATATATCTAGCAGTGAGGAATGACCCGAGGGAGTGCTTGGGAAGCGAGTGGGGAAGTCCACCACTTGTGTAAGGGATTGGGAAATAGCAAAGTTCATGGCATGAATGCCCGCCGGATCAGTAACAGCGTTTTCAAGCCACTCAGAGTGATGGGCATTGAGGTCTCTAAATCCAAATATGTGGGCAAATGGGTGATAGGAAATAGCCTTATCTATGTCGTCAGTAATGCTATCTAGTAGGGAGCAGTCCGGAGAGAAGGGAGAACGGTAAAGAAAGAATAGGTAACAAACTGAACTGAGGAGAGACAGGCGGAGACATATGTATTGGTGGTCAGTAGATTCGAGTGAAGTCACCCTAGCTATGGGGAGGTGTTCGCTGACATAAACACCCAGTCCATGCATGTGGACAGTGGAATCCTTCCTTAAAAGGGGGAAGATAACCAGAGATGAAGAGGTCAGAACAGTAAATCTCTTCTTTCATCACCTTGTTCTCTTACCATTCATCCACCACAGAAAACCTACACATGATTATGCAATGATCATAGGATCTAAAACAATTTCCCCTTGCTTACATAGTCCTAGGTATGATGATAAACTACATCTGACAATAAGACCTCTGATCAGGAGGTTGTAAGGAGCACTGAACCACCTCTTAACTGCTGTCATTCCCAGGTTCACCCTGACCCAGGTTGGTAGCACCAGTTAAGGACAAATAGTAAACTCCCAATCAAAAATCAAGGCAATATTATAATCAAATGAGCAACATTTGTATATCAAAATGACAATCAAGGCAATTTTTTAAAAATTTAGAAATACATTTTTACGGAAATTAACAAATTTTAACAACTGGAAATTTGCCTGTTACTAGCAAAATCTCATATTTGCAAGAATGTAACTTTTATAAATATTCATCTTATGAGTGGCCATCTCTTTTTTTTTATTCTTTTTTGGTCTGGGTTCCTTTGCCTCGTCATTATTTCTGTATTTGCTTTTTCCTACTGTTCTCTAACCACATAATGTTTTTGTTTAATTTTCCGTAGGGAAAGGCAGAGTTCATTGGACGTGCAGTTGCAAAACCAATTGTGAAAATGTACAACGAGAAATATTGTAAACCAAAATTTCCACCAAAACTTGAATGGTGGGATATCTACAGAGGATCCGATCGGGCTGGTGAACTATTGGCAACTTTTGAACTACTACAGGTAATAGAAAACATAGAATTTGTTGTTTTTTGTTTTCTTTTTAAAAACGAACCTTGATAAAAAATAAACAGGTTTGGGCCAAAACCAAGATATTTTTTGTTTTGTTTTTTGTTTTAAATAAATTTAAATAAATCATTTTCATTTCTTTATCTATTAAGAACTTAATTTTGAGATGAAGCAAAAACAAATGTAATGTTGAGGTTATCATTCTAATTTATGAAATAAATATGTAAATTTTCAGGTGATCATTTCAATTTAGCCATTTAATTAAAACAAAAATTACGTGAAAAGGATTGTTCATGTCTGTTAATGGTGGCTTGCAATTAAACATGTAGCTTTTGCCTCTTTGATTTTGTTCAGGGCTATTTTGTATTAGAAAAATATCAAAGCTGCTTGAATGTCAGTTAATTTCATTTATTAGAAGTTATTAAAACACAGTTATGTTTATCATGATTTTATTAATTATACAGTTATTATTAATTATTATAATGCAATTAGTATGAATTTATCATTTTTTTATTTATTATACATTTATTATTAATTATTACAATGGAATTATGAATTCATTTATATTATATTATTATTAGTTATTATGCAATTATTATGAATTTATCATTTTTTATTTATTATACATTTATTATTAATTACTACAACAGAATTATGAATTCATTTATATTATATTTATTATTATTAGTTATTATGCAATTATTATGAATTTATCATTTTTTATTTATTATACATTTATTATTAATTATTACAATGGAATTATGAATTCATTTATATTATATTATTATTAGTTATTATGCAATTATTATGAATTTATCATTTTTTATTTATTATACATTTATTATTAATTACTACAACAGAATTATGAATTCATTTATATTATATTTATTATTATTAGTTATTATGCAATTATTATGAATTTATCATTTTTTATTTATTATACATTTATTATTAATTATTACAATGGAATTATGAATTCATTTATATTATATTATTATTAGCTATTATGCAATTATTATGAATTTATCATTTTTTTATTTATTATACATTTATTAATTACTACAACAGAATTATGAATTCATTTATGTTTTATTTATTATTATTAGTTATTATGCAATTATTATGAATTTATCATTTTTTTATTTATTATACATTTATTATTAATTACTACAACAGAATTATGAATTCATTTATATTATATTTATTATTATTAGTTATGCAATTATTATGAATTTATCATTTTTTATTATATTATTAGTATCATTACGTTTTTATTATACCTTTATTATTATAATTATTAGCTATTGTAATGCATCATTATGAATTTATCATTTTTACTTATACATTGTTAGGAGTTATTATAATGCAGTTATTATGAATGTATTATTATTTTTGATTATGCATTATTATTAGTTATTAGAATGCACTTATAAATTATTATTTTTAATTATCATAAGTTATATAATAACTTTAAGAATATATTGTTAATTACTCGATTATAGTTTCATTATTTTATTGATATTAGTTACTATACAATTATGTTTTATTAGTATTAATTCATTATTGAATACTGAATCTGGTCAATACTTAAATGATTCGAAATACATCCTACCTGTTGTAATGATTAAGATTTTGTATAAACTTGAATGAAAAAAATACTGTATTTCAGCCAAATTCAAAAACCCATCATAAAAACAACAAATAGAAATATTTTTCAGTATTTGTCTATATTTCTAAGATGAGATAGTATTTACAGTATTTACATTATTCAGACTATTGTCCTCATCTTTGTTGCCATTTGTAAGACGTTTCAGCCATTGTACGCTTCGGCCCTCTTCAGGTGCTAGGAATTTCAAACCAAACTCTTTATTTCAATCACTGGGGTATATGAACTCCATTCCTTGTGTAGTAGTGGCTCTTTTGGTAGTCATGAATTATCTCCCTCTAACCCTGTAAGTTACTTTGTTCACCACTGTTGTAGCTGGTATTGAACTCACAACTCTTTGGGTCTAGCCACAGGAACTAACAAACATCTATATCCACTCATGTGTCATGTGTCCTTAAGGGCATATACCCCAGTGATTTTAATAAAGGGTTCAGTTCGAAATTCCTAGCACATGAAGAAGGCCAGAGCATACAATAGCTGAAACATTGTACAAATGGCAACAAAGATGAGGATAAAAGTTCGAATAATGTAAATACTGTAAAGATTTTTCAGTTTGTTTATTTATTTTTTAACTTGAAAGAAATTTTGTAAATTTGTCTGAGAACCTAATAATGAGTATAAAGTTTCTTTCCTACGGTTTGAAATTTTATATTTTGTCCTGTTTTAAATGGTGTTATCTAAATGAAAGATTTGTTTGAAAAAAAAAGACAAAAACAGACTTTAATGTTTAGCTTTATTAAGTTTTTCCACTTGAAACAGTCTTTTCATTATATCTTTATTTTTTAATACAATTTCTTATATATTGCCCATTGTATAGTACCCATTTGATGAAAACGATTTGAAATTGGCACATGAGACACCCCTATATGCCAAGAAGAGATCACGGGTATATGAAACTACTTTTTTTTTTTTTTTTTTTTGTTACCTGTTGCTGCAAAGACTCTTTCTGCTTACTCTCTCTAAATATCTCTTTCTGTATTTAAGCTGAACACCTTTGTTTTCTGGGTGCAATTCTTCCAGTTTCTTTTTATCTGCCTTAATTCTTCTCTTCTCTCTCTCTCTCTCTCTCTCTCTCTCTCTCTTCTTTTTTTTTTAAAGATTTTTCTTGATGCTATCGCACTATAGTATGCACAAGGAAATTTACATCTGCTGAATTAACAAATTGTCATCACAAACCTGAGAGAGGTGCATCATAATCTGTGGCCCTTAATTAATTAAAGTATTAGCTTCTTTTGCTTCTACTTTTTATAAACACCATCTGTATAAATATATCATTTTTATTATTATTATTATTATTATTATTGGTTATATGAATATATCATTATTATTACTGGATATATAATTATGCTTTTATTATTATTAGCTATATAAATATCATTACCATTAGCTATATAAATAATAATATTGTTATTGGTAATATAATTATATCATTATTATTAGTAGCTGTATAAATATTAATACTGGTTATATATCATCATTATTATTAGTATATTAATTTTTTTTATAATCGTGTGGCCCCAAGCAAGGCATTTTACTGCCACTGTTGTGCAGAGGGTTACATAGAAATGTTATGAGAAAGAGTGACAGGTTATGGGGGTGTCAGGAAGAGGGTATGAAAAGGAAAAGAATATTGGAGAAAAGAGCATGAGAGATAGGATGCAAGTTAGTGAGACAGGAGATGACTACTGACTTTACATTTGAATTCTTGAAGATTGTAGCTGTCAGGAAAGCAAGTAAGTGGAAGGGAATTCCACAGGTGGGAAGTGCGAGAAAAGAAGCTGCTGGAGTAGAATTTGTATTTACAATTTATCGATTTCACAGTAAAAGTTGCTAGTTGCTAATATTGTGGAGGGCTGTGTTATTTTCAGGATTAACTCATTTTTTTTATTATAGATATACATTAGCTATTTATTATTAGTTATTATAATGCAATTGTTCATTATAAATTATTAGTTATATACACATATATACATATATATATATATATATATATATACACACAGTCACACACACAAAGTCTGTTCAAAATGTATAAGTACAGTTGCAGGATGTGCATTGTGGTGCATTGGATAACAGCTCGGAACAAGAAATTGGGGAGCCAAGTTCAAATTCCAGTTGAATTCCTTGCATTCACTTATGCGCAAATACCCTTGGGAAAGGTATTGATCTATTTTTTCCCTCCAGTTATGGGTTAAATAACAGGACAGATTGGGTTCTATAGCCTTGGCTGGCAACCAGTCTACGGCAGAAAGCAATGGCAACCTACTACGAGATAATCTTCTGCCCAGTCAGTCATGCCTCTTTCAAGACATGATCGCCCAAGCGTGTTTCACGTATGGCATTTAACTGATTGACTGGCTGTTGCTATGGTAAAAGAGCAAAAGTATGGAAATTAAAAGCTTCTTGGTATAGATTGACCTTGAACTCTGTTGCACATTACATACTAAGTCATTATGTTCTTGCTCACTTTAATTGTTGTATACCATTGCTTGGAAAGAAAGAGTAGAGTGGAGTCATGTCCCTCCATCACAAAGACATAAGAGACCGCAGTTTGTGCAGCAGTTTTTGCTCAAGCACAACATTCCCCAGGTCTAATAACCACTATATTCCCTAGATCTTGCCCCTTAAAGTCAGATTAGTAAGTAAAATTTAATTTTTTAGAAATTTTATTTGCTTACATCTTGAATATGAAACTGAGTAGATATTAATTTATGAACCTTTCTTAAACATAACACTCTTCATAGCCAAGTTTCTCCTGCACAGAGGTAAGCAGGTTCAAGACCTGAGGGAGAGCATGTTTTTCTTTAGAATTTCTTTGTGAGACAAGAGTAAATGGTAATGTCATCTGCATAGATTCCTACTTAGGAACTGATTATATCAGGAAAATTGTTGATGAAGATCAGCAAAAAAATGTAGATCTAGGATAGAGCCTTGAGGAATGCCCATGTTCGTATGAAAGGATCTAGAAGCCTGCCCATTCAAAAAGACCTTTATTTCATGATTTGATATGAGTAATTAGATTAAGTTGAAAAATTATCCAGAAATATCATAGCCCTGTAGCTTGTGCAGAAAGCCAGCATGCCAAACCCTGGAAATGCTTTTAAGATATTCAGAGCAACAGCTTGCGTTTCACCATTCTTATCAAGAGCTTGGTATATATATTCAGTGACAGCTATTAGCACATGAGTGGTAGACCTGACAAAGCAGAAGCCATTCTGTTCACCAGAGAGTAGATTGTGGGATATAAGATGAACTATTTCAGCATTGATACAAGGCTTGAACACTTCACCAAAAAGTGGTAAAAGGCTGATAAGGAAATAATTAGAGAGGTCAGAGGGCTGCCAAAGTTTTAAAAACAGGAACTACATACAGAGAAGAACATTCAGCAAGCAGGAAGCAATGGAGCAATAGTTATAGAGTTTGGAGCAGACAGGAGAGAGCTCAGGGGGTACATTTCTTTAGAACAATGCCTAGAAATCCATCACCTGCACTTGTCTTATGGAAGTCAAGCTTAGAAATTAAGGTCCTAACAAATCACAATCCCACAGATGTTAAAGTTCTATTTTATACCATTCTGATTTAATTAGATTCATAGGTAGATAGATATTAATAATGAGAGATGGTATATTTTACAAGTACACAAATGTATGAAATGTGAGAATTCTGTTATTTTTATGTTTTTTAATATTTTTTTTAATTACTTGGTAAAAGGCTCAAGAACTACTTCAGTTAGTGTGTCACTGTGTGGTGTTATGTGAGCAAAATCATGAAGTGAAGTTCATGGGGCCATGCAGGAGGAAAGGTAATGGTTAACCCTAGACTTGAAGAGGTCAAGATTGTAGTGATTAAAAAATATCCTGGTGGGTGTCTGTTCCACAAAGGATAACATGAATGTGGTTTGTTAGTTATGAAATGGGATTTTTGGAAGTTTTACACCATTTCCACCTGAATCCATCCTGCATATATACAAGTCAACCATCCGTCCGTGCATGGAGTACTGCTGCCATTTATGGTCAGGTGCCCCTGCCGTTCTCCTCAGTGTTCTTGACAAGCTCCAAAGGAGAGTCTGTAATGTGATAGGTACTGATCTGGCGGCTCGTCTGCAGCCACTTTCCCATCGTCGAAATGTGGCCTCCCTTTGTCTGTTCTATAAATACTTTCATGGCTTCTGCTCGGATGAGCTTAAGTCACTGATGCCTCCTCAACAGGTGTTTACCCGTACAACCAGACTGGCAACTGGGTCCCACCCATTCACAGTCAGGTTAGTCAAATGCAGACGACAATTCTACTCCTGCAGCTTCCTCTCCCGCACTTCCCGCCTGTGGAACTCACTCCCGTATTCTTGCTTTCCTGACGGCTATGACCTCCAGAAATTTAAAAGCAAAGTTAATACTCACCTACTAACCACTGGACTCTAGCTCTCTCCCCTCCCCTGTATAATCTTCACGTTCTCTCCGCCCATGTATCTGTCATTGCACCTGCTTTCTCAGCTTTCTATTGTTCCGTTCTAACTAGCTTGTACTCCTCACTCTTTTCTAACTAATCTTTCTACATTTATGTAACCCCCTGCACATCAGTGGCGTTTCTGCCTTGCTCGGGGTGAAATGATTAAAAAAAAAAAAAAAAAATTTCAGATAGTGGGGAAACTTTTCCTAATGTAGGTCTCTCTCATAATAAGAAAGAGAAAATATTTCTGGTTTATATTTCCCCATTCTAGGAAATGGTATATCTGTGATATACTAATATCTTACAAACTGGCAGTGTCTCTGCATATATGAAACTTAACAGTAAGATAATATATGTAAATTCTGGATTCAACCACTCTTAAATTGTAATTAAGCATATCCCAAAAGGAACTGAATGCAGGCTATCCAGAAATTCTTCAAGCAAAGATATTTTTGAAGAACAAAAAGGAAGTATATATAAAGGGAATTAACAGAGGAGGGGCACAAGGCCAAACTTGGGTTTAAACCCTAAACATCCTAATTTATGGAAAGCACTAAAAGGAAAAGAAACACTGCTTGGTTTAATCTCCACCTTCAGTTTAGAAGTAAAGGATAATATAGGGGAAATGTTTTTCAAGTTATTTGATAAGCCCTTCCCTAAAAATTCTAACTTGCATTAAATCTTTAGAAATACTGAGATGATAAGCTATAGTCATATCAGCAGTTTGGAAGCTACAATCAAGAAACAAAATGCCAAGAATTTCAAAGATAGCATGCAGATTAATATGGATAATAAAATGTGCAATTATAGAGATAAAGGCAAGTATCCACTGAACAGAGACTGCAAAACAGAAGGCATGTTTTACAAAGCAGAAGTGGAAAGTGAAAATAGCCAAAGTAAGGTGTACATTGGGTCTACTGAAGGTAATTTAAAAAAAGATGGTACAACCATTGCTCGGCATTCACACTCAGAAGTTGTACAAAACTAGCTAGTAGCATTATTTTTGGCATTGTTTGACTGTAAATTCTTCTTAGTTGCACAGGCATGTCAGAACAATTGACAGTTTCCTCTGGTTCAAATCCTGCCAGAGGACACAAGTTTCCTAACAAGATTTCTTGATTATTCAGTCCAGTAGTTATAAATAAATATATGGTTTAATTATAAAAGATAGTATCTACACAAATACAAGTATCCATTAAAAATGATGATTAAATAAATAAATAAAAAATATATCAGTTAATCCATTTCATAACGAATAATATATATATATATATATATATATATATATATATATATTTTAATTCAGATACTTCAATCCAAGGGAAAAAAGCAGGAAGGTAAATAGGGAAAAAAGCACTTTTTTCCGTGTTGCTTAAACTTACGTCGATTTAACACGGCTGTCTGTTAATTTTTAGTTACATTCTCCCTTTTTTTGCAAACCCAGACGATGTCAATTTTTTCTTTTCTTATTTATTTGATTTTATTCTATCTTTTTCTTTTTCTTTTTCGTTTTCTTTTTCTTTTTCTTTCCCTTTATTTTTATTTTTATTTTATTTATTATTTTTTATTTTTTAATTTCTTTGCAATCTATTTAAAAAGGAAAAGTAGACTAATTTTTCTCCAGTTTCTGAAAGGATTTTTCTGTTGCTGAGGTGATGTGTTGTCCCCCGTGGGGATCTTCATATCGAAATGGCCATTCAACATCTTTGAATTAATCCTTTTTTAATATATATATATATATATATATATATGAAATGAATTGTTTGAACATTATTTTTTATTCATTTCAAATTGTTGGTTGCTTATAACCAAATTTCGTTAAAATTCGTTGATTTCCATAATATATATATATATATATATATATATATATATATATATATATATAAAATGTTATAATGATGATTTGTTCCAAAATAGCTGTTTTTGGGGTTTTTTCTAGTAGTTTACTGGAATAAAGGCCTTTTAGGCAACCAGTTCATAAAGTACTCAAAATCAAGGTAGTGATAGAGCATTAATAGAATTTTAAAAAAGCCCTGAAGTGTGAAGACATCACAATGATGCTTTCACAAAACTTTGAAGTTGATATGATTGAAATAACACTGCTCAACTAAGTGACAAACTTTTAACATTATATATATATATATATATATATATATATATTTTTAATCATATCACCCCGAGCAAGGTGGTAACGCCACTGATGTGCAGGGGGCTACACAAGAGTGAAAAGATTTGGAAAAGAGAAAGCCAGAAACCACATCCTAAACAGGAAACAAGGGATGAGCCTCTTCACCTGTTCAATAGACGTGGGTGGAGTGTAAACCGGGCGATAGTTCAGTCTATCTACTCCAATTGAAAGAAGAAAAAATTAATAAAAGAGAAAAGTGGAAAGATTGGAAAAGAGAAAGCCGGAAACCACATCCTAAACAGGGAACAAGGGATGAGCATCTACACCTGTACAATAGACGTGGGTGGAGTGTGAACCAGGTGATAGTTTAGTCTATCTACTCCAATTATATATATTATATATTATATCTACTCCAATTATATATATATATATATATGATACTCAAATATTGCTGTTTTTTTACAAGATACTCAATTCCATATTTTTTTTTAATATGGAATTGAGTATCTCAAGTATCTTATGTATAGAATTGAGTCATTTTGTGATACCCACTGAACATTGAGAGAGAGCTGTAGTGATATAAATCATACACGTAATACAATTCTACTTCTGACATGAAACAAATCCATTTAATTTCTATTCTATATCATTGATAATGGTCACTATGAGCGTGTTATGCATCGGTTAACAATCAGAAGCAGACCACTTTAAATTACAAGAGATGGACACTTCTATACACACACACACAAAAAAAAGTACCCTATCTGATGGCAAAAGGGGCTGGTGGCACCAGAGGTGGCAGTACCACCATAGCCACTGAAACTGTGTTACCTCCCCTGATTAGCAGCAGACGAGAGCAGGGTATCACACGTTTTCACACGTAGGCAGAAAACAAATTGGTTGTCCAAATGAAACTTTAAGTTGTGGAAAGCAGTAATATTTGAGTATCATATTTTTTTGATATTTTTTATATTGGCTCTGTTTATATAACTTAGATTGAACATTGTTCTCACAGTATCCGCATTTTATTATATTTTTTATACAATATATTTTTTATCACTTTACAAGTTATTTTTAATGGATACTTGTATTTGAGTAGACACTCTGTTTATTTATTAAACACTATATTTATTTTCCTCTGCCTGTCTTGTTTGAGAAATCTTATGAAGGAAAAATTTCCAATTTTCAGAAAGAATCAAACCTACGTCCCTCAGCTCAGAGGGAGCTACGATTTATCCCACTACACCTTACCACTTGGTCACAAAGAATAGTCAGTCAAGCAAAGCCAGTTTCATATTTTCAAGATATCTCAAAGTTTTTCATGTCTGTACACGCACCCCCACATATCTATATACACACACGCCTGTTTACTTTAGTTCTCAAAGGTTTCCAGACATATTATCTCTCTAAAAGTTGAATGCACTAGCTCATATAACACTTACAATCATTCTGATATTGATCTAATTACAGCTGCTAAGAGTTAACAAGCAATCTGATAATTAATGGATTTTGAACTTGCCATTTACTTCAGGTCATTAGAATATCAATTAGGCTTTTCTTGATGCCTCATCAAATTTTATAAGTTATAAAATCAAAAATAAAATAACACTGGATCTTCAATTTGATCCGAAGGCAAAATTACATTTTAAGAGCAAAAGTCAGATTACTAAGTTGTAATAGAACACCATTAGTATTTTTTAACTACGCCACCAAATCATACTCCGTAGCAGCTAGGTGGTTATAGCATAGGACAGTTATTTAAAAAGGTCCACATGTTACACCTGATAAGTTATCTATTTTAGCCTAATCGATATTATATGCCTTTTAATTTGAAATTATGGTAACTAGATTATAAAATATTTAAATTCTCTGTACATATTTATCTCCCTTTTTTACTAAAAGAAAGGTAAAAAAATAGAATCCATGGGTGGTTGTTTTTGCTTGGCATTATGACCAATTAGATGTATGGGGCTTACAGTCATATCATGTTGTAATTTTTTTTTTTTTAATCATTTCACCCCGAGCAAGGCAAAAATGCCACTGGTGTGCGGGGGACTACATAACTGAAAGAAGATTAATTAGAAGAGAGAGAAGAGGAGTACAAACCAATTAGAAAGGAGCAATAGAAAGATGAGAATGCAGGTGTGATGACAGTTTCAAGGGTGGAGAGAAAGAGAAGGATATACGGGTTGAGGGAAGGGCTAGAGTGAAGTGGTTAGTAGATGAGTATTGACATTGCATTTAAATTTCTGGAGGTTGTAGCTGTCAGGAAAGAAAGAATATGGGAGCGAGTTCCACAGGTGGGAAGTGCGAGAGAAGAAGCTGCAGGAGTAGAACTGTCGTCTGCATTTGGCTAACCTAACTGTGAATGGGTGGGACCTAGTTGCCAGTCTGGTTGCACGAGTAAACACAGTTTTCTCTTTTCTAATCTTCTCACTTTATTTTTTTTTTTCAATTGGAGTAGATAGACTAAACTATCGCCCGGTTCACACTCCACCCACATCTATTGAACAGGTGAAGAGGCTCATCCCTTGTTTCCTGTTTAGGATGCGGTTTCCAGTTTTCTCTTTTCCAATCTCTTCACTCTTATGTAGCCCCCTGCACATCAGTGGTGTTACTACCTTGCTCGGGGTGATATGATTAAAAATTTTTTTAAAATCCTGTTGAGGAGGCACCAGTGACTTGAGTTTGTCTGAGCAGAAGATACCAATATTTGTATGATCATCAAAGCAATGTTCAGCCTGGTCAGTATCTAGATGAATACTTGGGAATGTCAGAGGTTGTAAGTTTGGATGTGTTGGTGGTGTTATGGATGATGGCTTAAAATTGGAGAGCTGAGGTTCAATTTCAGTCAGGTTTGTTATATTCACTTACACATTTGAGGGAAAAAAAGGTACAAATCAACCTCTTCATTTTTTTTTTATAATCATTCCAACCCAAGCAGGCTGGACAGCCACTGGTGTGCAAGGGGTTACAGTGAGAGAAAAGGAAAAAAAAAAGACAAAAAACAAGGTATAGCGGATGTCAAAAAAAGAATAGGAGAAAGATGGCAATCAAGGAGATAGAAGATTGCATCTAAACTTTTGGAGGTTGTTGCTATGTGCTGTCCGTCCTTCAATATGGCAGTGAATGCTGGACAATTTCATCACAGATGAAGTAGAGACTTGAAGAAACCGAAATGTGGTTCTACAGAAGGATGCTGAGAATACCATGGACTGAACATGTGAGCAACGGCAAGGTTTTGGAAAGGATACAAATGAAAAGGAAACTGATACTTGACATCAGGAAACGACATCTGAAGTTTCTGGGGCATGTAATGAGGAAGGAGGGCTTGGAGAATCTGATACTTACAAGAAAAAGGGAAGGAGAGACAGGAAAGTAATGTGTGGGATATTTGATGGGCTTTAACAAATAAATGATGGAGCAGGGTTTGGGAGGGGTAACATGAAGAAGAGTGCTAAGGGATAGGAAGATCTGGAGAGCTATGATCACCTACATCCTGCATGGACATGGTACATAAACGAAGACAAATCTCTATGGATAAAAAAAAAGAAGCAAAATTATTTGCACTTTTTCCATTATTTAAACTTGTATACTCTGGCCTTCTTCAACTGAAAATGGACAGAGCATATAATGACCAAAACATTGTGTATATTGCATGGAAGATGACGACAACAGTGTGAACAATATCAGTCAGTTAAGTGCCATACGTGATACACGCTTGGGTGATCATGTCTTGAAAGAGACATGACTGACTGGGCATATGATTATCCCGCAGTAGGTTGCCATTGCTTTCTGCAGTAGACTGGTTGCCAGCCAAAGCTATAGAACCCAATCTGTCCTGTTATTTAACCCATAACTGGAGGGAAGAAACGGATTAGTACCTTTCTCAAGGGTATTTGTGCATAAGTGAATGCAAGGAATTCAAATGGAATTCAAACTCTGCTCTCCGATTTGTCATTCCGAGCCGATATCCACTGCACCACAACACAATGTAAATAGTGTAATTACAATACCTCATCTCAGAAATATAGACAGATATTGAAGGTGAATATGGCAACAAAGATGAGGACAACAGTCCAAACAATGTAAATAGTGTAAATAATTACAATACCTCATCTCAGAAATATAGACAGATATTGAAGGTGAATATGGCAACAAAGATGACGACAACAGTCCAAACAATGTAAATAGTGTAAATAATTACAATACCTCATCTCAGAAATATAGACAGATATTGAAGGTGAATATGGCAACAAAGATGAGGACAACAGTCCAAACAATGTAAATAGTGTAAATAATTACAATACCTCATCTCAGAAATATAGACAGATATTGAAGGTGAATATGGCAACAAAGATGAGGACAACAGTCCGAACAATGTAAATAGTGTAAATAATTACAATACCTCATCTCAGAAATATAGACAGATATTGAAGGTGAATATGGCAACAAAGATGAAGACAACAGTCCGAACAATGTAAATAGTGTAAATAATTACAATACCTCATCTCAGAAATATAGACAGATATTGAAGGTGAATATGGCAACAAAGATGAGGACAACAGTCCGAACAATGTAAATAGTGTAAATAATTACAATACCTCATCTCAGAAATATAGACAGATATTGAAGGTGAATATGGCAACAAAGATGAGGACAACAGTCCAAACAATGTAAATAGTGTAAATAATTACAATACCTCATCTCAGAAATATAGACAGATATTGAAGGTGAATATGGCAACAAAGATGAGGACAACAGTCCGAACAATGTAAATAGTGTAAATAATTACAATACCTCATCTCAGAAATATAGACAGATATTGAAGGTGAATATGGCAACAAAGATGAAGACAACAGTCCGAACAATGTAAATAGTGTAAATAATTACAATACCTCATCTCAGAAATATAGACAGATATTGAAGGTGAATATGGCAACAAAGATGAGGACAACAGTCCGAACAATGTAAATAGTGTAAATAATTACAATACCTCATCTCAGAAATATAGACAGATATTGAAGGTGAATATGGCAACAAAGATGAAGACAACAGTCCGAACAATGTAAATAGTGTAAATAATTACAATACCTCATCTCAGAAATATAGACAGATATTGAAGGTGAATATGGCAACAAAGATGAGTGCATCAATCCGAACAATGTAGTGTAAAAAATGACAATACAGAAATATAGACAATATAAATCAGTCTAAATCAGTCACTCACCCACTGCCACTAGGTTGTTATTCTGTGCCTTTTTTATAAATACTTTCATGGTAATTGTTCAGATGGACTCTTCACTATGATACACACATGGATGCTCATGTGTCTTTGGAATAATGATTGACTAGCTGGAAGATTTTTCCACAGTAGGTTGCTGTTACTCTTTGTGATAGACTGGTTACCAGCCAAGGCTATATGATCCAGCCTGTCCTGCTATTCAGCCCATAGCTAGGAGGAAAAGAGATGGATTCATACATCAAGTGTGTTTGTGTGTAAGTGAATGTAACATGGTAACTGTTCAGATGGACTCTTCATTATGGTACCTAGACTTTATGAATTTAAGTGCAGTACTAGACTAATGTCGAAATCTCATCATTTTACCATTGAGCTGGCTACATGTAACCATAAGTTCTATGCTGACAGTTTCTTTTCTTGCACTTCTCGTTTTTGAACTCTGGAGCCATCCTTTCCAGTTAACTTTAACCTGCAAAAATTTAAATGAGATATCAATTGCTATCTACTGTCCTCCTGATCATACTTTTCTCTTTCTGCTCATTATTAATGTTTCTGTTCCTAATTCTTCCACACACTGTAACCCCTTGCATTTTAGTGGCTTTACTGAAAAAAAGTTCAGTCAGTTAAGTGCCATATTTGATACACACTTGGGTGATCATGTCCCTTTGGAATAATGATTGACTAGCTGGAAGATTTTTCCACAGCAGGTTGCTGTTACTCTTTGTGGTAGACTGGTTACCAGCCAAGGCTATATGATCCAGCCTGTCCTGCTATTCAGCCCATAGCTAAGGGGAGAAGAGATTTATTCATACATCAAAGGTATTTGTGTGTAAGTGAATATAACAAACCTAAATTAACTTTGAACTCGGCTCTCCGATTTCTCATTCTGAGCTGATATTCATTATACCACAGCACACACCCTTTAAATAATTTGAAAAAAAAAATTAAAATTACTGGAAAATACAATGAATTTTTTTCTGTTTTTTATTCTTTTTTAAATTAAAAAAAAGTCATACTTTGTACCTTTTAGAAAAATCTAGAAAAAAAAAATTACAAAATGTATTTGTGTTCTTGGCATATATAATCCATTAGTTTAAATCTTCACAGCTAACACCCATCATGCCACATACATTGAGTTGACTCATTCTCCTTCATTTCTTATTCCATTGGTAAGGAAGAAGTTTCAGACAACTTCTCTAGGAAAGTTCTGCTTCCCTGTTCACTTCAGTTTTAACCTCTTGGTCTAATCCCAACTACTATCTATCCAACATATCCTCATAACATGCACTTCCTACTTTTTCCTTGTTTGCCCATACAAAAACCTCATTCAGTAACCCTCTACCTTGAGTGCCTCTTTGGCCTTTATCTGGGTGGACAGTAGTATAAAATAAAAACAAAATTCAATAATCTACTACATTGAGTGGCTCTTGAATTGGATGGACAATAGTACAAAATGAAATCTGGATTTTCAGGTTCTCTGAAAATTTTAAAGTGAAAATTTAAAAAAACTAAATGATAATGTATTTTTTTGAGATTGGTGCAGAATGTTGGCTTTTACATTAGTAATGAAAGAATATATGGCAAACATTGTTTAGGAAGTTTTTTTTTCTTGAATAAAAATACAAATTCATAACCTTCTTGTAAGTCAGAGTTCATAACTGAGAATATATTGGAAAAGAGAGAGAAGGTGAGTAGTAGGCAGCTCTCCTGATTAGTCTTTTGGTGGCTAGAGTGGACCAGATCAGCTTGTCCCATTTTCTGGTGAAATGGTAGAGAATGCTGGATATTTTTGACCCTATTTTTCCTGGTTTATATTGAGGTTGTAAAGTGGTCTGAGAGTGTGAAACTAGGACTATCCTTTACTTTTGTGCTGAGTCCTTAATCTTTTGTTTCGCTTATTATAGGAATTTTTCCCAGTGACGTGTGTTTGGAGTAGAATGAACAAATCCAAAAAAACTGAAATAACTTTTTAGCAGCTTTTATTTTGAGATTGACAAAAAGTGCAAAATAGTGTTATTTTGCTAGGGGAAAAAAGTGGGTTGAGTTTGGATGAAGGAAAACTTGAAGCAACTGAATTGTGGTTCTACAGAAGGATGCTGTGAATATCATGGATCGAGCATGTAAGCAATTATGAGGTCTTGGAAATGAAGGAAACAAAAAGAAAATTAATACTGAGCATCAGGAAGAGACAACTGAAGTTCCTGGGACATGCAATGAGGAAGGAAGGCTTGGAGAACCTGATACTAACAGGCTAGATAGAGGTAAGAAGAGACAGGGGAAAGCAATGGATAACATATTTGAAGGTGGATGACGGAACGAGGGCTGCATGATGTAACAGGAGAAGATGCACTCAGAGCCACCAGGATAGGGAAACGTGGAAAGCCATGATCGCCTATGTCCTGAATGGAAATGGCACATAGAAGAAGATCTGGTTTTAGAAATGAAGTTAGCATAATTACGTATCCTTAAAAATACTGGTGTTAATGTTAATGAAGTGTTAAGATGAGTAGGCGATTTTTTTTAGGGAATTTAAGTAATATTTTTATTTTATTTATTATACTTTGTTTTGTAGCTATATAGGAAGCTGGATAATTTTTCTTGGTTCGGCCTATGTCAGACTTAACCAAATTCTCTACAGCTTGCAAGTTTTATCCAGACTTATCATCATCAGAATTGTCAGAAGGTTGGTTGTTGGCAGGATGGAATGTGTGGCATAGTGTAAGAATAAAATATACGTTTTTCATGTTAAAATAGAAATTTATTAAAAGGAAAGAATAACACAAGTTGTAGTAGTTAATGTTCAGTTAGAAGCATTATTAAGAAGTTAAGGGTAGAGTTCGTGTTCAATGATAAAGTTATTGGTATCAAGACTTGTAGAAAATGTTCGTAGTATTTATTGTTGACTAGTATATGTTTACATATGTATGTATGTATTCAGAAGGAATGTCTTTGGGTGGAGAAGTAGAAGTAAAAGGAATCAGAAGAAGGAAAGAGAAAGAGGACAAATGTCTGGGTCAACTTGAAGCTTCTCTCGTTACATTTTAGCTTGTCGTCTTTGCAGCTACCATCCCCTGACTGACTCACTTTTTCTATTTGGGAAAACCAGGATTTTGTGGTGATACCAACCGAACAAAAGTGATGGACCAGATGTTTGCACCCTCACAACCAAAAAGCAAATGACCAAAAGTTGTCAGTGCCCATCCAGGTTCATGCAGATGTCCCGGTTGAAAACTAAAAATTAATTAAATATTAAATTTCCAGTTCATGAACCTACACGAATTTTATTTATTGGCCAATAGGAAGCCCAGAATCAAATACAGATATGAATTCCCAAATGATCTGCTGTGATCCAAAAAGAAGATATAAAAAAGCCGATACAGAAAGCATCACCAGACAGACAGACTAACGCAGGCCAACACACATGGACTGACTCAAGAGAGATGAGTATAATCAGTATTCCCTTGACCTAAGTCAAGTGGCTTACTATCCTAGCCTCCCTTCCCTCTCCTCTTATCTTTCGCTGTCTCAAAACTACTTACTGACCTAAGGAGCGAATACATCAAAGACATTCATTACTTACAATGCTCCCACATTCCTAAGCATTAATTCTCTTTTCAGCATTTTATTGCCATGAACATTTTAACGTCCGTTGCACCTATACTTCAAGTATTAATTTAATTGTAAAAACCTTAACTGATATGTGTATATATAAAATGTTATTTTTCAACTCAATTTGCTTTTCTTGATTTATAATCATTTTATGACTTATAGTGGGCTATCTACAGTAAGGCCAAATTCCGTTAATCTGCAACAATATGCAACTACCCTTCACTAGAACGGACTCCCACTATAAACTGGTAAACTAGGATAACCCGCTATAATTTCACACGTCATTGTGAATTTTTGTAAAAGTGAAGAAGGTTGATTGTAATTCATTTCTTAGTTTACTGTCTATTTTAACAATCAAATACAAGAGACATCAGAGGAAAGGTTGAAGTGAGGAGGGTGTAGTTGCAAGAAATGACAAGAAAACATGTGTATATATTTTAACAACACAAAATAAGGAATTTATTTACAAATTTACACAGTTGTAATCATCAGTAGCTTATTTCAAGGCAAGTAGTCACATATTAAAATTTGTAATTTCATAAACATATTAAAATATCAGGCACTAAGTATATTTTGAAAATACGTTTTTACGTATTAAGTTGAATTTTATATAAACAAGTTTCCTAAAATGATCAAAACAAACTGAAAGAGTTCATTTTTCATATTAAAATATTACAGTGGAATTCAATATAAAAGATATATTTTTAGGCACTTAGCTTCAACAGTAGAAAGAGTCTTTGCAATCATTGGTTGTCATTAAAGGCTAATAAGGTATTAGCGTGAAATGGACATCGTTGAAGCATAGTCTTTGTTTTCTTTCTCTCTCATTTCTCTAACACAGAGCAGACTGATTTTCTTGTGAATATTAAACTGGATGAAATAAATAAGAGGATTTTGCTGTCAGCATTCAAGTTATCATCACATGGCAAAAGAAGTGGGCAATTGTTGTTTCATTACATAGCGGATGTACACAGACATCTGCTTCCAGGCTCCAACTGAAATAGTTGCTGGATTGTCTCAGTTAAATACTTTCAGGGTGGATCATTTTGCCTGCAGGAAAATTGCAATTCTTGCAGAAATATTTTTGTAAAGTACATTAGCCCATCAGATTTTGAGTTTTAGAAAAATTAAGAAAGCTGGCTGGAGCCTGCTTTCAAGAAAATGCACAAAATTTAACTACTAAAGGTAAAGCGATAGGTAAATTGTTGTCAAGCTGCAACTAGTAAGCTGTCCTATGATAGTTAAGTAATATTTTTTTATCTAATGAGATTGCAAGTTTGCAAATCATGAAGAAGAAAATTATTTTTATTTTTTATCCACCACAGGCTGATAATGCATAACTGCAAAACTAGTTACAAAACAATAAAAATTAGAATATCAGCTCAAATCATTCATAGAAAGAGATTGATTTTTTTTCAATTGCTTCTGTAGTTTTATAAGTTTTTTTAACATCAAATGTCAAACAGAATGTTTAGTATTTTCAAATCATATTCTTTTTTGCTTAAATATCTGTCTAATACTTATAAAACCTTTTTATAGTACTTTTTTTCTGTTTAAATATGGTGGAGAAAATAAGGTTTGACAATTCAGCATAACTGAGTTATTTCCCTTTATTTAACCTCTTTTCTAGGAAAGCTTATTCTCTCACTTAAAATCTTTCTATTTCTTTACTTTTGTTTTAATCAAACATTGATTTTCTTCCAACACAATATCACTATCTTTTTCTTTCTTTCTCTGTCTTTCAAACTCTTCTTTTTTATACATTTTTTTTTCTGAATGACAAATGATGCAGCTTTTTAATTTTTATTTAGTTATTTCTTTACAGAAATATTTTCCTTTTTTTTAGTTTTTCATTCAAAGAAAAAATATTGTGGTTTATGCTTCATGCATTTTTTGCAAGTCATTTTAAATATTTTTTTTAATAATTTATAACCTGTCCTGTTTTTATAATCAAGTTCAATGATAAACCATATTTAAAGTATTTCTCCGACAAATTGTTTGACACAATATTTTTTGTTAGTGCATCAATGACAAAGAATCTCCATAATAGACCAATTAAATTTTACTTCCTGTGCGGTATTCAATTTGCATTGTCTGTTGTGAATCTTTGGTACATTTCAAACACCATAAAATAAATGTTACATTTTATGACACAAATGTACTGTTTCACCAGCATTTGCATGCAAATACACACACACACACACACAATCGTTTGCATACAGATGAGGAATGAACTGAGCCAGTATGATAAAAAAGATCAGACCAAAAATGGAGTCTTGCTGCCATGTCAAAGAAACTGGAACTTTGTGGAACAGACTCCTGCATGGATGCTTCCCTAAAAACTACAATCCAAACCTTTTCAAACCAATCTTTATCTATTCACATAATTGTAACATTCTACCACTTCATTCATGTCACACACCTCATCCATCACTACACTATTATTTTGACTGTCATCTGATAGCTTGAGTTGTTGTCAAGCCTTGTGCGGGGCTGAATATAATAAAAGAATAATGAAATTGTGAAAAATACATTTTAAATTACTTTTTTTCAATATGACATTATAAAGTGATTAACAATTTAGTCAAATTGAAATTATTTGAAAAAAATTGGTAATTTTGTAGCATTCTTTGTCTTTGCTTGATATGCCACAAAACTGGACAAAATTGTTTACAATGAAGTCCAGGTTGAAA
Organism: Ascarosepion bandense; assembly: GCA_037127315.1. Lineage (NCBI taxonomy): Eukaryota > Metazoa > Mollusca > Cephalopoda > Sepiida > Sepiidae > Ascarosepion > Ascarosepion bandense. The sequence continues at coordinate 3,776,382 of JBBBDQ010000423.1, read as the reverse complement.
ACAAACATGGTTTCTATTGTGAAATAGAAGCCATGTTTGTTTTCAATCTCTTTTGCTGAGGGGAAATGTAATTTCTTGAATTTCAGAGATTTCCTGCATCAGACGAGGTTGGTATATAAATGCATTTCTAAAATATACTGTCAAATGTGGTCATATATATTTTTTTTAATTAATAAGTTGGTTTGCGGAATGTACTTTTTGGAGGGGTTCATAAGCTCTTTATCATTTTTCTTGTTTTAAGAGATAGAAATAAAGTGTTATTTAAACCCATCACTAATTCGATTTTAGACAGGAAACAAAATTACTTTATTTTTAAAGAAATGATCCCATAAATCCCTATAGATCAGTGATTCCAAAAATTTAGTCTGCTGCTCTTTTGGCTCTCAATGGAGAGCTGAGTTCCAATTCTAGTCGATCAAGCAGTGTTTTACTACAAAGAAGGAAGGAGGGGTCTCACTCTATCTCCTTCTCTGAATGTATCATAACTATCACAAGCTACTGTCTTACAACTATTCATAAAAAATATAAACTTTAAAAAACAACACTCACTCAGTAGTCATTAATTTTGAATTTAAAATCCAACATTCTGCATCAGTCTCCACAGAATCATGCAACAGATTCTTGACAAAAATCATAGTACAGATTCTTAATTAAAAACCATAGTACAGATTCTTGATCAAAAATCATAGTACAGATTCTTGATTAAAAACTATAGGACAAATTCTCGATTAAAAATCATCGTACAGATTCTTGATTAAAACCCATAGTACAGATTCTTGATCAAAAATCATGATACAGATTCTTGATTAAAAATCATCGTACAGATTCTCGATTAAAAATCATAGTACAGATTCTTGATCAAAAATCATCGTACAGATTCTTGATCAAAAATCATCATACAGATTCTTGATTAAAAATCATAGTTCAGATTTTTGATCAAAAATCATACAGATTCATGATCAAAACTCATCATAAAGGTTCTTGATCAAAGATCGTAGTACAAATTCTTGATCAATTAGCAAATTGATTTTGGATCAGAAGTGCCAGGGATCACCCGGCTATTATGTACTGTTTCTAGGTAAAAAACATAAGATTTATAGAATATATTTTTAAAATTCACAAACTACAGATCTTTGGCATATATAATACACAAATTTGTATTATCCTTCATTGTTGGAAACTGTTAATTAGAGACATTAATTATAAGAGTTGGATTAATTGGAATTACCAGTTAACTGGAAGTATTTTGCTCAGTTTATAATTGTGTTAAGAAGAGGATGTCTGCTGTTTACTGATACTGAGCATTGACTTGCTGTCATGACTGAATGTTGCAGTTTGTAAGGAAAAAAAATAGGTGTGTTGAGTGCATGTCCTCCTAAGTTTGTAAGTTGCATGAAGATACTACGCTCATTATCTTTATATGGTTTTTGTGTTAGGAATAATCAAGATTAATGTTGCAAAAGAGACAGAAAATGATGCCAAGATACAGAACATAATACAAGAGACTACACAAGGAAATATGAAGCAAATGTAGACAGGGTAAAGAAAGATTGTTCAATGACAAATATGCCGAAGTAGAGAGACTGAGCACAACAAATAATGAAGATATGCATAAAAGAATAAAGGAACTAACAGGGCAAAGAACATGCTGAACAACAGGATGTATAAAAGCAAAGGATGGCACACTAATATTAGAAAAAGAAAAAATACTTCAGAGATGGGACGAGTATATTGAAGATCTCTTCTGTGACAAGAGAAAGCAACCAACAATGCACAAAATTACAGATGGACCAGAAATATTAAAAACCGAATTGAAATCGGCAGTGGCCAAATTGAAGAGAAACAAAGCAGCAGGACCAGACGAGATTGTAACAGAGATGTCGATGTCCCTAGAAGGCTTTGGCATTGACAGACTAACAGAAATAATAAACGAAATCTACAACAGCAGCAATATACTGGAGGACCTAAGCAGATCAATCTTCATAACACTACCTAAGAAGCCAGGTACAAAGGAATGCGAGCTCCATCGAAAAATCAGTTTAATGAGCCATATAACAAAACTCATAATCCAGATTCTGATGAACAGAGAATGCAAGAGAATCAGCTCAGAGACAAGAATAATGTGGGTTTGTTAAAAACACCAGAACAAAAAATGCGATATTCATGCACAGAATGCTATCTGAATGAGCAATACAAATGCAATAAGACCTTTATCTGTGCTTTATAGACTACACAAAGACACTTGACAAAGTACAACACAAGGACTTGATAAAGAGACATTACCTTTTCATTTTCATTTCATTTTCACAACTAACATCTAACATTGCCTGATGACCAGATAGAAATTTTCGTGTTGCAATGTATTTTTAATTGTATAACAAATGTAATTATATGATTATATATTTAAGATATATAGTTAATATAATGTCAAGTTTGTTGCTAGCTATTCTGCTTATCTACTATTTAATGAAAATCATTTTCACAACTAACATCTAACATTGCCTGATGACCAGATAGTAATCTCAAAACAGAAATTTCTGTATCACAATGTATTTTTAATTGTATAACAAATTCATTTATAATTATATAATATTGTATATATATATATATATATATATATATATATATATATATACACACACACATATAGGGGATTTGATCAACAATCTCTTTTATGCATGTTTCATTAAAAATAAAAGACAGTGTATTGTCATTACTTTCCTTGTTGACTGATGGTCATGTAATTTAAAAATTTAGATTACATGATCTGGCAACCAACAAGGAAAGTAATGATAATACCTTGTCTATCATTTTAATGAAACCTGCATATATATATATATATATATATATATATATATATATATATATATACAAAATGTGTGTGTAGACATTGACACCAACACCCAGAGGTGACAGTCTGTTTCTTACTTGAACACCTTATGTTTACGTATGGGTGTTGACTTCAATGTCCAATTTTATATTTACATATACTATCCTTGATATTGAGTAATTTAAACAATGAAAATAGCATAACCTTAAATTGTTTTATTATAAATGTATATACAAACACACACACACACACACACACATATATATATATACAAGTATAGGGTAGGTATAGATGGAATAAATTTTTGTACACCAAAAAATACTATTCTTAAATAAGTGCTCAATACAAAGTTGAGTGAACAATATTTATTTAGAATTTATAACATAAATATGTTAAAATATTGCTACAAAAATAGCCATTTTGTTTCAATACTGTCTTATTAAGTGATGATGTTGATTTCAAGTTGAAGGATTGAAACTCTTCAACTTGAAATCAACATCATCATTTCATAAGACAGTGTTGAAACAAAATGCCTATTTTTGTTGTGATATTATAACATATTTATGTTATAAATTCTAAATATATATATATATATATATATATACACACATATTGTTTGTCTGATTGCAAGAGCATGAAACCCAAGGTTACAAACTCACATATATCTATATGAATATGTCAGCTCTATCACTGATATTGAGCACTTTCAAATAAGTACCACGCATATATAATATATAAATAATATAATACATATAACAAATTGCATATATTTTTTTATAATCATATCGTCCCAAGCAAGGTATTTTACTGCCACTGTTTTGCAGAGGTTAAATAGGAGGAAAGCTATGAGAAAGAGTGACAGGTTATAGGGGGTGTCAGAAAGTGGGTAAGAGAAGGATGAGAATATTGATGAGAGTGGGGTGGTCAGAGAAAGAAGCATGAGAGTGAGGATGCAGGTTAGTGAGATAGGAGATGACTATTGACTTTACATTTAAATTTTTGGAGATTATAGCTGTCGGGAAAGCTATTTATAAATTCTGTATATATATATATATATATATATATATATATATATATATATTTTCATTAATGTATTATTTTTAGAAATAAGTTGAAAATTGATTTACATGCTACGAGCACCTTTTTTTTTAAAAAAACATTTTACCCTAAACAGGGTGATAATGCCACTAAGATGCAAGAATTACTGAGGGTGAAAGAAAATGAGGAAACCCCTAGTCAAAAGAAAGGACAATAAAAAAACAGGTTTCAGAATGGCAGAAGATGGCGCTTGGTGTTACATTTAAATTTTTGAGGATTATAGTTGACAAACAAGCAAGAAGTGCCAAAGAAGAAACTATTAGAATAGAACTTTCAGTTAAATTTAGCTATTTCGGCAGTAAAATGATAAAACCTATTTGCCAATCTAGCGCTATGCTTAAATTCATGACATCCAGGTACCAGGGAGAAGAGCTCATTAAAACAATTGCTATGAAAACATTTATAGAAAAATCACAGGAAAGCCATTTTATGGCAATGGGAAGGTGACTGAAGCTGAGATGCAAGGTGAGGACTGATAACATTGCAGATTCTTTTTTAAATTTTTTTTTAAAGATTGTTTCTGTAGGGATTTTCAAACCAACTTATTGAAAATAAAAAAATATTTTGTCCGTACAAACTGTTTGCACTTTCACCGTTACATCAGTAAAAGCCGAGTTGGATTTTGGTATTCACTTTCCGGTCTTTCCACACCAGCATGACGCTAAAAATGCCTGTTATTTTTTTTGTTCATTGCTCACCAGTATTCTCAAGGAAGAAGTGTTCTTTTTCAGTAACCAGATGCATATTTTTGTCTTAACCCTTTCAAGACTAAGGCTATATAATAGTAATGGTAATATTAGCTGTTACCTTATAAGGAAACATTTGGCATTTGACGAAGCAATCAGTGCTGCTGTCTGTTGAAATTTTTAAAACTTTTTTAAAGAATTAATTAATGGATGTCATTTTTTAATCCAAAAGTTTTATTACTTCAAATGTTATTTTGAAAGGATGCCCATGTTTAAGTAAACGCCCTGTTTTATTTTAAACAGCATTAATTCTTTCTACCAGTCTGTATACTAAAGAAAACTTAATCTGATGCAGAGGACATTTTCTTTATTAACTTTCTTTGACTGCACAGGCTAGTAGACAAATAAATATTATCTAAATCTAAACTTATTTATAAATGGAACTTTGTCTGTGTGTGTGTCTGTGTGTATGTCTGTGTCTGTTACCTATAGACTCCGAAACGGCTGAACCGATTTTCTTGAAAATTTACACAGTTGTACTATAAGCATCTGCAAGTGTTCTTAGCTAGGTTTTGTGTCGAGGTACCCCCAATAAATATCAAAAATCGATAATAAAAAAAATCGGGTTATAGAAGGAGTGGTCCAATTTTAATAAAATTTGATACACTCATAGACAAAGACATAAGAAACGATATTCAGAAGTTTCAAGGTTGCAGTTCTTACAATAGTGCAGAAAATTGATAATATATATACATAAAAGGCAAAATGTTTGTGTGTGTGTCTGTTTATCTGTCTGCATGTCCTTTATACAAATCTACAATTTTTATCCAATTCTCACCAAACTTCACACAAATATTCTTTAGGCTGAGTCTGAGCTCCAGGACCATGGATTAGGTTTAAAGCTTTCATTACATCCGAGCAATGCCGGGCTATACTGCTAGTTTCAAATAAAACAGTGTCTACTCAAATATGTGCGTCCACTAAAAATAATGTTTGATGTGATGAAATAAATTTTCTCTTAACTATTTTTCTGTTAAAAATTTTTTTTTCAAGTCTGCTAATTGTTATTGTTCTTTCCAATATTGATAGTGGTTTCCCTCCTTGTCTTTTGTTTAAGGTGGAGTGGAACATCAGTATCTTGATTATGTCATTATTTTCTTTAAGAGTTAAATGTGCTACCCTTTTTAGTTGTTGCTGTTACAAGCAAAAACAATAAAGACTATTGGTGCATACAAAACTGTTCCACATAATAAAATTAAACAGAGTATAGACATGCCACTTATTTTTTGACAACTGTTCCACATCATAAAATTAAACAGAGTATAGACATACAACTTATTTTTTGACAACTGTTTTTCCAGCACCTCTTGCTGAAATTACAAGCAAATATTTGAATTTCATGTAATTGTTAGACTATTTTACTGGATGGCCACAAGAGAAGTTATGTGCAATATTAATTTAATCTAAATAGCAGATAGAAGACATACCTAAATTGTGGGTGAAAAGTGCATTATTGAATTACTATTTTTTATTTAATCATTTCACCCCAAGCAAGGTAGTAAAACCACTATGACACAAGGGATTACTGAGTGTGAAAGAATAAAAAAAACACATTATTAAGTGGGGAGAACAATAAAAAGGAGCAAAATAGGACAGTAGATAACCATTTAAATCATTGAAAATAATCATTGACTGGAAAGCAAGAAGGTGAAACAGTGTTCAACAGGCAAGAAAAGTGAAAGAAGAAACTGTTAACATAGAACTTATGGTTACATCTAGTCATTTTAACTGTTAAATGATGAGATCTAGTTGCTAATCTAGAAATTAAATTAAAGAGAAATTAAAAATTAAAAATTTTATTTTTATTTTTATTCTCATTTTGAAATATGCACTGTTGCTAAGGAGACATGAAATCTCTCTTAGGGATTTCATGTTAAAATGTTCATTCAACAATTTTGAATGTGGAAAATTTATTTTATTTTATTTTATTTTAGCTTTGTAATTTTAATTACATTGAGCTCTCCTCCTGTATCATTTTTTAATATTAAAATTTAATATTAATTAGGATCAGGTTTTTGGGATTTACCTTCTTACTTTTCCATTTGGATTAAGTATTTTAATATATATATATATATATATATATATATATATAGATATATATAGTCATCCGCAGACAAATCTGTTTCACTGTATCACAGCTGATCAGTATGGTTAGACTCTAATTGCTTCTAACTCAGGATTGAAACCCGACCGAAGTGGTGTCAGTCAGCGATTCTACCTCTTGCATTTACCAACTTGCATAATTGAGAAATTTTGTTAGAAAAACATGCATCCTCCTTCAGGATTCGAACCTGCATCCACAAGGGGAAGCCATTAGAGCTCCCATGCCTTAGACTGCTCAGCCACAGCTCATCAGTATGGTTAGACATCCGATTACTTTTAGCCAGGACTGAAACCCGACCGAATTGATATCAGTCAGCAATTCTACCTCCGAGCTATTGACACTCGGTAGAATAAGGCAGTCTTTTAGCATGTTATAAACAATGTAAACATATGCTAATAGCTGACAGTGTTCAAATACATTACTGAATGAATGATGCGTAGATGCTAGAGTAGCTACTGTTTTTTCAAAGTCTACCATTCTTCCAGAGTGCTCATTCAGGGTGTGAGAGCATAGACTCGTCAAATATATATATATATATACACACACAAACTCTGTTTACACAACCTTTGGATGAAAAACACTGAATTCACAAATCCCTTTGCCCAAATGTCTTTTTTGCTCAGATATTTAATGTAAACTAATTCCTTCATCATATCATCACTTCAATGTCAACAGACAAGCAGAAAAAACTTTTTGGGGCAGTAGTAGACATTTTTATACTGGCAGAATTTTGACAGATTTTTTTCACAGTAGTAGATCTTATTTAAGATCGGAGACTTTTTATGCTAATAGTCATTTTCGACACTAGTAGACTTTTTTTTACACTAGTAGATGTTTTTGTAAAATAAAGTCTACTAGTGTCAAAAAAGATCACTAGTGTTTAAAAAATCTGCTAACATCAAAAAATGTCTAGTAGCATAAATATATCTACTAGTGTCTAAAAAGTTTACTAGTGGACTTTTTATACCATAACAGTCTTTTTCAACACTAGAAGTCTTTTTCAGACTAGCAGACATTTTTGACATCATAAAATTTTTTTATTCTGCTAGTGTCAAAAGAAGTCTGTTAGTGTAAAAAAAGGGGAGGGGGCTAATAGCAAAAGAAGTCAGCTTGCATAAAAAGTTTCTATTAGTATCCAAAAAAATCTACTTGTAGAACTTTTTAAACACGAGTAGACTTTTGAAAGACTTTTATAGGACATATACTAGATTCACGAGTTTCCAGAATAAAATAGATTTGAACTATGGTTTCAGTCTGTACTGTATTTTGTTTTGTTTAAAAAGAAAAGAATGCTGGGGATGTTTGCACTCATTTAATAAATTTCAACTGTAAAAGAAATCTCAGGGTATAAATATTTGCAGGAGTCTTGAAAGGGTTAAAGAAGGTCAATGTAAAAGTTCAAACTGATTTTGTCATGATGAGATCATTTGATAAAGTAAAGTGATTGTAGCATTACTGTCACAAGGCTTGTATATGTTGTTATCACTCAGCACCTGTCTTGACCTGTTAATTCAGAGGTAGGCTTGTATTGTGAATCTGCATGTTGAGTGACTCATTTCAGGTGCTTGTACTGGAAGACAATTTGAAAATTGAACTGATGAATAATTTTAAACATGAATAACTTGTTGTAATTGCTTGCCCTTAAAATGAAACGTGAACTATAATGAATTACAGACAGACAGGATCTGATTTAATGTTGCAGTGAACTGCATAAAGCTATGATATCTGTTATTACACAGAGATGAATATGAATCGTATATCTGTCATCATGTTACAACACAAGTTTAAACAAAAAATATGTTCGTAATGACAAAGCTGTACACAAAATATATTATGACATAAAATTATGTATAATATATCTTCATGATGGCACACAACCCAACACAAAATGTATTTGTTATGACACACAAATTGAATTAGTAATTACATATGGCAATGTGCAAAATGTCTTCATAATGTTACCCAACCCAACACAAAATGTATTTGTTATGACAGTGTGCAGCATTTTTGGAAAGTGCATGAAAACCATACCACAGGTTGACCCAAGCCTTGTCAGTGAAATTGGGTAGACAACTCACTTTGAGGAGTCGTCGATGGTTGTGATAGCTCAAAGCAACCAGTCATAGTGACTGAGGGCTTGAGCGTCCTGGCCTTGTTCAGACTGTTGTTCATGCTAGATAATATGCTCTCTTCCAGAAACAGTAACCAAGGTCCCCTCAGCATAGTTGCAGTATAAACCACAGGTGGGCACTGTGGGTGTTGAACAAAATCAAGTGTGCCTGAGCAGACATCTGCAATGGGGATTAGCTAGCTGCTCTGGGAGATGGGTCTTCTCATATATGAGTGGCCAGCCATTATATTATATATGACACAAAGTTATAAAAAGAAAATGAATTTGTTATTTCACACAGCCATATAAAAAATCTGTTTGTGATGATACAGTTATAAACAAAATTTATCTTACGATGTAGCTGTATTCAGAAATATCTGTTAAAATGTACAGCCATACACGGAATGTGTGTAAGGATACACAGCCATACACGAAATGTGTGTAAGGATGCACAGCCATGCACAAAATGTGCATTAGGACACACAGCTAAAAACAAAATGCACCTTTTAATACATACTGTATATACTTCTGCATAAGTCAACTTTATGTATTGTGCCGACCCTGAAATCTTTTGAAAAAACCTGATTTTTTCCTATTGCTTTTGTATGATGTGACCCCAGTTTCTTAGCAATACGAGCAGTCAAATATTGCAGAACTGGGCATCATCTTGGGCATATTTTATAGCAATTAAAAGGTCTCGGTCAAAAGGGTCAGGCTAAAGGAGCTTACCTGTAAGGGTAGCTAAAGAAGAGAATGTACGCTTAGCAAGTAGGTCATGGTTGCCAAAAATGCATGAAGTTTCATCTTTCCAGAAAAAAAACAAAAAAATGACCTGTGTATATAGTGTGTAGGTCACCAAAAATGCATGAATTTTTAAATTGTGACCCCTTACTCTCTTTCTTTTTTTTTTTTTTTGTAAAAGAAATTGATAATAGAAACTATACATGAGTAGACATACAGTATAAATAAATATGCAGTACAAAGATGAACAGAAAATTTTGAGAAATCAGCAAAAGACATCATTCTACATGCAAACATTCAATAGACCTTCTGTTTTGATCTTTAATGAAGTGAAATTTTACTTCTCTTCTGTTTCTTCTGTGGTATTTAATTGTTTATTGTTGTATTTAGTTTTAATTCTGTTGTATTTAGTACTTAAATCAGTAGTTCTCAACCATTTTTTTTTTGCCCACAAACCAATTTATAATTTTTTCATGTGAAAAAAATATTTATTTTTTACTAAAAGACTTTGAATTCCAGTTGAATTTTTTGCTGCATTCACTTATGCACAAATATCCTTGGGAAAAGTATTCATCTGTTTCCTTCCTCCAGCTGTGGGTTAAATAAGAGAATGAATTGGGTTCTATAGCCTTGGTTAGAAACCAGTCTACTACAAAAAGTAATGGCAACCTACTGCAGAAAAAATCTTCTGTCTAGTCAGTCATGTCTCGTTCAAGACATGATTGTCCAAGCATGTATCCTGTATGGCACTTAACTGATTAGGATAAGTTTAGGAATTGTATTATAGAAATTGTAAATGTATATTCTTCCTTTACATATCATTCTTATATAAACTATATGTTAAATTAATTTTATTATTAATATTTTTTAGAAATATTCTATACTAATTAATTTATATTAATATTTCATTTTATTAATATTTAAAATTAATACTATTTATTATTAATATATTTAATTTATATAATAATTTATAATATTTATATAATTTTATATATATATATATATATATATATACTGCTGGCCATAATTACAATAACTTCGAAGTAATTTACAAGTTATTAAACCTGGAAAAGTAAAGAACAAGATATTTTAGTGAAGTAAAAAATAAGAAATTTCTGACTTAAAATATTGCTTTCAAATTTTATTTTTAGGTGTAATATTTTAAGTAAGAAATTTCTTACTTTTTACTTCACTAAAATATCTTGTCCTTTACTTTTCCAGGTTTAATAACTTGTCCTGTTCTTTTCCAGATTTAATGTAATCTTAAGAATGCATTTTTCTAGGCATTGCTATTAATTTAATGTAAATTTAATACTTAAAATCGCATTCAAAAATATTAAAAGGAAAAAGAATTATGTGCAATTGATTCAAAATAATTGATTATATTTCTGATAAAATAAGTGATAAGCAAAGTTTGATTGACAAAAATGATAAAAGATATCATCAGAATTTAAATGTTGTAAGCTGCATGCAAAAATATTAAACAAAAAAGTTATAAAGAATAAGATTTATTATTAGAAGCGTTAATCACTCACTTACTTATGTACTTATGTAGTTTTCTTTTACAGACTTCGCATATTTTGATCCAACTTTTTTTTTTACAAAACCAAAATTCAAAATTTTTTTTTCAAAATGTTAAGGATGTTTTCCTATGTAACTATGTAAACTGTTTGAAATTTGGTTGAGAACTGAATTAGTAGTGAAGCTTGAAAGCTGCCTAGATTCATTCAATGTCAAACTTAAGAATAAATTCAACCACGGCCATGGTTGAATGATATATATTTAGTCATTCGCAGACAGATCTGTTTCGCTGTATCACAGCTCATCAGTACGGTTAGACAGCTGATTGCTTTTTACCCAGAATTGAAACCCAACCGAATTGGCGTCAGTCAGCAATTCTACCTCTGAGCTACAGGTGCTCGGTAGAAGGAGGCAGACTTTTAGCGCGTATATTATCATTATACACGCCCAATAGCTGAGAGTGTTCTAATTTATTGCTGAACAAACAAAGCGTAGATGCCAGAGTAACTACTGTTTTTCAAAGTCTACCATTCTTCCAGAGTGCTCAATCAGGGTGTTAGAGCGTAAATAGTCATCCGCAGACAGGTCTGTTTTGCTGTATCACAGCTCATCAGTACGGTTAGACAGCTGATTGCTTTTTACCCAGGATTGAAACCCGAATGAATTGGCGACACACACACACACACACACACACACACACACACACACACACACACACACACACACACACTCACAAATAAATACATAACAGTTTTTATTATAGTAGGGAGGATTAATTCAATGTGGTTTTTATTGATTCATCTTAATTATTTCTCTCTTAGTGATCTCTGAAAAAAATGTTATAATTTTTATCTTACATAGTTTTATGTAATTCGTCATATCATGTCTATTATTTATTAAGTAAGTACATGCGTTATGGCGCAGTGGATATCGGCTCGGAACGAGAAATCGGGTAGCCGAGTTCGATATCCAGCTGAATTCATTGCTTTCACTTACGAACAAATACCCTTGGGAAAGGTATTAATCCATCTATTCCTTCCAGTTATGGGTTAAATAACAGGACAGATTGGGTTCTATAGCTTTGGTCAGCAACCAGTCTACCGCAGAAAGCAATGGCAACCTACTGCGGGATAACATTCTGCCCAGTCAGTCATGTCTCTTTTGAGACATGATCGCCCAAGCATATATCATGTATGGCACTTAACTGACTGACATCAAAATATTGACAGTTTTTCTTTTTTTTAATCATTTCACCCTGAGCAAAATAACAAAGCCACTAAGATGCACTAGGTTACTAAGAATACAAGTAAAAGATAAACATTATCAAGGAGCAAGAACAATAATGAAACAGAAAGACAGAAAATAATGATTGACATTACATTTAAATTTTCAAAGTTGACTGGGAAGCAAGAAGCCAAAAGAGACATCCACAGATGAGTAATATGAGAAAAGAAATCGTTAACACAGATCTTACATCTTGCTATTTCAAATGTTAAATGATAAGACCTTGTCACCAATATAGTCAGTCAGTTAATTGCCATATATGATGCATGCTTGGGCGATCATATCTCGAATGAGACATGATTGACAGGGCAGAATATCATCTTGTAGCAGGTTGCTGTTACTTTCTGCAGTAGACTGGTTGCCAGCCAAGGCTATAGAACTCAATCTGTCCTGTTATTTAACCCATAACTAGAAGGAAGAGATGGATTAATACCTTTCCCAAGAGTATTTGCGCGTAAGTGAATGCACGGAATTCTACTGGAATTTGAACTCGGCTCCTCGATTTCTCGTTCTGATCAGATATCCACTGCACCACAATGCACATCCGAGTTGTTTTCTTTCAACTCTGTTGGAGTCATTGTAAACTCATTTGGCAGTGTTGGCAATGGAAAATGGCAAATGACATGCAGCAGCAAATGATGGAAGTTGATAAAAGTGTGTCAGGTTAGATGAATGAGACATAGCACACACGACAGGCAATATAGTAGTAAACTTAAATTCATAAAATTTAGCTGTGAAAAGGAAAAGCTCATCAGACTAGTTACCATGAAAGTATTTATAAGGCAGAAAGAAGTTATGTTGTACTGGTAGGAAAGTAATTGAATCCCAGATGCCAGGTCAGGACCAATAACATTGCAGATTTTTCTTTGTATTTTTTTTTATATTCATTTCACCCTAAGCAAGGCAGTACTGCCACTGACATGCAGAGAGTTACATAAGAGGAGAGTGAAGAGAAATAGAAACAGGTCACAGTGGGTGTCAGAGAATGGATGGGAGAAGGATGGCAACACTGGTGTAAAGAGAGCTGTGTGAGAGTGGAGTAGAAAGGGAGAAGAATGAAATACAAGGGGCGTCGGGGAAAGGATAGGCGCCAAGGGGATAAGAAATGGCAATTGATATTGCATATAAACTCTTGAAACTTTTATCAAGAATCTCTAAATACATAGCAGAAGCACCAGGCCAGATGTGACAGCAATATTCAATTACTGGATAAATGGTAGATTTATAAATGTGTAAGATAGATTCTGACATGAAAAGAAATGAAGTGATTTGGTGTAAGTTACAAAACTAAGTAGCTATGCATTGGACAATCATCTGTTGTACTGTTGGCTTAACCAGTTACTTTTTATCAGTTTTATGCTCTATTTATAATGTTCGCACAGCTTTAGACAAAATGGTAAAAAGCCGAAAGAGACAACCATGGAAAAATTAGAGAAGAAAATGTTAACATAGAAATTATGGTTACATCTATCTATTTCAACTGTAACACGACTAGATCTTGCCACCAATGTAGTTAGTCAGTCAGTTAAGTGCCATACGTGATACATGCTTTGGGCGATCATGTCTCTAAATAGACATGACTGACTGCGCAGAAGATTATCCCGCGGTATGTTGCCATTACTTTTTTCAGTAGACTGGTTGCCAGCCAAGGTGATAGAATCCAATCTGTTCTGTTATTTAACCCATAACTGGAGAGAAGAGATGGATTAATTACCTTTCCAAAGTGTATTTGTGCGTAAGTGAATGCAAGGAATTAAACTGGAATTCAAACTCGATTTTCCGATTTCTCATTCCGAGCTGATATCCACTGCACCACAAGGCACATCCAATGTAGTACTGCACTTAAATTCCAGATACAGTATAACCTGGATATAAGATACCCTGATATAAGAGAAACCCCAATATAAGATAGATTTTCTTTGGTCCCAAATTAGAGCCTGTGTTTAATAAAATAGACCAAATCCAGATATAAGAAAAACTCGGATATAAGATAACTTTTATCCGGTCCAGGCAACTCTCTTATATCAGGGTTACACTGTACCACAGAGGAAAATTCATCAGAACAATTACCCTTATCGAAAAAGCATGAGGAAGCTACATTATGGCAGTGAAAAAAGTGACTGAAGTCAAGATGCCAGATCAGGACCAATAACATTGCATTTTATTACATATCTAAACTTATTTATAAATGGAACTTCATCTGTGTGTGTGTGTGTGTGTGTCTGTGTGTGTCCATTACCTATAGACTCCGCAACGGCTGAACCAATTTTCTTGAAAATTTATACAGTTGTACTATAAGCATCTGCGAGTGTTCTTAGCTAGGTTTTGTGTTGAGGTACACCCGGTAAATATCGATAATCAAAAAAATCAGGTTATAGAAGGAGTGGTCTGATTTTAATCAAATTTGATACACTCATAGACAAAGTCATAAGAAACGATATTCAGAAGTTTCAAGGTTGCAGTTCTTACAATAGTGCAGAAAATCAATAATATATATATATATATAAAAGGCAAGATGTTTGTCTGTGTATCTGCCTGTATGTCTGTATTTTTTTCAGCCCTTTTATTTTAGTTTTTGCTTCGGGTTTGACTCTAAGTAGGTATAATTGTAGTTCTTCCTCTCAGCCATGATACCATTTACTCAGAGGACTTATTTAGCCTTCAAAATTCAGTTTACGACGAAAAAAACTTATTTCATATCGATACCAGGAAATCAAAATTTGACTTACATCCATTCATTTTTCTTTCAGTCTACAGTTTCTCTTTAACTGGAAACAACTATTGCTTTTTAGTCTTTCATGCCAACGTCCAAAGAGTCTGAGCTCTAGGACTATGGGTTAGTTTTAAAGCTTTCATTACACCCAAGCAACGCCGGGCTATACTGCTAGTGCTTACTTAAATGCAGCCTTTAACAGCATCCACTTTGCTACTTTGTTAAACCAACTCCCAAATAGGACACACCTATATCACCCACTGATACTTACTGAAAGGAGAAGAAGTAACATTCTGCATACCATGCCAAGAACCCTACACAGTACACCATATACTGACAAGCTGCATAGACCTTGAACAGATCCGACTAAAACAGGTTGACCCTAAAAATATTCTCAGGTTCCTAAGAGAGAAGAAACTATACAACAAGATATAGTCAAAAAGTTCCTCTGAATCATAAGTAACATTTAACTTCTACCCATCATACTACAACTAATGTTTCAGCATTAAATGACCCATAAAGGGTTGATTTGCCATAAAACAAACCAATCAATCAAACCAACTCCCAAGTTGATGCCTCCTCTATCACAACAATCTTAACCTGTTCAAGTCTAGGGTTAACAGTTATTTTTCCCATATTCCTCAAAAACAGTACCTCCTGCTACTTATCCTGTGACCTTCTACATCGAGTGGCTCTTGGGCCTTCTACAGGGTGAACATTATTGTAAAATAATATACTATTTATTAAATTTATATTATAAAACTTGAAAATGCTGATTATCACTAAGATTTATTATTATGTTGGTCTTACACATTTATGTAGTAATGAAAATTCAGTTCCTAGGGCATGTTGTCAACAAGACTCTTCACAAATCAAAAAAGGTTTAGAGAATGCTCAAAGTAATTAATATTTTTTTTTTCTTTAGGCCTACAATTTTGGTATCAGTTCTAATTATTTTTAAACACTCTTTGAAGTTTCTATGTGATGTTCCAAGTAAACCCATTACTACAGGAATTACTTTAATAGTCATTCTTATTACTATTAAAGTAATTTGCCACAATAGTTGAAGAAGAGAGCATTAATAGGTCAAGGGTATGTGTTTGCTTATTTCTATCATTTTCTTATAAAATAAAAGGAAAAAACTCTATAAATTGCTACTAGTCCTGTACTTATTTCATTTTTTCAGACATTGTTCTCTGTGTGTATGTGTGTGTCTGTCTGTTTAAACTTAATTAGAAAGTATTAGTTTAGAAATCAGTCATGCTTTATTATCCAATTTAGAGTTTTAACAGTATTTCACAAACAAAAGTTGTGCTATGATGTGCTGTTTTTGCTGTGTTATTTTAACAAACACAAAATTCAGATCCTTAACTCTATGTGATAATTACTATTGTGTATTTATTTATTCATATCTTTCATGTCATGCTAAGTGGTGTTGATCTTGATTAATTTTTTTGTTGAGTTATTTCCCTTGGCTAATTGATGAAATCTGTAGATAAATATAAAATAATCAACATGCTATAATAATTACCATTAAAATCAATTTTTATGCCTGCTATATCATCTATGGAACAAAAAGTATTATAAACTATTTAATGACTGGAAAGAAAGAAAAATGAGATCAATATTTGGAAGAACTCTTGGAATTGTATCAAGAGTACAGATTGTATTTTATAAATAAGTGTTATCAAAACAAATATCTTGCCAAAATTTTCATATGTTTTTTAAAAGTATAGATTGGCAACTCTTTGACTAACATGGATGTTTGTGTTCTTCAAAAAAGATTGTTTTAAAAGATGTTTCTTACATTGACTCCTGCTATTTTAACAATGTTCGCTCTATTGACACTGTTTATTTATAAGATTATAAAAAATTACTCACCTTTTATAAAGATTCATTATTGGCCATTTTAAAAAGAAATAAATTGGAAAAATAATTTTAGTCAAAAATTAAAACAAAATTAATAAAATATGTAAACTATCTACAATACAGCCATTTTTAAAAATGACTAATTGCCAACAGAAAGTGCAACACAGAGATCTGAAGGCGAATTGGTATGGCAAAGAACGCATTCCAGAAGATAAGTAGAGTATTACAAGACAGGAAAATTTCACTAGAAACAAAGATAGTACTGGATTGCTATGTGATGTCATTTCTTCAATATGGCAGTGAATGCTGGACAATCTCATTAAAGATGAAGGAAAAACTTGGAGAAATTGAAATGTGATTCTACAAAAGGATGCTGTGGATATCATGGATCGAGCATGTGAGCAATGATCGGGTTTTGGAAAGGATGAAAACAAAAAAGAAATAAATACTGAGCATCAGGAAAAGACAGCTGAAGTTCCTGGGACATATGATGAGGAAGGAAGGCTTGAAGAATCTGATACTCACCAGCAAGAGAGAGGGAAAGAGAGACAGGGGAAATCAGCGGATAACATATTTGAAGGGCTTGAACAGGTGGATGGCAGAACGGGGGTTGCATGGTGTAACAGGAGAAAGTGTGCTCAGTGCCACCAGGAATAGGGAGACGTGGAAAGCCATGATCACCTACGTCCTGAAAGGACAAGGCACATAGAAGAAAAAGAATTGCCAAATTATGAATAAAATATTCATTTCCATAGTTTTTTGTAAAACATTATATAAGATATTGCATTGATGATGGTTTGCATAATAAATAATTTTGTAATTTTTAAAAATTTTTGAATAAAGATTTCTTTCCAAATTTATTTTTTAATAAAATGGTAAATAATAAGTCTTTATAAAAGATAAATAATTTTTATAATCTTTCAAATAAATATTGCCAAATTAGTGACTGTAGTTAATAGTGGTATCAAGGGAAAACCACACTTTGTTTGCACAAAAGTCCATGTTTGCTAACTATGCTATTTTTTTACCAGCTCATAAGGATACCTTATTCTAAGAAGTATTTTCTCATTTATAGCTTGCACCATTTGGAGATATGAGTGGACAAGATTTACCCCCTATGGATATGCCAGAAGCTATGGATTCTGACCGAGGAACCTTAATGCCAGTTCCAAAGGGCATTCGTCCGATCCTAAGCAAACACCGAGTAGAAGTAAGTAGATTTGTATATCACTCCTTTGTTTGCATCTTGTGTAGTGGGATTTCTAAATTTACTTAATATTCATGAATTATGAATTTATCCCATCATATGACAACATTTTGATCTGAGAATTATGCATTTGCTATTGTGAGGTTGTTATTTATTGTCATTCATACTTCAGGTATTCTTTGAGATTCATAAATTAAAGCAGGCTTTCATTTCTCATGAGTAAGGAGAGCTAAATACTCACAAAATAATGGAGATGGATTTTTATAAATTTACATATATATATATATATATAGGAAAAAACTGCTAAAAAGTTGTAAGTTTAAAAATGTAATTTTTTGACAGTATTTATTTATTTCTATTATTATATTTGATATTTCAGGCTGTCCTTGGTCTTTCATCAGAAACAAATGGTTTTAAAATTTAAATTATAAATGTTTTCGTGAGGAGCATTCGTCGAGAGATTGTTTACATCATGTGATGCAGAAAGCGACAGATTTTTTTAATATTTGTAATAATACTTATAAATGTTGTTTCAAAGAAAATTTTTTAAGTGTATCTAAAAAAAATTTTTAAGTGTATCTAAATAAAAAATATCAAATATAACAGAAATAAATAAATACTGTCAAAAAAATACATTTTTAAACTTACAACTTTTTAGTAGTTTTTCCTATACATATTAAGACAGTATACGTGGATCATCACTATATATATATATATATTTCATTTGAAAATTAGTTATTTCCACAACCTAGGTTTAAACTTAATAAATTTAGGCAATTTACAATATTTATTTATTGTCATCCATATTTCATGTATTCTGTGAGATTCATAAATTAAAGCAGGCTTTCATTTCACATGAGTAAGAAAAGCTAAAAATACTCACAAAATAATTTTATAATTTTACATACATACATATATATATATATATATATATATATATATATATGACGGATGGGCATTGTGGTGCAGTGGATATCAGCTCGGTAAGAGAAATCGGTGAGCCAATTTTGAATTCCAGTTGAATGCCCTGCATTCACTTGCACGGTAGTACCTTTGGGAAAGGTACTAATCTGTTCCTTCCCTCCAGTTATGGGATAAATAACAGGGTAGGACTTGGGACCCTGCTCTTAAACAAATCCCAATGAAACTTTCTCCGTCAGAGAGGAAGCTGGTTCAACCCACCTAGGGTGCATGCAGCTTAAACACGCATGCGCACACACACACACACACACACACACACACACACACACACACACACACACACACACATATATATATTGTCATCCGCAGACAGATCTGTTTTGCTGTATCACAGCTCATCAGTACAGTTAGACTCCAATTGCTACAAAACCCAGGCTCGAAACCCGACCGAATTGGCGTCAGTCGGCGACTCTACCCCTGGGCCACGGGGCGTTCGGTGGAAGAAGGCAGTCTTTTTAGCACGTATCATATTATGCGCCCAATAGCTAGAGTGCTCCAATTCATTTTACTGAATGAGCGATGCATACACGCCAGAGTAGCTACTGTTTATCAAAGTCTACTATTTTTCCAGAGTGCTCAATCAGGGTGTGAGAGCATAAATATTGTCATTTGCAGACAGATATGATTCGCTGTATCACAGCTCATCAGTACGGTTAGACTCCGATTGCTACATAACCCAGGCTCGAAACCCGACCAAATTGGCGTCAGTCGGCGACTCTATCCCTGGGCCACGGGACGTTTGGTGGAAGAAGGCAGTCTTTTTAGCGCATATCATATTACGTGCCCAATAGCTAGAGTGCTCCAATTCATATATATATATATTTAATTTGAAAATTAGTTATTTCCACAACCTAGGTTCCAACCTCACAATATCTTCAGACAATTTACAATATTGTAAATTACCTGGATACCAAAAGGTTGAAACCTAGATGGCGTAAATAACTCATATCCAAATTAAAGATCTCCAATATAAATGTATTGAACACATTTTAATACAATTGGACCGATCTAATTTAATTATGATCAAGAACTAATATCTATCTATCTATATATATATATGTATATATAAATCTATCTACATTACTTTGTATATATATCACATACATATCCTTGAATTCAGAAAGCCACATATTTTACTAACATTTGTTTAACAAACTGAATTCACATGAAACATGATTGACCAATGAAAATCAAACAACACAAAAGTAAACAAATACCAAAATTTTTTACTTCTTTTTTTTCATTACTCATTCTCTGACGAAGGTGTTATATTAAGTGTATGGTGACAAAACAAAGAAGAAACAACAGAGGTTTAGAAAATAAATAATTGTATTAACAATGAAAATACAATAAGTGGTAAATCAATGTGAATGCCTCTTGTTGAAAGAAAAAGGTAAATAGAGTTATAAAAGGTTTTCAGAGGCATGCAGTAGGGGTGGGAGGATGAGTTGTGAATTACTGTGGCATTGATCTTTGGTGGGCGTCACTGGAGTGGGGTAATCTCTGTCAACCAGTGTTGTTAATCATGGTTGGTGTGCCCGTGACTGTCTAAGAAGTCTTTTTGATAGGTTTTTTTATATCCTTTTTTTAGGCTCAGGTTGGCTTCAATTTTTCTTTATTTAGGTGGGAGTGGTTGCTATCAGTGAAACTTCTGGGTTGTATTTTTCTTTGGGTATATAATTGAAACAGAAGCTATGTGTGGAGCCTATGCGCAGTTACCAAAGTTTTTAGTTCAGCCTTGGGTTTCAGTGTGTTCACATCCAGCCAGTGGTGGAAATTGTATAACATGAATCAGAAGATCTGATTTTAGGAATATTATAACAAAGCTTTAATAAAAACAAAACATGTTAGATTGATAATCACTTCTGATTTGTTCTTTATTATATAACATATCTGTAGAATCCTTAGATAGCAACAGCCAGTAATCAGTTGAAGTCAAAACTGACAGCTCCAAACTACCCAGCAAATTGGTAGGTGGTTTATATGACAGCCTGGGAGATTCCACTCTGCCATGTAGGCAAGTCTATTCTGTAGATTCTGATTGGCTGATGATTCCATTGTGGATATTGTGCTCAATAAATATCAGCGCAATATCCACTCAACATGTGAGAGGAGAGAGTGACATGTGTTACAACCCTGTTTATTTTTCTCTGCCAACTGGACGCAAGTTGGAAACATCCTTGTGAAGGTGAGTCTCATACACTGTTCAATGTCATTCTATATCCATCACTAAATAGGACAAGTTCAAACATGTTCTTGATAAGAACTCACATTCCTTTTGCTTCAGGAAGTGTCTTTCTGTGTCAGCTGCTCTTCTATTAGAACTACAAGACCCTATTGAGTGGCAAAAGATGAAATTAGACAATATAAATGCACTCTCATTTCCAAAACTAAACTCAAAACAATTTTTAATGTTGTTTTTTCCCCCATGCACTATTCTATTGGTATTATTAGTAGTAAAATTATCTTGAGTTTTATTTTGTCGTGATGGTAAGGCTTTTAGAATATGTTGAATATATCCTCTGTAAAAAAGTAAGATCTACTACCTCTAAGAAAAGCACAACCTTCCGGGACGATATTTGCAGGCTCAGGTACAAACCAAACATATGTATGTCTATTTAACTCTAATTGATGTCTACCTTTTTTAATCATGCATAAACTGGACATATGTCTTCTTTTTAGAATCAAGTCTAAACCAGACATATATCTGCCTTTTTACTAATGGTGTAAATCATACCTATTTCTACCTATCTCTAAAAATCAATTGGAGCTTTTGTCATAAAATTTATATTCAACACTAAATAACAATTTGGAAAAATGTGTACCTAATTGGTGACTCTGTTGAAAAATAAATTTGTAATTCCAAAGAGAGAAAACCTTACTTCATTTTTTACTAATTCCATTATTCTGTCTGATCTAAAATTTATTTTAAAGTAGGTACCTCCATTCACTTTTATAACTAAGTTTTAAATTGAAAATAAAAGAAGTTTTCCTGACACTTTCATTTTAGCTTTAATTGAAAAATAGATGATTAAATTTACTATTTCCAGTAAGCAAAATAGTGTATTTCAAATAGACATTATATTGATTGGAATCCCAAATTTTTTCATGTTTTCAAAATTCATAATTTTTTATGTTCATTTTAACAGCTTGACAAGTTTGTAAACAAAAGTTAATTCTCAGTTAAAAATCTTGCAAAAACAAAATAAGCATCTGTGACTCATTATTTTGAACAAAATTAATAAATTTTAAGTTAAATTAATCTGATTTACACAAGTATTACTTGTTTATAACATGAAATTTAGAATAAAAGAATTTCTTAATCATAGAGGTGTCAAGTGAATGATGACTGTCAGATGATGTGTGAAGTGAATGATGACAGCTAAATATGACTGACCAGAATTAACATAATTGTCCAAATTTTTTTCTTGTGAAACACATGACCTTTTAATGTAACACAGAAAATACCATACTTAAAAACGAACACTCTACAAAAAACAAAAATGGAAATTATTTAAAAATTCTTTTGGCTTGAAGATTTGTATTAAACTTCAATTTTTGATTAGTAAATATAGTCTTCAAGTAATAACTTAATAACCTAACTGCGATAGTTTTGAAACTTTATAAATTATTACAATTAAAAAAAAAAGTGAAAACAATTCTTTTTTTTTCCTTCAGACCATAATGTTTTTAATATATATATATAGATAGATATATATATATTTGGGCAACAATCTCTCTTTTATGCAGGTTTCATTAAAAATGGCAGACAAGGTATTATCATTAAGTTTTTTATATTTTTCATGGATTCTTATGATTTTTTCTTTTCAGAACTCAAATTATATGAGAGTTGTCTAAAGAATTTGTATTATTGAGTGCTTTCAAATACACTTTTAGCCTTTATCAAGAATGAATTTTGTTTTACTTGTAATTAATGTGTGTAAAGTTTGTTTATAGAGTCATGTGTATTTTAAGTTCCAAATATGGTAAGCTCATTGTCACCATGCTCATAATTGATTCTATTAAGTGTAGGATTTCTGTTTTTTATTAGTAATGCCCCCATTATTTTTCATCTTCTTTTGCATGTGGATGATGCTATTAGGTACGTATTGTCAATAAATATATCACAGATAAGTCCTGGAAGATCTAGATGTGTGTTTAAATAATTGGATGGAACTGTTGTGGGAAATGTGCAATGTCAATCTTCTCATCAATGTTGTGGTAGTGTGACCAATGTAATTGTTTATCAATATAGATTGTTGAGGAACACAGTTTTTCAAAGGACATATATATTTGTAAGTGACACGGGTTCTCTGTAGTTTAGATTTTGCAGGTGAATTATTGATGATGAGTTGGCAGTTTTGACTTTTTTGAAATAGATCATTTTCTTGTTTGAGTTAGTCAGTGTTGCATAATTTCAGATGATATTGTGAAACGAAGATTTGTCTCATCTAATTGACATTGCACCTTTCCTACAACAGTTCAATTATTATCTTTTTACGACCATATTACCATCATGGTCATAGAAGGACACTTTAGTTGTGCAGGTATGCATTAATTTTTGGGGAATATTAGGTTTGATGAATGGAGGTGGAATTATTTTTATTTACAGATTATGTTGGTTTCCTCAACAGGATATTCTCATAGAATTCAGTAACATATATATATATATATATATATATATATATATAAGTTAGAGAAATATATAATAGATTTTCTAATTGTTTTTTTTTTGTTTTTTCAGGTTCTGTTCTGGGGTGTGAGAGATTTGAAGAGACTGCAGTTGACACATGTTGATCGTCCACGCATTGACATTGAATGTGCAGGGCATGTTCTGCAGTCTTCAGTAATTGCAAATGCTAAAAAGAATCCAAATTTCAGCATACTTGTAAAATTCTTTGATGTTGTAAGTATAAAATGTATTTTTTCTGTTTTGGTGTTTTTTTAAGGATGAATGTTAGAACTTGTGAAACTAAGGAATGTATTTCATCTGAACATTTTCCATGGAAATATCAATAGAGCAATAAGTGTCTTGTGAATCTTTATCTGCGAGAAAGGGATTGTAGAGTGAAAAATAATTTGTCACTTACAAAGACGCAAAGACGCTTTTGGACTTTATTGAGACTGGAAAGTGAAGACTGGGGATCTATACAAGGATAGAAAGGTGTGTATTCTTATCAGACTTATTCAACCTATATAACGAGACAGTGAAGTGTAGGGAGCTGGTTAAATATTTCTTTGATTTGGCCTTGTGTTATACTTAACCAAACTCCTTACAGCTTACAAGTTTTATGCAGAATAATATTCATCAGAAGGTTGATTATCAGTTGAAATGTGTGGATTAGTGTAGAAGAGTGGAATAATAAAATATAGATTCTTAATGTTAAAATATAAATTTATTAAAGGGAAAGACTACATAAGTCGTAGGAGTTAATGTGTAATTAGAAACATTAAGAAGTTAAGAGTAGAGTTCCTACAAAATGTTCATAGTAGTAATTTTTATTTTTTATTTTATAAGCATTTCACCCCAAGCAAGGCATGTCACTGCCACTACTGTGCAGGAGGCTACGTAGAGTGGAGAAAGGCTGATTAAATATAGGAAATAACAGAGGGTGGGTGATAGGCGGGTGAGGATACCGAGAATGAGGGTTGGGTAGATGAGAGTGTTGTGAGAATAGTTGGGAGTTAGTGTGATAGGAGGTGTCTATTGACCCTACATTTAAACACCTGGAGATTGTAACTGTCGGGAAAGCAGAGTTGTGGAAGGGAGTTCCACAGGCGGGAAGCGCGAGAAAAGAAGCTGTTGGAGTAGAATTTACGGTTACATCTTATTTGTTTAACTGTAAAAGGGTGGGACCTAGTTGCTAATCTAGTATCTCGTGTAAATTCGTGCTTAGGCGGCACCAGTGATCTAAGCTCATCGGAGCAGAAGCCATGAGTTGAAATAGATAAGGAGAAAGAGAAAGAGGACAATGTCCAAGTTGACCTGAGGCTTCTCTTGTTACATTTTAGTGGTGTCTCTCTTTCGCTGCCCCCATCTCTGACTGACTGTGACTGGTTAGAGACCATCCTTAAATATTGAATGCAGTCATGTGGGGTAGCTCCCAGAATTATTTTTTTTTCTTTGGCTGTGGAAAAACCATTTCTCTGACATATTTTGAATTTTGTGATTTGATGACCAATCAGGATCCAGAGTTCCACTACAACAGTTCTGAGAGCTCAAGAAGTCCTGCCAGGATTCGTCATTGGTGGCCGCAATCTGAATAATATAAGATACGCTGATGATATAGTGTTGATAACAGATGAAAGAAAGTAACTACAAGACCTCCTTCAGGAAGTAAGTAAAGAAAGCAGAAAGAAGGACTACATATAAACTACAAGAAAACTGAAGGCATGGTAATCAGTAAAAAGACGAGCCCAAGATGCCAATTACAGGCTGGGGATACTAAAATCAAGCAGGTACAGAAATTTAAATACCTGAGAAGTTTTTAAATAGAGGACAGAAAGTGTGACACTGAGATTTGAAGGTGGATTGGCATGGCCAAGGAGGCATTCCAGAAGCTGAGTAGAGTATTAAGAGACAGGAAAATTTTGCTGGAAACAAAGAAAAGAGTACTGGACTGTTATGTGATGTCTGTCCTTTATGGCAGTGAATGCTGGACTATCTCATCAAAGATGAAGGAAAAACTTGAAACAACCAAAATATGGTTCTACAGAAGGATGCTGAGAATACCATGGATGAAACATTCAAGCAACAACAAGGTTTTGGAGGTGATAGACACAAGAAGGAAACTGATATTTAACATCAGGAAAAGACAACTGAAGTTAAAAAATGAGGACAGACTGGAAATATTAAAGTCCAAAGTGGAATCTGCAATGGCCAAACTGAATAGAAACAAAGCAGCAAGTCCAGACAGCATTATAATTTCAGATGCTGACAGCCCTGAATGGATACGAGATAGAGAAAATTACAGAAATTTTAAATTAAATTTATAACAACCTAAGCAGATCAGTTTTCATAGCACTGCCTAAGAAGCTAGGTGTAAATGAGCGCAAACTCCACCAAACAATCAGTTTGATGAGCCACATAACAAAACTCATCATCTGAATCCTGATGAATAGAGTGTGAAGAAGAATCAGGGCAGAGATAGGACAAGAACAGTGTGGGTTTGTCAAAGACACTGGAACAAGGAACGTAATATTTATGATTAGAATGCTATTTTTTATAGATTATGCGAAAAATTGATAGAAATGCTATATTTAGTAAATACTACATTTAGGAAAACCTATATTTAAAAAAGACATAAAAGTAATCAAGAATCTACTCTTTGTCATTGTCCTGTGGCCTCGGCCAAGATAGAACTCACTACACCCCTCCAGTATTCCCTGTGCATTTGGAACCCTGGTGCAGTTTATAGCGAAATTCATAATCTTGTCAAATAGCTGAATACTTGATGTTTTGCCAGGGCTGCCAAGGGTGTTTTTATTGTGACACCAACACTAGATGGGTTGCCTCCAGGCCCCATCCTGTTATTTAACCCATAACTGGAGGGAAGTAATGGATTAATACCTTTCCCAAGGGTACCAGTGCTTAAGTGAATGCAGGGTACTCAACTGGAATTCAAACTCGGCTCACCGATTTCTCTTTCCAAGCTGACATCCACTACACGACATCGCACATCCATCACTGAACGCTTACAAAAAAATCACCTTCCTCCAGGTTTGAGGGTTGGGTGCAGGGCTAACAACCCTACCCCATAAAAAACAGTTTGTTATGGAAACAGCAAAAAAATGCTGCCCTACACACCATTGAGTGTAACAGAAAAGTTATACAGAAGAATAGAATGAGGTTCAAGAGTTCAAACATAACTATTTTGGGATATGTGAGAATGATCCCAAGTATTTTTTCAGGACTAACTTCTATAGTAACCATCCTGTTTTTCCACAACTTAGATGTTAGGACTTAGTCAGAAGAAGGATCTGCTTCCAATCACCCATATATAAAATACATTTTTATATAACATTATACATACAGAAGAATAGAATGATATGTTTGAGGTTCAAGAGTTCAAACATAACTATTTTGGGATATGTGAGAATGATCCCAAGTATTTTTTCAGGACTAACTTCTATAGTAACCATCCTGTTTTTCCACAACTTAGATGTTAGGACTTAGTCAGAAGAAGGATCTGCTTCCAATCACCCATATATAAAATACATTTTTATATAACATTATACATACAGAAGAATAGAATGATATGTTTGAGGTTCAAGAGTTCAAACATAACTATTTTGGGATATGTGAGAATGATCCCAAGCATTTTTTCAGGACTAACTTCTATTGATGTTGACTGGATATATCGTCCAAGCAGTTTAGTATGTCATTGCCAAATTTCTGTCAGATTGAATTACCTCATGGTGCTCTTTTTCTTTTTTACTTACTCAACTGACCCAACTATACTGTGCAGTCGACAAAATCAAAAACAAATGTGCATGCGTGAAATTAAAAATATAAAATAGCAATAATTTACCCATCGCACCATATATATATATATATATATACACACACACACTACCGGCCATAATTATTAGGCCACCCCAATTTTTCAAAAAAATTATGTATTTCATACTATTTTTAGTATTTATTGCCAAATGGATAATTCTAAATGAAAATAGAATGATTCTTTTGTTATTATTACTTTGCAAAA
Source organism: Ascarosepion bandense (assembly GCA_037127315.1). Lineage (NCBI taxonomy): Eukaryota > Metazoa > Mollusca > Cephalopoda > Sepiida > Sepiidae > Ascarosepion > Ascarosepion bandense. The sequence continues at coordinate 3,748,470 of JBBBDQ010000423.1, read as the reverse complement.
TTTTACAAGGCAGCCAGGAAGCATTTGTTTTGGCCAGTCAATAAGAAGAGGAGACTAGCATGAGGAAGAGAGCACAAAAACTAGACACCAGAACAGTTCATTTGATGCACATGTTATTGTGCAGTATTAACAAAAGAATCATTCTATTTTCATTTAGAATTATTCACTTGGCAATAAATACTAAAAATAGTATGAAATACATCATTTTCTTTATAAAACTGGGGTAGCCTCATAATTCCTGAAGATTAACAAAATTGTTTTAACAACCAACATATTTAATTTATTTGTTTGAACATTATTTTTAATTGATAATTGTATTTGAGTAGATATTCTGTTTTTAAAATATAATATTATTTTAAATTTAATAGTATATTCATTTCTACAAACCTGATTATTTATGATTAATTTTGTCATGAAAATGTGTGTCATTTGGCAGAATTTAAACCTGTGACCCCTAACAACATAGGGAAAGCCACCAATTAATTTGGTGCATTTTAGACCACTTGACCATGAATGATTCTACAATCTAATCAAAGTTATATCAAGCCTTATATAAGATTTTTTGTAACAATATCTATCGTAAATAATCAGACCAGTAGAAATAAATATATAAATATACTGTTTGATTAAAAACAGAATATCTACTCAAATACAAGTATCAATTAAAAATAATGTTCAAAAAATAATTTAAATATATGTATGTATATGCATGTATTTAAATGTAGCAGTGAAGTGTAGGGAGCTGGTTAATATTTCTTTGATTCAGCCTTGTGTCTTACTTAATCGAACTCCCTACAGCTTATAAGTTTCATGCAGTTTAATATTCATCAGAATTATTATCAGAAGGTTTTCATCAGAGGGTTGGTTGTCGATAGGTTAGAATATGTGGAATAGTGTAAGAATAAAATATACATTTTGCATTTTAAAACAGAAATTTATTAAAGGAGGAATAACAAGAATTCGTAGAAATTAATGTTCACTGAGAAAGTTAAGGTATCAAGAGTTCCTACAAAATGTTTGTAGTAGTAATTGTTGAAAGAGATTAGGAGAAAGAGAAAGAGGACAATGTCCAGGTTGCTTGAAGTTGAAAGTTACATTTTAGTGTTGTCTTTCTTGCTGCTTCCATCTGACTGACTTGACTGACTTTGATGAAGTCCTTTTATTGTAATCTAGATATTTTCGCACTTACATGTGAAATCCTTTTGGTCTTGCAAATTGTTCCCATTTATCAAAATCATTTTAACACCTACTTGCAAAATCAGGTTTTTACTTTTTCTTTAAGCAGATGGTTAATTCTATTTCTATTTGGGAAAAAACAGGATTTCACATGTCCTTGTGAATTTTTGTAAAAGTGAAGAAGGTTGATTTTAATTAATTTCTTATGATACAGCAGTCACTTAAATGGGTGAAGGAAGTATGGATATTTTTAGTGTCAGAACAACAGTGTGTGGACATCTTAGTGGTAGAAAGAGGTAGATATTGTGTAAGTATGTGAGACTGTGGGTCAAATTTTCAGCTCTAAATTTTCTTATTTCAGCTCTAGATATGTTACAATGACCACATGATCAAAGAATTGATCAAATTAATGCATCAATTCTGATTTAGGTTGACTTTCAATCTTGTTATGTATGAAGCTATCAAAGCAAGAAGATATGATTTAAAAGTACCACTTGGCTTCTGTTTGGTCCACAATCAGTGACCTTATATTCTGGTTGAGAACAGATCTTGTTTCTGATTCACTTACCTAGAATATGGTGTTCCTAAGTTGGTCAAGACAGTTTTCAATTAGTTGGTTGAAATATGACTTTATTGCCTAATGATTCTGAATGTACATCTATTTTTAAGAGATGCTTTTGTACTCTTTGCAATTCTTTATGTATTTTTGTCTCACAACATGACCAAGTTCTTGGCCTGATCAAGAAGGAATTTAGAAAGACTCTGATATTTGATTGTTTGCTCAGAATTTAGAAAGGGTCTGAGAACTTTTCAGCAACCTCCTTATATAAGGACAACATTCTGAACTTCAAAAACTTTATAGTCATCATTAATGTTTTTAAAATTTTTTCATTCATATGATTTTAAAAGATTTGACTGCCTTCAGATATATGCTGCATATCATAATCTTTGATTCTCACATACTTAGAAAAAACATAAAAGCTTCTTGTGATGAATGTTTTAGATTATAAGATGAGTATATTGCTTTCAAAACTGATTTTTATCTATATGATAATGTTACAAGTTATATCTTTATAACAGACTGAAGACTTTAAGACTGAAAAATAGAGATAAGCTCTTTCTGAGTGAATTAATCATTAGGCATTTTTTATGTAACTATAATGACTGTCCGAGTGAATCAGCCATTAGTCATTTTTATACATGTCAATAATCAGCCATTAGTCATTTTTATACATGGCAATAATCACTTTCCTTTAAGCATTTTTTATATAGCAATAATCTCTTTCTGAGTGAATAAATTCTTAGGCCCTTTTGATGTAGTAATAATCTCTAATTTTTGATGTAGCAATAATAGATGTCCAATTAGGCATTTTTGACATAGTGATAATCTCTGAGTGAATTAATCATTAGGTATTTTTGATGTAGCAATAATAGATGTCCAATTAGGCATTTTTGACATAGTGATAATCTCTGAGTGAATTAATCATTAGGTATTTTTGATGTAGCAATAATCCCTGTCCAAGTGAATCAATCTTTAGGTATTTTTGATGTAGCAATAATGTCTGTCTTTGTGAATAAACCATTAGGATTTTTGATCATATTTTTACAACTGAAGAACCCTTCTGTTACATGTATATAAAAATTTGGAAAGAGCTGATAGATATTTAGAAGCATGAATCAACCATTATCAAAATGGATTTGTTGCATTTTTCAACATTGCCAACTTCATAAACACTTTATAATCCTTATCTTTTCTTTCTCTTCTGTTTTCAGGAATTACCAGAGAATGAGCTGTATTGTCCTCCGATAACAATACGTTGTGTAGACTGCCGCAGTTTTGGGAGATTTGTGCTTGTTGGGAGTCATATCATTAAATCTTTATCTAAATTCATGTATGTACCAACAACAAAAAGAGCTAAAGATGCCCTGAAGAAACTCTTCCCAGGTGAGTAAAACCTTGAACGTATATTCATACCTTTTCCAAGGAGATGTAAATGGAAAAAGAATGAAACAGAATTTGAACCCAGTATGCCAGCAAAGAAAAAGGAAAAGCTTGAAGCAACTGAAATGTGGTTCTACAGAAGGATGCTGCGAATATCATGGATTGAGTGTGTGAGCAAGGATGAGGTTTTGGAAATGATGGAAATGAAAAGGAAATTAATATTGAGCATCAGAAAGAGACAGCTGAAGTTCCTGGGACATGCAATGAGGAAAGAGGGCTTGGAGAACCTGATACTAACAGGCCAGATAGAGGGAAAAAGAGATGGGAGAAAGCAGCGGATAACATTTTTGAAGGACCTAATCAGGTAGATGATGGAACGAGGGTTGCATGGTATAACAGGAGAAGGCATGCTAAGAGCTACCAGGGATAGGGAAACGTGGAAAGCCATGATCGTCCACGTCCTGAAGGGACAGAACACACAGAAGTAGATGGTAGTTCCAATGTGCACAGTGGAGCAGCAGATATCAGTTCTAAATGAGAAATCAGAGTTAAATTTGTTGCATTCTCTTATGTGTAAATACCCTCAAGAAAGGTATTAATCCATCTCTTCCCTCCACCTATGGGTTAAATAACAGGACAGATTGAGTTCTATAACCTTGGTTTGCAACCAGTCTACTGCAGAAAGTAATGGCAACCTTTTGCAAGAAAATATTCTGCCAAGCATTCATATCTTCTTAAGACATGATCACCCAAGCATGTTTTACATATGACACTTAACTGACTTGGTTCATATATTTGATGCTGGTTCTACTTTCTGTGTTGATAACTGTTATAACACCTGAACATCCAGAATGAGATTATTTTTTTAGATTATTTTTATTTGTTCTTAAGTTTACAAAAATCTGGTATACGAAACTATCCTATTACGGAAAAGAGTTACCTATCTTAACACATAGGTAGAATGAGTGAAATGAGCAGTTTCGTACAAGCCATTAGCTGCTCTTCAGTAACAGGCTAATCAGAAACACTAAAATATATTCAGATTGTCCAAGAAGGGAGCACTACAGGGAGGTTTCTGTGACACTCTGCAGATAATAAAGAAAAGGAATTTATGGAGAACCATGATCACTGAAAGATCATGGCATTTAAAAAAGTAAAAAGTGTGACCAGTCTGTTGTCTTAAAAAATATGTTCTCCTTTAGAAACCAGGTTACTTGAGAATTACCAACAACAGCAACAACAAAAATGAATAGCACATATTACTCAAAGAAAAAATCTAAATCTAAACTTATTTCTATACGGAACTTTGTCTGTGTGTGTGTGTGTGTGTGTGTGTGTGTATGTGTGTATGTGTTGTGTCCATTACCTATAGACTCCGAAACAGCTAAACCAATTTTCTTGAAAATTTACACAGTTGTACTGTAAGTGTCTGTGAGTGTTCTTAGCTAGGTTTTGGGTTGAGGTACCCCCGATAAATATCGATAATCGAAAAAATCACGTGATAGAAGGATTGGTCTGATTTTAATCAAATTTGATACACTCATAGACAAAGACATAAGAAATGATATTCAGAAGTTTCAAGGTTGCAGTTCTTACAATAATGCAGAAAATCGATAATGTATATATATATATATATATAAGGCGAGATGTTTTTGTGTGTCTGTTTATCTGCCTGTATGTCTGTATTTTTTCAGCCCTTTTATTTTAGTTTTTGCTTTGGGTTTGGCTCTAAGTAGGTATAATTGTAGTTCTTAGTCTCAGCCATGATACCATTTACTCAGAGGACTTATTTAGCCTTCAAAATTCAGTTTACGAGAAAAAAAACTTATTTGATATCGATACCAGGAAATGAAAATTTGACTTACATCCATTCATTTTTCTTTCAGTCTACAGTTTCGCTTTAACTGGAAATAACTATTGCTTTTTAGTCTTTCATGCCAACGTTCAAAGAGTCTGAGCTCCAGGACCATGGATTAGTTTAAAGCTTTCATTACACTCGAGCAATGTTGGGCTATACTGCTAGTGGCACATAAAGAATAAGCAAGCAGATTGTCTTCAGACAAATATCACAACAGTCCAGTATCGTTCTTTTTTTGTTGTTTCAAACAAAATCTTCCTGCCTTTCAATACTCTGCTTAACTTTTGAAAAGCATCCTTGATCGGGTCAATGCACCTTTTAATCTCAGTGTTGCACTTTCCGTCCTTTGTCAGAACACTTCCCAGGTATTCTAATTTTTGCACTTGCTTATTTGGAGGAACTATTTTTTTTTTTAATCAGAATATAACAGGAGGGAGCTATGTAAGAAAAGCTCATTCTCCCATTTGAATTTATCCTGTTATGGGCATTATTATATTCATGATATAATAACACAGATTGAATAAAATGGCTGAAAGGAAAAGAAATGACAAACAGACTTTATTCTCAGAGAGACTTTTATACCACTATGTTAAAACTGTACATACATATATAAACCTTTATCCCACACTGAGAAAATAACATTACATCAAAGCAGAAATGTAAGGAGAAACAAAAAAGATGTATCTTGCATATAATATAGAGATACTCATGTGTCTGGAGAAGCCATATTTAGGATTCCAAATTCAAACAGGCTGGATTCATCTACTATGTTCAAGGACATATTCCATGAACAGTAAACATTAAGTCTTTGGTTTTCCCAAATTAAGGACTGCAAACTGGTGTTTCTTTCTATATCTGGGAAAGATATATTCCCCAAGGGAAACAGCATCATGTCTAAGCTGCTGGTGGGGAGCAGATTTAGACTCTGTCTGGGCCTCTTGGCTTAAAAGAAGCAACCTCTAGGTTTGGTGGCTATCAACAAATTGAATGACTGCTGCTTTCATCATTGTTATAGTGATGTCACTAATAAGATGTCTTGTGACCCACATGACTTATTTCTACCAAAGGGAGATAAGCACCTTCTGTATCAATACAAGAAAAAATGTGGCCATTAATTGACTCTAACAAATTTTTTTTTTTTTTTTTTAATCATATCACCCCAAGCAAGGCAAAAACACCACTGATGCGCAGGGGGCTACGTAAGAGTGAAAAGATTGGAAAAGAGAAAGCCGGAAACCACATCCTAAACAGGGAACAAGGAATGAGCCTCTTCACCTGTTCACTAGACGTGGGTGGAGTGTGAACCGGGCGATAATTTAGTCTATCTACTCCAATTGAAAAAAAATAAAATAAAAAAATGAGTGAAAAGATTGGAAAAGAGAAAAACCGGAAACCACATCCTAAACAGGAAACAAGGGATGAGCCTCTTCACCTGTTATTTCAGAAATATATTTCCAACAACCTGTGTGACTTTTTATTGGTTACATTTTTTTTTTAACCCTAACCTTAAATTATTATTATTATTATTCCTCACCCCCAATTTTACAAATAATATATAAATGTTTTCCTCTTTTTTAATTTCTTAAATTTTTGTTTTAGTATTACTTTTAGAAATTTTTACTTTTTTAAACTTATTTTTTAAGTTTTGTAAATTTAGTACTTTTTAGTTTATTTATAAATATTTTCATTTTTTTTTTAATTTTCATTTTTTTACCTATCTCATTGATTGTGACATTATCAAGTGTAAATTTTCGTTTTAATTCCCATTGCTTTTCCCCTTCAAACTTATCCAAAATAGCATTATTTCTGTGCAAATGTATATGCTGAACTCAAATCAAGTGTTAGCTAGTGAAGAAACTTACCTTTTTTTATTGAAATGTCCATAAAAAAAACGAACTATATCTCGCACTTTTTTTCCCGTAACTCTCTTGAAGTCATGTAATTAACTGCAGAATGACGGACTGCGTAGGCAATGAAATTTCGCCTGTTTACATCCACCTGTTTACTTCTGGTTAGGGAAGTGATGAACTTTTTTTTCAGTACACAATTTCAGTAGAAAGTTGCGTGTTTTTTGAAAAAAAACACATTACTTCCCTAACCGGAAGTAAACAGGCAGATGTAAACAGGCGAAATTCGTTTCCTACGCAGTCCGTCATTCTGCAGTTAATTACATGACTTCAAGAGAGTTACAGGAGAGAAAAAGTGTGAGTTATAGCTTGTTCTTTTTATGGACTTTCAAAGCAAAAAAGGTAAGTTTCTTCACTAACTAACACTTGATTTGAGTTCGGCATATACATTTGCACAGAAATAATGCTATTTTGGATAAGTTTGAAGGGGAAAAGCGACGGGAATTAAAACGAAAATTTACCCAAACATTTTATTTGAAAAATCTGGTATGGTAAAAAACTAAAACTTCCTTTTTTTTTTTTTAATTTAAATTCTATATGAAATATAAACTCAAGTTTTCTCTTACAGGAAGAGATCTTGATGCTGCTAAAATTGTAACAGAAATCTCAACAAAAGCTGAAGATGTTGCAATTACCATTGATGAGAAGCAACCACTGATTTCTCGTGATCAAGTTATCACAATTGATGCTGTGAGTAAATTTAAGTCTATTCAATTAAACATTTTCCTTGATAAAGACATACAATTGGTATCAGGTTTTCTGGGAAAAAAAGTTTAAATAATTAACCTGACTCTTATCCTGTCAAATATATTGTACTTCAGAAATCTATTTATGTATAAAATCCTGTGATTTCCCTTAGTCTGTTCATCCCTCACAAAAAAGTCTAATTCTTTAACTTGACTCTAATCCTGTCATAATGCCAGAAGAGATGGTCATCTTCTGTGGAGAAGTAGCAATCATATATATATATATATATATATATATATATATATATATTTCTGTTCAAAATACATAAAAAGTATTGTACACTGGTGTCAAGTGATGGAATGTTTTTCTTTTTTAAACAAAATGAGAGAATCAGTTATGAATATATGTGTTGAGACAAATCATGTGTAAACGTGTGTTTATGAGTCAGTAAAGTTAATATGTGAAATGAGGTATACACATGTCAGGTGATGGAACGATTTTCTATTCTAAATAAGGTGTGAGAATGGATATGTATGAAAGAATCATATATGAATGTGTGCATATGTGAGTCTAGAATCATAAAAACAAAATATATTTCTGTTTAAAATTTTAGTGAAAATAATGTATAAGTGAAAACTTTTATTGATAAAAATACATTTTTGAAAAATGATATGTTAATGGTTAGAATCTTCCAATGAAATAATAAAATATTAAATATCTACGTATTAAAAATTTTCACAAAAACATAATCAAGTAATAATATAGCAATAAGAAACATACATATAAATTTCCATACTAAATTATTACAATATTGCAATTAATCATTATAAGTACTTAATTCATGAATCCAAAATACAAATAGATACCTAAATCTAAACTTATTTATAAATGGAACTTTGTGTGTGTGTGTGTTCATTACCTATAGACTCCAAAACAGCTGAACTGATTTCCTTAAAAATTTACACAGTTGTACTATAAGCATCTGTGAGTATTCTTAGCTAGGTTTTGTGTCGAGGTACCCCCAATAAATATCGAAAATCAATAATTGAAAAAATCAGCTTATAGAAGGAGTGGTCCGATTTTAATCAAATTTGATACACTCATAGACAAAGACAAGAAATGATACTCAGAAGTTTCAAGGGTGCAGTTCTTGCAATAGTGCAGAAAATTAATAAGATATACATAAAAAGCAAGATGTTTGTGTGTTTGTCTGTTTATCTGCCTGTATGTCTGTATTTTTTCAGCCCTTTTATTTTAGTTTTTGCTTTGGGTTTGGCTCTAAGTAGGTATAATTGTAGTTCTTAGTCTCAGCCATGATACCATTTACTCAGAGGACATTTTTAGTCTTCAAAATTCAGTTTACGATGAAAAAAACTTATTTGATATCGATAACAGGAAATCAAAATTTGACTTATACCCATTCATTTTTCTTTCAGTCTACAGTTTCGCTTTAACTGGAAATAACTATTGATTTTTAGTCTTTCATGCCAACGTTCAAAGAGTCTGAGCTCCAGGACCATGGATTAATTTAAAGCTTTCATTACACTCGAGCAATGTTGGGCTATACTGCTAATGGCACATAAAGAATAAGCAAGCAGATGGTCTTCAGACAAATATCACAACAGTCCAGTATGCTTCTATTTTTGTTGTTTCCAACGTCCAAAGAGTTTGAGCTCTAGGACTATGGGCTAGTTTTAAAGCTTTCATTACACCCGAGCAATGCCGGGCTATACTGCTAGTCATTAAATAAGTTAAAGATAGTTCCTAGTATTTTTAACAATGTAATACTCTTTTCTCTATATGATATAAATTCCATAATTAATTTAATTATGTTTTCTCCCTATTTCTCCTATTATTATTTTTTCATTTTACTATCATTATAGATTTTATAGTTGTTTATTACTATCATTCTTATTATTATTATTATCGTACATCATTTATACTGATTCTTTCATACACATACATTCTCTCACCTTATTTAGGCTTACAGCTTATCACGTTGAATACACCAGTTCTCGCTTGGTCACCGAAGTTAAGCAACATTGAGCCTGGTCAGTACTTAGACAGGTGACCGCTTGGGAATACCAGGTGCTGTAAGCATATAGTGACGGATGTGCGTTGTGGTGCAGTGGATATCGGCTCAGAAAGAGAAATCGGTGAGCCGAGTTCAAATTCCAGTTGAATACCCTGCATTCATTTAAGCACTGGTACCCTTGGAAAAGGTACTAATCCATCTCTTCCCTCCAGTTATGGGTTAAATAAAAAGAGAAGGACTCGGGGACCCTGCTCTTAAAAACAAATCTTGATACTTGAAAAGAAAAATGTTGTAAAAATAAAATAACCTTACCCAAAAATCATTGGTTATGACCTTAAATGATCCCATAAGGATTGATAGGTTGTTAAACCTCGAAACAAACAAACAAAAATCACCTTATCAAGAATAGAAAATTTTTCCATTACTTGACACGTGTATACCTTATTGCACATATTAACTTTACTGACTTCACCAATGCAGGTCTCATTTTTTGCAGATGCGCATGCATTTCAGCAAGTTGATTTCAGTAAAGCTCTGCATTAATGTTCTGATTGGTTTCCAGGAAGCTGTAGTGAATAATTGCAGACCATCAGACAGTGACCATAATCTTTTGCTGATGCAAATATGGCTTTGGGAAATGTTTGGGGGACTTACTATAATCAAGCTATTGACCTGATCATTTATGGTTTCCATAAAAGATCTACTTTTCATCCCAAGTGACTATTCGGTCAAGAAAGGGATCATTGGTGTTACGCAGAAAGAGAATCAAGCACACTTCAAAACGCCTAAGTTTTTGATTTTCATTGAGATAATGAGGAGCCCATTTATCAAGCTTTTTCACCTTGCCAGTACTCTGAAATTGGCATGAGACTGTTGCAGTGCTGACACCAAGTGTCTGAGACATTTCTCTGATATTTTGATGTAGGTTTTGCTCAACAACTTCTTGCAGTTGCTTGTTGGCAGAACTGATGCAAGAAAAGTAAATGCTGATCTTGTTTTGTCATGCTCAATTAAGGGCTTTTGTCATGCTCAATTAAGGGCTTCTATGCTTCAAGAATATTTCTGTCTGAAAATAAGTTAAAAATTATTAAAGAGCACACATCAATTATTATGTATATTAAAATTCACCTAATATATGCCATGAAGACTACATTCAAATGGCTTTTCAAAATACAACACTTTGAGTGCCCATTATTTTTTAGCAACCTAATACCTATCGTCTTAGCAGGCTGAAGTCTACAGCCTGAAAATGTAGGGGCCGTCAACCAAGGTATATAATATTTTTGACACTGTCATAGTTCTTTCTTACACATACTGTCATAACATATTGTAGACTCCAAATAACCTTTCAATAATTTTAAAACCCATCATCCTCCTTCATCACCATCATCATTTATCCATCATACCCAATGGGCACCCATAGGGCAGCAACTTTTTGTTGCTGTAATAAAATGTTTTTTTCCAGGGTAGGGTTGTTAGCCCTGCACTCAACCCCCAAACCTGGAGGACCAGTGAACCATTCTTGGTCCTTACATTTACAGCATCTGGTATTCCCAGATGGTCACCCATTTAAGTACTGACCAAGTTCGATGTTGCTTAACTTCGGTGATCAGACGGGAACCAGTGCATTCAACACAATATAGCCATAGACATCCTCCTCCTTGGCTTTACTCAAATTGTTCAGTTTAACACTTTTCTATTTTCTTCTGCTTGTTCAGAGGGGTGTGACAAACGGAATAGCATGGGGGGGGGTCTCTGTTCATCTAAATCTGGCTTCGGTGACTGCTTATTATTTCATTATTATTTCATTCTTATTATTTCATTATTATTTCATTCTTCTTAATCTGTAACCTTAAATTATTTTTCATAGTTCTGTACTGCAGTGTTATATATGTTGTATAAACATTATATAAACTGCAGTGTTATATATGTTGTATAAACATTGTACTTGACACAATCAATGCTGTGAGTGGTTTTCATTAAATTCAATTAAATATCTTCCTTTGTAAAATGACACAATTGTTATCAGTTGTCTGAGAAAAAGTCAAACCCTTTAAGCAGGAAGTATCTTCATCAGTAAAGTTTTTTGAAGCCGGCTTAAAGACAAGGTTGCTTTGAATTGAAAAATTTGCACTGGCAGTGCTTAGCACATTTCTTAAGATTTTTTGTGTTCAACCAGACATGGCATGGTGATTAAAAACATTGACAAATTTGCCTCGTTTTTTAAAAATTGTGAGTTCAATACCACTCTGATGCTGTGAAGAACTAGAATTGTAACATTATTTACATTGTTTGAAGTGTTGTACTCATCTTTATTGCCATATTTACAACATTTCAGCCATTGTATGCTTTGCCCTTCTTCAGGTGCTAGGAATTTTGAATCAAACCCTTTATTTTGATCACTGGAAATAACCAATGCTTATATCCACTGGACTATGTGTCCTTGACCCAAAGAGTTGTGAGTTCAATACCTGGCTACAACAGTGGTGAAGAAATCACTTAGAGAGTTGAGTTAAAGGAAGATGACTGCATAGCATCCGGAAGTGGCATCACACATGGAATGAGAATGATAGACTTCAATGATCAAAATAAAGGGTTCTAAATTCTTAACACCTGAAGAAGGCCAGAGTGCACAATGGCCAAAACCTTATAAACATGGCAATAAAGATGTGGACAACAGTCAGAACAGTGTATATAATGTAAATGCTACCTCATTTCAGAAGTATAGACAAATAGAATTGTAACTTTTTTTAAATCGTTTCACACCAAGCAAGGCAGTACCACCACTGATGTGCAGGGGGCTACATAAAAGAGTAAAAGTTTAGGCAGGAGGAGAGTGAAGACAAACCAGTTACAGGGGGTGTCAGAGAAAGGACAAGAGAAGAATGGGAACACAGGTGTGAAGATAGTTTCGAAGGTAGAGAGAAAGAAAGATACATGGGGTGATGTAGATAGGACTGAATTCAAGTGGATAAGAGATGGGAATTGACATTGCATTTAAATTCCTGGGGGCTGTAGCCATCAGAAAACAAATATACGGAAGGAATGTCTACAGGCAGGAAGTGCGAGAAAAGAAGCTGCTGCAGTAGAATTGTTGGCTGGATTTGGTAACAATAAAATAATATAATTTTGTCAATTTTAGAAACAGAGAATTATAGCTTTTCAACTCAGCATTCTCAGCTTGGTTGTTAGGCTCACAAAATTTTGTTCATTTTAAGCTTGTCTTCCGTTCATTATTTTTGTAGGTGTATTTGAAATAAGAAATTATAATTATACGCATTGCTATTTAGCCCAGTATCCCCATCTTGGTTGTTACTTAAGTTTTGGCTGATGTACTCTTCGGCTTCCTTTCATTATTTTTGTAGGTGTATTTGAAATAAGAAATTATAATTATACGTATTGCTATTTAGCCCAGTATCCCCATCTTGGTTGTTACTTAGGTTTTGGCTGATGTACTCTTCGGCTTTCTTTCATTATTTTTGTAGGTGTATTTGAAATAAGAAATTATAATTATACGTATTGCTATTTAGCCCAGTATCCCCATCTTGGTTGTTACTTAAGTTTTGGCTGATCTACTCTTCGGCTTCCTTTCATTATTTTTGTAGGTGTATTTGAAATAAGAAATTATAATTATACGTATTGCTATTTAGCCCAGTATCCCCATCTTGGTTGTTACTTAGGTTTTGGCTGATGTACTCTTCGGCTTTCTTTCATTATTTTTGTAGGTGTATTTGAAATAAGAAATTATAATTATACGTATTGCTATTTAGCCCAGTATCCCCATCTTGGTTGTTACTTACGTTTTGGCTGATGTACTCTTCGGCTTTCTTTCATTATTTTTGTAGGTGTATTTGAAATAAGAAATTATAATTATACGCATTGCTATTTAGCCCAGTATCCCCATCTTGGTTATTACTTAAGTTTTGGCTGATGTACTCTTCGGCTTCCTTTCATTATTTTTGTAGATGTATTTGAAATAAGAAATTATAATTATACGCATTGCTATTTAGCCCAGTATCCCCATCTTGGTTATTACTTAAGTTTTGGCTGATGTACTCTTCGGCTTCCTTTCATTATTTTTGTAGATGTATTTGAAATAAGAAATTATAATTATACGCATTGCTATTTAGCCCAGTATCCCCATCTTGGTTGTTACTTAGGTTTTGGCTGATGTACTCTTCGGCTTCCTTTCATTATTTTTGTAGGTGTATTTGAAATAAGAAATTATAATTATACGCATTGCTATTTAGCCCAGTATCCCCATCTTGGTTGTTACTTAGGTTTTGGCTGATGTACTCTTCGGCTTCCTTTCATTATTTTTGTAGGTGTATTTGAAATAAGAAATTATAATTATACGCATTGCTATTTAGCCCAGTATCCCCATCTTGGTTGTTACTTAGGTTTTGGCTGATGTACTCTTCGGCTTCCTTTCATTATTTTTGTAGGTGTATTTGAAATAAGAAATTATAATTATACGCATTGCTATTTAGCCCAGTATCCCCATCTTGGTTGTTACTTAGGTTTTGGCTGATGTACTCTTCGGCTTCCTTTCATTATTTTTGTAGGTGTATTTGAAATAAGAAATTATAATTATACGCATTGCTATTTAGCCCAGTATCCCCATCTTGGTTGTTACTTAGGTTTTGGCTGATGTACTCTTCGGCTTCCTTTCATTATTTTTGTAGGTGTATTTGAAATAAGAAATTATAATTATACGCATTGCTATTTAGCCCAGTATCCCCATCTTGGTTGTTACTTAGGTTTTGGCTGATCTACTCTTCGGCTTCCTTTCATTATTTTTGTAGGTGTATTTGAAATAAGAAATTATAATTATACGCATTGCTATTTAGCCCAGTATCCCCATCTTGGTTGTTACTTAGGTTTTGGCTGATGTACTCTTCGGCTTTCTTTCATTATTTTTGTAGGTGTATTTGAAATAAGAAATTATAATTATACGCATTGCTATTTAGCCCAGTATCCCCATCTTGGTTGTTACTTAGGTTTTGGCTGATGTACTCTTCGGCTTCCTTTCATTATTTTTGTAGGTGTATTTGAAATAAGAAATTATAATTATACGCATTGCTATTTAGCCCAGTATCCCCATCTTGGTTGTTACTTAGGTTTTGGCTGATGTACTCTTCGGCTTCCTTTCATTATTTTTGTAGGTGTATTTGAAATAAGAAATTATAATTATACGCATTGCTATTTAGCCCAGTATCCCCATCTTGGTTGTTACTTAGGTTTTGGCTGATGTACTCTTCGGCTTCCTTTCATTATTTTTGTAGGTGTATTTGAAATAAGAAATTATAATTATACGCATTGCTATTTAGCCCAGTATCCCCATCTTGGTTGTTACTTAGGTTTTGGCTGATGTACTCTTCGGCTTCCTTTCATTATTTTTGTAGGTGTATTTGAAATAAGAAATTATAATTATACGCATTGCTATTTAGCCCAGTATCCCCATCTTGGTTGTTACTTAGGTTTTGGCTGATGTACTCTTCGGCTTCCTTTCATTATTTTTGTAGGTGTATTTGAAATAAGAAATTATAATTATACGCATTGCTATTTAGCCCAGTATCCCCATCTTGGTTGTTACTTAGGTTTTGGCTGATGTACTCTTCGGCTTCCTTTCATTATTTTTGTAGGTGTATTTGAAATAAGAAATTATAATTATACGCATTGCTATTTAGCCCAGTATCCCCATCTTGGTTGTTACTTAGGTTTTGGCTGATGTACTCTTCGGCTTCCTTTCATTATTTTTGTAGGTGTATTTGAAATAAGAAATTATAATTATACGCATTGCTATTTAGCCCAGTATCCCCATCTTGGTTGTTACTTAGGTTTTGGCTGATGTACTCTTCGGCTTTCTTTCATTATTTTTGTAGGTGTATTTGAAATAAGAAATTATAATTATACGCATTGCTATTTAGCCCAGTATCCCCATCTAGGTTGTTACTTAGGTTTTGGCTGATGTACTCTTCGGCTTTCTTTCATTATTTTTGTAGGTGTATTTGAAATAAGAAATTATAATTATACGTATTGCTATTTAGCCCAGTATCCCCATCTTGGTTGTTACTTACGTTTTGGCTGATGTACTCTTCGGCTTTCTTTCATTATTTTTGTAGGTGTATTTGAAATAAGAAATTATAATTATACGCATTAAGTTATTTAGCCCAGTATCCCCATCTTGGTTGTTACTTTTAGGTTTTGGTTGATGTACTCTTCGGCTTCCTTTCATTATTTTTGTAGGTGTATTTGAAATAAGAAATTATAATTATACGCATTGCTATTTAGCCCAGTATCCCCATCTTGGTTGTTACTAGGTTTTTAAGTTGGATGTACTTCCTCTTCGGCTTCCTTTCATTATTTTTGTAGGTGTATTTGAAATAAGAAATTATAATTATACGCATTGCTATTTAGCCCAGTATCCCCATCTTGGTTGTTACTTAGGTTTTGGCTGATGTACTCTTCGGCTTCCTTTCATTATTTTTGTAGGTGTATTTGAAATAAGAAATTATAATTATACGCATTGCTATTTAGCCCAGTATCCCCATCTTGGTTGTTACTTAAGTTTGGCTGATGTACTCTTCGGCTTCCTTTTCATTATTTTTTGTAGGTGTATTTGAAATAAGAAATTATAATTATACGCATTGCTATTTAGCCCAGTATCCCCATCTTGGTTGTTACTTAAGTTTTGGCTGATGTACTCTTCGGCTTCCTTTCATTATTTTTGTAGGTGTATTTGAAATAAGAAATTATAATTATACGCATTGCTATTTAGCCCAGTATCCCCATCTTGGTTATTACTTAAGTTTTGGCTGATGTACTCTTCGGCTTCCATTCATTATTTTTGTAGGTGTATTTGAAATAAGAAATTATAATTATACGCATTGCTATTTAGCCCAGTATCCCCATCTTGGTTATTACTTAAGTTTTGGCTGATGTACTCTTCAGCTTCCTTTCATTATTTTTGTAGGTGTATTTGAAATAAGAAATTATAATTATACGCATTGCTATTTAGCCCAGTATCCCCATCTTGGTTGTTACTTAAGTTTTGGCTGATGTACTCTTCGGCTTCCTTTCATTATTTTTGTAGGTGTATTTGAAATAAGAAATTATAATTATACGCATTGCTATTTAGCCCAGTATCCCCATCTTGGTTGTTACTTAAGTTTGGCTGATGTACTCTTCGGCTTTCCTTTTCATTATTTTTGTAGGTGTATTTGAAATAAGAAATTATAATTATACGCATTGCTATTTAGCCCAGTATCCCCATCTTGGTTGTTACTTAAGTTTTGGCTGATGTACTCTTCGGCTTCCTTTCATTATTTTTGTAGGTGTATTTTAAAATAAGAAATTATAATTATACGCATTGCTATTTAGCCCAGTATCCCCATCTTGGTTATTACTTAAGTTTTGGCTGATGTACTCTTCAGCTTCCTTTCATTATTTTTGTAGGTGTATTTGAAATAAGAAATTATAATTATACATTGTTATTTAGCCCAGTATCCCCATCTTGGTTGTTATTTAAGTTTTGGCTGATGTACTCTTCGGCTTCCTTTCATTATTTTTGTAGGTGTATTTGAAATAAGAAATTATAATTATACGCATTGCTATTTAGCCCAGTATCCCCATCTTGGTTGTTACTTAAGTTTTGGCTGATGTACTCTTCGGCTTCCTTCATTATTTTTGTAGGTGTATTTGAAATAAGAAATTATAATTATTACTGCTATTTAGCCCAGTATCCCCATCTCTGGTTATTACTGTCTTGGCTGATGTACTCTTCAGCTTCCTTTCATTATTTTTGTATAAGGTATTTGAAATAAGAAATTATAATTATACGCATTGTTATTTAGCCCAGTATCCCCATCTTGGTTGTTATTTAAGTTTTGGCTGATGTACTCTTCATTTCCTTTCATTATTTTTGTAGGTGTATTTGAAATAAGAAATTATAATTATACGCATTGCTATTTAGCCCAGTATCCCCATCTTGGTTGTTACTTAAGTTTTGGCTGATGTACTCTTCGGCTTCCTTTCATTATTTTTGTAGGTGTATTTGAAATAAGAAATTATAATTATACGCATTGCTATTTAGCCCATCCCCATCTTGGTTATTACTTAAGTTTTGGCTGATGTACTCTTCAGCTTCCTTTTCATTATTTTTGTAGGTGTATTTGAAATAAGAAATTATAATTATACGCATTGCTATTTAGCCCAGTATCCCCCATCTTGGTTGTTACTTAAGTTTTGGCTGATGTACTCTTCGGCTTCCTTTCATTATTTTTGTAGGTGTATTTGAAATAAGAAATTATAATTATACGCATTGCTATTTAGCCCAGTATCCCCATCTTGGTTGTTACTTAAGTTTTGGCTGATGTACTCTTCGGCTTCCTTTCATTATTTTTGTAGGTGTATTTGAAATAAGAAATTATAATTATACGCATTGCTATTTAGCCCAGTATCCCCATCTTGGTTATTACTTAAGTTTTGGCTGATGTACTCTTCAGCTTCCTTTCATTATTTTTGTAGGTGTATTTGAAATAAGAAATTATAATTATACGCATTGTTATTTGAGCCCCAGTATCCCCATCTTGGTTGTTATTTAAGTTTTGGCTGATGTACTCTTCGGCTTCCTTTCATTATTTTTGTAGGTGTATTTGAAATAAGAAATTATAATTATACGCATTGCTATTTAGCCCAGTATCCCCATCTTGGTTGTTACTTAAGTTTTGGCTGATGTACTCTTCGGCTTCCTTTCATTATTTTTGTAGGTGTATTTGAAATAAGAAATTATAATTATACGCATTGCTATTTAGCCCAGTATCCCCATCTTGGTTATTACTTAAGTTTTGGCTGATGTACTCTTCAGCTTCCTTTCATTATTTTTGTAGGTGTATTTGAAATAAGAAATTATAATTATACGCATTGCTATTTAGCCCAGTATCCCCATCTTGGTTGTTACTTAAGTTTTGGCTGATGTACTCTTCGGCTTCCTTTCATTATTTTTGTAGGTGTATTTGAAATAAGAAATTATAATTATACGCATTGCTATTTAGCCCAGTATCCCCATCTTGGTTATTACTTAAGTTTTGGCTGATGTACTCTTCAGCTTCCTTTCATTATTTTTGTAGGTGTATTTGAAATAAGAAATTATAATTATACGCATTGCTATTTAGCCCAGTATCCCCATCTTGGTTATTACTTAAGTTTTGGCTGATGTACTCTTCGGCTTCCTTTCATTATTTTTGTAGGTGTATTTGAAATAAGAAATTATAATTATACGCATTGTTATTTAGCCCAGTATCCCCATCTTGGTTGTTATTTAAGTTTTGGCTGATGTACTCATCGGCTTCCTTTCATTATTTTTGTAGGTGTATTTGAAATGTGAAATTATAATTATACGCATTGCTATTTAGCCCAGTATCCCCATCTTGGTTGTTACTTAGGTTTTGGCTGATGTACACTTCGGCTTCCTTTCATTATTTTTGTAGGTGTATTTGAAACAAGAAATTATAATTATACGCATTGCTATTTAGCCCAGTATCCCCATCTTGGTTGTTACTTAAGTTTTGGCTGATGTACTCTTCGGCTTCCTTTTCATTATTTTAGGTGTATTTGAAATAAGAAATTATAATTATACGTATTGCTATTTAAACCAGTATCCCCATCTTGGTTGTTACTTATAATGGCTGATGTACACTTCGGCTTCCTTTCATTATTTTTGTAGGTGTATTTGAAATAAGAAATTATAATTATACGCATTGCTATTTAGCCCAGTATCCCCATCTTGGTTGTTACTTAGGTTTTGGCTGATGTACTCTTCGGCTTCCTTTCATTATTTTTGTAGGTGTATTTGAAATAAGAAATTATAATTATACGCATTGCTATTTAGCCCAGTATCCCCATCTTGGTTGTTACTTAAGTTTTGGCTGATGTACTCTTCGGCTTCCTTTCATTATTTTTGTAGGTGTATTTGAAATAAGAAATTATAATTATACGCATTGCTATTTGTGTCTCAGTATCCCCCTCTTGGTTGTTACTTAAGTTTTGGCTGATGTACTGCCTCCTTTCATTGTTTTGTAGGTGTATTTGAAATAAGAAATTGAGTAATTATACGCATTGCTATTTAGCCCAGTATCCCCATCTTGGTTGTTACTTAGGTTTTGGCTGATGTACACTTCGGCTTCCTTTCATTATTTTTGTAGGTGTATTTGAAACAAGAAATTAGTAATTATACGCATTGCTATTTGTGCCCAGTATCCCCATCTTGGTTGTTACTTAAGTTTTGGCTGATGTACTCTTCGGCTTCCTTTCATTATTTTTGTAGGTGTATTTGAAATAAGAAATTATAATTATACGTATTGCTATTTAAACCAGTATCCCCATCTTGGTTGTTACTTAGGTTTTGGCTGATGTACACTTCGGCTTCCTTTCATTATTTTTGTAGGTGTATTTGAAATAAGAAATTATAATTATACGCATTGCTATTTAGCCCAGTATCCCCATCTTGGTTGTTACTTAGGTTTTGGCTGATGTACTCTTCGGCTTCCTTTCATTATTTTTGTAGGTGTATTTGAAATAAGAAATTATAATTATACGCATTGCTATTTAGCCCAGTATCCCCATCTTGGTTGTTACTTAGGTTTTGGCTGATGTACTCTTCGGCTTCCTTTCATTATTTTTGTAGGTGTATTTGAAATAAGAAATTATAATTTACGCATTGCTATTTAGCCCAGTATCCCCATCTTGGTTGTTAATAAGTCATTGATGTACTCTTCGGCTTCCTTTCATTATTTTTGTAGGTGTATTTGAAATAAGAAATTATAATTATACGCATTGCTATTTAGCCCAGTATCCCCCTCTTGGTTGTTACTTAAGTTTTGGCTGGATGTACTCTTCGGCTTCCTTTCATTGTTTTTGTAGGTGTATTTGAAATAAGAAATTATAATTATACGCATTGCTATTTAGCCCAGTATCCCCATCTTGGTTGTTACTTAGGTTTTGGCTGATGTACTCTTCGGCTTCCTTTCATTATTTTTGTAGGTGTATTTGAAATAAGAAATTATAATTATACGCATTGCTATTTAGCCCAGTATCCCCATCTTGGTTGTTACTTAGGTTTTGGCTGATGTACTCTTCGGCTTCCTTCATTATTTTTGTAGGTGTATTTGAAATAAGAAATTATAATTATACGCATTGCTATTTAGCCCAGTATCCCCATCTTGGTTGTTACTTAGGTTTTGGCTGATGTACTCTTCGGCTTCCTTTCATTATTTTTGTAGGTGTATTTGAAATAAGAAATTATAATTATACGCATTGCTATTTAGCCCAGTATCCCCATCTTGGTTGTTACTTAAGTTTTGGCTGGATGTACTCTTCGGCTTCCTTTCATTATTTTTGTAGGTGTATTTGAAATAAGAAATTATAATTATACGCATTGCTATTTAGCCCAGTATCCCCATCTTGGTTGTTACTTAAGTTTTGGCTGATGTACTTTCGGCTTCCTTTCATTATTTTTGTAGGAGGCGTATTTGAAATAAGAAATTATAATTATACGCATTGCTATTTAGCCCAGTATCCCCCTCTTGGTTGTTACTTAAGTTTTGGCTGATGTACTCCTTCGCTTTCCTTTCATTATTTTTGTAGGTGTATTTGAAATAAGAAATTATAATTATACGCATTGCTATTTAGCCCAGTATCCCCATCTTGGTTGTTACTTAGGTTTTGGCTGATGTACTCTTCGGCTTCCTTTTCATTATTTTTGTAGGTGTATTTGAAATAAGAAATTATAATTATACGTATTGTTACTAGGCCCAGTATCCCCATCTTGGTTGTTACTTAAGTTTTGGCTGATGTACTCTTCGGCTTCCTTTCATTATTTTTGTAGGTGTATTTGAAATAAGAAATTATAATTATACGATTGCTATTTAGCCCAGTATCCCCCTTGGTTGTTACTTAAGTTTTGGCTGATGTACTTTCTTCGTTTCCTTTCATTATTTTTGTAGGTGTATTTGAAATAAGAAATTATAATTATACGCATTGCTATTTAGCCCAGTATCCCCATCTTGGTTGTTACTTAGGTTTTGGCTGATGTACTCTTCGGCTTCCTTTCATTATTTTTGTAGGTGTATTTGAAATAAGAAATTATAATTATACGCATTGCTATTTAGCCCAGTATCCCCATCTTGGTTGTTACTTAAGTTTTGGCTGATGTACTTCCTTTCATTATTTTTGTAGGTGTATTTGAAATAAGAAATTATAATTATACGCATTGCTATTTAGCCCAGTATCCCCCTCTTGGTTGTTACTTAAGTTTTGGCTGATGTACTCTTCGGCTTCCTTTCATTATTTTTGTAGGTGTATTTGAAATAAGAAAATTATAATTATACGCATTTCTCATATTTAGCCCAGTATCCCCATCTTGGTTGTTACTTAGGTTTTGGCTGATGTACTCTTCGGCTTCCTTTCATTATTTTTAGGCGTATTTGAAATAAGAAATTATAATTATACGCATTGCTATTTAGCCCAGTATCCCCATCTTGGTTGTTACTTAGGTTTTGGCTGATGTACTCTTCGGCTTCCTTTCATTATTTTTGTAGGTGTATTTGAAATAAGAAATTATAATTATACGCATTGCTATTTAGCCCAGTATCCCCCTCTTGGTTGTTACTTAAGTTTTGGCTGATGTACTCTTCGGCTTCCTTTCATTATTTTTGTAGGTGTATTTGAAATAAGAAATTATAATTATACGCATTGCTATTTAGCCCAGTATCCCCATCTTGGTTGTTACTTAGGTTTTGGCTGATGTACTCTTCGGCTTCCTTTCATTATTTTTGTAGGTGTATTTGAAATAAGAAATTATAATTATACGCATTGCTATTTAGCCCAGTATCCCCATCTTGGTTGTTACTTAGGTTTTGGGCTTGATAATTTCGGCTTCCTTTCATTATTTTTGTAGGTGTATTTGAAATAAGAAATTATAATTATAATGCATTGCTATTTAGCCCAGTATCCCCATCTTGGTTGTTACTTAGGTTTTGGCTGATGTACTCTTCGGCTTCCTTTCATTATTTTTGTAGGTGTATTTGAAATAAGAAATTATAATTATACGCATTGCTATTTAGCCCAGTATCCCCATCTTGGTTGTTACTTAGGTTTTGGCTGATGTACTCTTCGGCTTCCTTTCATTATTTTTGTAGGTGTATTTGAAATAAGAAATTATAATTATACGCATTGCTATTTAGCCCAGTATCCCCATCTTGGTTGTTACTTAGGTTTTGGCTGATGTACTCTTCGGCTTCCTTTCATTATTTTTGTAGGTGTATTTGAAATAAGAAATTATAATTATACGCATTGCTATTTAGCCCAGTATCCCCCTCTTGGTTGTTACTTAAGTTTTGGCTGATGTACTCTTCGGCTTCCTTTCATTATTTTTGTAGGTGTATTTGAAATAAGAAATTATAATTATACGTATTGCTATTTAGCCCAGTATCCCCATCTTGGTTGTTACTTAGGTTTTGGCTGATGTACTCTTCGGCTTCCTTTCATTATTTTTGTAGGTGTATTTGAAATAAGAAATTATAATTATACGCATTGCTATTTAGCCCAGTATCCCCCTCTTGGTTGTTACTTAAGTTTTGGCTGATGTACTCTTCGGCTTCCTTTCATTATTTTTGTAGGCGTATTTGAAATAAGAAATTATAATTATACGCATTGCTATTTAGCCCAGTATCCCCATCTTGGTTGTTACTTAGGTTTTGGCTGATGTACTCTTCGGCTTCCTTTCATTATTTTTGTAGGTGTATTTGAAATAAGAAATTATAATTATACGCATTGCTATTTAGCCCAGTATCCCCATCTTGGTTGTTACTTAGGTTTTGGCTGATGTACTCTTCGGCTTCCTTTTCTTCATTATTTTTGTAGGTGTATTGAAATAAGAATGCTTATAATTATACGCATTGCTATTTAGCCCAGTATCCCCATCTTGGTTGTTACTTAGGTTTTGGCTGATGTACTCTTCGGTTTCCTTTCATTATTTTTGTAGTGTATTTGAAATAAGAAATTATAATTATACGCATTGCTATTTAGCCCAGTATCCCCATCTTGGTTGTTACTTTCTAAGTTTTGGCTGATGTACTCTTCGGCTTCCTTTTCATTATTTTTTGTAGGTGTATTCGAAATAAGAAATTATAATTATACGCATTGCTATTTAGCCCAGTATCCCCCTCTTGGTTGTTACTTAAGTTTTGGCTGATGTACTCTTCTGCTTCCTTTCATTGTTTTTGTAGGTGTATTTGAAATAAGAATGAGGACTATACATTGATATTTAGCCCAGTATCCCCATCTTGGTTGTTACTTAGGTTTTGGCTGATGTACTCTTCGGCTTCCTTTCATTATTTTTGTAGGTGTATTTGAAATAAGAAATTATAATTCTACGCATTGCTATTTAGCCCAGTATCCCCATCTTGGTTGTTACTTAAGTTTTGGCTGATGTACTCTTCGGCTTCCTTTCATTATTTTTGTAGGTGTATTTGAAATAAGAAATTATAATTATACGCATTGCTATTTAGCCCAGTATCCCCATCTTGGTTGTTACTTAGGTTTTGGCTGATGTACTCTTCGGCTTCCTTTCATTATTTTTGTAGGTGTATTTGAAATAAGAAATTATAATTATACGCATTGCTATTTAGCCCAGTATCCCCATCTTGGTTGTTACTTAGGTTTTGGCTGATGTACTCTTCGGCTTCCTTTCATTATTTTTGTAGGTGTATTTGAAATAAGAAATTATAATTATACGCATTGCTATTTAGCCCAGTATCCCCCTCTTGGTTGTTACTTAGGTTTTGGCTGATGTACTCTTCGGCTTCCTTTCATTATTTTTGTAGGTGTATTTGAAATAAGAAATTATAATTATACGCATTGCTATTTAGCCCAGTATCCCCATCTTGGTTGTTACTTAGGTTTTGGCTGATGTACTCTTCGGCTTCCTTTCATTATTTTTGTAGGTGTATTTGAAATAAGAAATTATAATTATACGCATTGCTATTTAGCCCAGTATCCCCATCTTGGTTGTTACTTAGGTTTTGGCTGATGTACTCTTCGGCTTCCTTTCATTATTTTTGTAGGTGTATTTGAAATAAGAAATTATAATTATACGCATTGCTATTTAGCCCAGTATCCCCCTCTTGGTTGTTACTTAGGTTTTGGCTGATGTACTCTTCGGCTTCCTTTCATTATTTTTGTAGGTGTATTTGAAATAAGAAATTATAATTATACGCATTGCTATTTAGCCCAGTATCCCCATCTTGGTTGTTACTTAGGTTTTGGCTGATGTACTCTTCGGCTTCCTTTCATTATTTTTGTAGGTGTATTTGAAATAAGAAATTATAATTATACGCATTGCTATTTAGCCCAGTATCCCCATCTTGGTTGTTACTTAGGTTTTGGCTGATGTACTCTTCGGCTTCCTTTCATTATTTTTGTAGGTGTATTTGAAATAAGAAATTATAATTATACGCATTTCTATTTAGCCCAGTATCCCCATCTTGGTTGTCACTTAGGTTTTGGCTGATGTACTTCTTCGGCTTCCTTTCATTATTTTTGTAGGTGTATTTGAAATAAGAAATTATAATTATACGCATTGCTATTTAGCCCAGTATCCCCATCTTGGTTGTTACTTAAGTTTGGCTGATGTACTTCTTGGCTTCCTTTTCATTATTTTAGTAGGTGTATTTGAAATAAGAAATTATAATTATACGCATTGCTATTTAGCCCAGCATTTATCTTGGTTGTTAATTAAGTTTTGGCTGATCTACTCTTCTCGCTTCCTTTCATTATTTTTGTAGGTGTATTTGAAATAAGAAATTATAATTATACGCATTGCTATTTAGCCCAGTATCCCCATCTTGGTTGCTTCTTAGGTTTTGGCTGATGTACTCTTCGGTTTCCTTTCATTATTTTTGTAGGTGTATTTGAAATAAGAAATTATAATTATACGCATTGCTATTTAGCCCAGTATCCCCATCTTGGTTGTTACTTAAGTTTGGCTGATGTACTCTTCGGCTTCCTTTCATTATTTTAGTAGGTGTATTTGAATAAGAATTATAATTATACGCATTGCTATTTAGCCCAGTATCCCCATCTTGGTTGTTAATTAAGTTTTGGCTGATCTACTCTTCGGCTTCCTTTCATTATTTTTGTAGGTGTATTTGAAATAAGAAATTATAATTATACGCATTGCTATTTAGCCCAGTATCCCCCATCTTGGTTGTTACTAAGTTTGGCTGATGTACTCTTCGGCTTCCTTTCGTCATTTTAGTAGGTGTACTTGAAATAAGAAATTATAATTATACGCATTGCTATTTAGCTCAGTATCCCCATCTTGGTTGTTACTTAAGTTTTGGCTGATGTACTCTTCGGCTTCCTTTCATTATTTTTGTAGGTGTATTTGAAACAAGAAATTATAATTATACGCATTGCTATTTAGGCCCAGTATCCCCATCTTGGTTGTTACTGCTTTGGCTGATGTACCTTTCCTTGGCTTCCTTTCATTATTTTTGTAGGTGTATTTGAAATAAGAAATTATAATTATATTTATTGCTATTTAGCCCAGTATCCCCATCTTGGTTGTTACTTAGGTTTTGAAGGATGTACTCTTCTATTTCCTTTCATTATTTTTGTAGGTGTATTTGAAATAAGAAATTATAATTATACGTATTGCTATTTAGCCCAGTATCCCCATCTTGGTTGTTACTAAGTTTTGGCTGATGTACTCTTCGG
Organism: Ascarosepion bandense; assembly: GCA_037127315.1. NCBI lineage: Eukaryota > Metazoa > Mollusca > Cephalopoda > Sepiida > Sepiidae > Ascarosepion > Ascarosepion bandense. The sequence goes on along the minus strand of JBBBDQ010000423.1, from coordinate 3,722,086 downwards.
CTTCCTTTCATTATTTTTGTAGGTGTATTTGAAATAAGAAATTATAATTATACGCATTGCTATTTAGTCCAGTATCCCCATCTTGGTTGTTACTTAAGTTTTGGCTGATGTACTCTTCGGCTTCCATTCATTATTTTTGTAGGCATTTGAAATAAGAAATTATAATTATACGCATTGCTATTTAGCCCAGTATCCTCCATCTTGGTTGTTAATTAAGTTTTGGCTGGATGTACTCTTCGAAGCCCATTCATTATTTTTGGTAGGTGTATTTGAAATAAGAAATTATAATTATACGCATTGCTATTTAGCCCAGTATCCCCATCTTGGTTGTTACTTAAGTTTTGGCTGATGTACTCTTCGGCTTCCATTCATTATTTTTGTAGGTGTATTTGAAATAAGAAATTATAATTATACGCATTGCTATTTAGCCCAGTATCCCCATCTTGGTTGTTAATTAAGTTTTGGCTGATGTACTCTTCGGCTTCCATTCATTATTTTTGTAGGTGTATTTGAAATAAGAAATTATAATTATACGCATTGCTATTTAGCCCAGTATCCCCATCTTGGCGACTAGGTTTTGGCTGATGCATTCTTCGGCTTCCTTTCATTATTTTTGTAGGTGTATTTGAAATAAGAAATTATAATTATACGTATTGCTATTTAGCCCAGTATCCCCCATCTTGGTTGTTACCACCTTAGCTGATCTACTCTTCGGCTTCCTTCATTATTTTTTGTAGGTATTTGAAATAAGAAATTATAATTATACGCATTGCTATTTAGCCCAGTATCCCCATCTGTTGTTACTAAGTTTTGGCCAGATGTACTCTCTCTCGCTTTCCTTTCATTATTTTTTGTAGGTGTATTTGAAATAAGAAATTATACCATACGCATTGCTATTTAGCCCATATCCCCATCTTGGTTGTTACTTAGGTTTTGGCTGATGTACTCTTCGGCTTCCTTTCATTATTTTTATGTATTTGAAATAAGAAATATAATTACACGTATTGCTATTTAGCCCAGTATCCCCATCTTGGTTGTTACTTAAGTTCTTCCATGATGTAATTTCAGTTTCCTTTTCATTATTTTTGTAGGTATTTTAAATAAGAAATTATAATTATACGCATTGCTATTTAGTCCAGTATCCCCATCTTATTGTTACTAAGTTTTGGCTGATGTACTCTTCGGCTTCCATTCATTATTTTTTGTGTAGGTGTATTTGAAATAAGAAATTATAATTATACGCATTGCTATTTAGCCCAGTATCCCCATCTTGGTTGTTAATTAAGTTTTGGCTGATGTACTCTTCGGCTTCCATTCATTATTTTTGTGTATTTGAAATAAGAAAATTTGCACTATACGCATTGCTATTTAGCCCAGTATCCCCATCTTGGTTGTTACTTAAGTTTCTGCTGATGTACTCTTCGGCTTCCATTCATTATTTTTGTAGGTGTATTTGAAATAAGAAATTATAATTATATTTCCATTGCTATTTAGCCCAGTATCCCCATCTTGGTTGTTAATTGCTCTGGCTGATGTACTCTTCGGCTTCCATTCATTATTTTTGTAGGTGTATTTAGCACAAGAAATTATAATTATACGCATTGCTATTTAGCCCAGTATCCCCATCTTGGTTGTTACTTAGGTTTTGGCTGATGTACTCTTCGGCTTCCTTTCATTATTTTTGTAGGTGTATTTGAAATAAGAAATTATAATTATACGTATTGCTATTTAGCCCAGTATCCCCATCTTGGTTGTTACTTAAATTTTGGCTGATCTACTTTCGGCTTCCTTTCATTATTTTTGTAGGTGTATTTGAAATAAGAAATTATAATTATACGCATTGCTATTTAGCCCAGTATCCCCATCTGGTTGTTACTTAAGTTTTGGCTGATGTACTCTTCGGCTTCCTTTCATTATTTTAGTGTATTTGAAATGAGAAATTATAATTATACGTATTGCTATTTAGCTCATATCCCCATCATGGTTGTTACTTAAGTTTTGGCTGATGTACTCTTCGGCTTCCTTTCATTATTTTTGTAGGTGTATTTGAAATGAGAAATTATAATTATACGTATTGCTATTTAGCCCAGTATCCCCATCTTGGTAGTTATTTAGGTTTTGGTTGATGTACTCTTCGGCTTCCTTTCATTATTTTGTAGGTGTATTTGAAATAAGAAATTGTAATTACACGCATTGCTATTTAGCCCAGTATCCCCATCTTGGTTGTTACTTAGGTTTTGGCTGATGTAACTCTTCGGCTTCCTTTTATTTTTGTAGGTGTATTTGAAATAAGAAATTATAATTATACGCATTGCTATTTAGCCCAGTATCCCCATCTTGGTTGTTACTTAGGTTTTGGCTGATGTAGTCTTCGGCTTCCTTTATTTTTGTAGGTGTATTTGAAATAAGAAATTATAATTATACGCATTGCTATTTAGCCCAGTATCCCCATCTTGGTTGTTACTTAAGTTTTGGCTGATGTACTCTTCGGCTTCCTTTTCATTATTTTTGTAGGTGTATTTGAAATAAGAAATTATAATTATAATGCGCATTGCTATTTAGGCCCAGTATCCCCATCTTGGTTGTTACTTAGTATTTTATTGATACCTTCGCTTCCTTTCATTATTTTTGTAGGTGTATTTGAAATAAGAAATTATAATTATACGCATTGCTATTTAGCCCATATCCCCATCTTGGTTGTTACTTAGGTTTTGGCTGATGTACTCTTCGCTCTCTTCATTATTTTTGTAGGTGTATTTGAAATAAGAAATTATAATTATACGCATTGCTATTTAGCCCATTATCCCCATCTTGGTTGTTACTTAGTTTTGGCTGATGTACTCTTCGGTTTCCATTCATTATTTTTGCAGGTGTATTTGAAATAAGAAATTATAATTATACGCATTGCTATTTAGCCCAGTATCCCCATCTTGGTTGTTACTTAAGTTTTGGCTGATGTACTCTTCGGCTTCCTTTCATTATTTTTGTAGGTGTATTTTGAAATAAGAAATTATAATTATACGCATTACATTTAGCCCAGTATCCCCATCTAGGTTGTTACTTAGGTTTTGGCTGATGTACTTTCGGCTTCCTTTCATTATATTTGTAGGTGTATTTGAAATAAGAAATTATAATTATACGATTGCTATTAGCCCAGTATCCCCATCTTGGTTGTTACTTAAGTTTTGGCTGATGTACTCTTCTATTTCTATTATTTTTGTAGGTGTATTTGAAATAAGAAATTATAATTATACGCATTGCTATTTAGCCCAGTATCCCTATCTTGGTTGTTACTTAAGTTTTGGCTGATGTACTCTTCGGCTTCCATTCATTATTTTTGTAGGTGTATTTGAAATAAGAAATTATAATTATACACATTGCTATTTAGGCCCAGTATCCCCATCTTGGTTGTTACTTAAGTTTTGGCTGATGTACTCTTCGGCTTCCTTTCATTATTTTTGTAGGTGTATTTGAAATAAGAAATTATAAATATACGCATTGCTATTTAGCCCAGTATCCCCATCTAGGTTGTTACTTAGGTTTTGGCTTTTGAGATGTACTCTTCGGCTTCCTTTCTTCTATTATTTTTGTAGGTGTATTTGAAATAAGAAATTATAATTATACGCATTACATTTAGCCCAGTATCCCCATCTTGGTTGTTACTTAAGTTTTGGCTGATGTACTCTTCAAGCTCTCTTTCATTATTTTTGTGGTGGGTGTATTTGAAATAAGAAATTATAATTATACGCATTGCTATTTAGCCCAGTATCCTCGTCCTGTTGTTGGCTTTAGGTTTTGGCTGGGATGTACTCTTCGGCTTCCTTTCATTATTTTTGTAGGTGTATTTGAAATAAGAAATTATAATTATACGCATTGCTATTTAGCCCAGTATCCCCATCTAGGTTGTTACTTAGGTTTTGGCTGATGTAATTCTTCGGCTTCCTTTTCATTATTTTTGTAGGTGTATTTCTGAAATTAAGAAATTATAATTATACGCATTGCTATTTAGCCCAGTATCCCCATCTTGGTTGTTACTTAGGTTTTGGCTGATGTACTCTCTTCGGCTTCCTTTTCATTATTTTGTAGGTGTATTTGAAATAAGAAATTATAATTATACGCATTTACATTAGCCCAGTATCCCCATCTAGGTTGTTACTTAGGTTTTGGCTGATGTACTCTTCGGCTTCCTTTCATTATTTTTGTAGGTGTATTTGAAATAAGAAATTATAATTATACGCATTGCTATTTAGCCCAGTATCCCCATCTAGGTTGTTACTTAGGTTTTGGCTGATGGACTCTTTCTGGCTTCCTTTCATTATTTTTGTAGGTGTATTTGAAATAAGAAATTATAATTATACGCATTGCTATTTAGCCCAGTATCCCATCTAGGTTGTTACTTAGGTTTTGGCTGATGTACTTTCAGTTTCTTCATTATTTTTGTAGGTGTATTTGAAATAAAATTATAATTATACGCATTGCTATTTAGCCCAGTATCCCCATCTAGGTTGTTACTTAGGTTTTGGTTGATGTACTCTTCGGCTTCCTTTTCATTATTCTTGTAGGTGTATTTGAAATAAGAAATTATAATTATACGCATTGCTATTTAGCCCAGTATCCCCATCTTGGTTGTTACTTAGGTTTTGGCTGATGTACTCTTCGGCTTCCTTTCATTATTTTTGTAGGTGTATTTGAAATAAGAAATTATAATTATACGCATTGCTATTTAGCCCAGTATCCCCATCTAGGTTGTTACTTAGGTTTCCGATGATGTACTCTTCTTATTTCCTTTCATTATTTTTGTAGGTGTATTTGAAATAAGAAATTATAATTATACGCATTACATATTTAGCCCAGTATCCCCATCTTGGTTGTTACTTAGGTTTTGGGCTGATGTACTCTTCGGCTTCCTTTCATTATTTTTGTAGGTGTATTTGGAAATAAGAAATTATAATTATACGCATTGCTATTTAGCCCAGTATCCCCATCTAGGTTGTTACTTAGGTTTTGGCTGATGTACTCTTCGGCTTCCTTTTCATTATTTTTGTAGGTGTATTTGAAATAAGAAATTATAATTATACGCATTGCTATTTAGCCCAGTATCCCCATCTAGGTTGTTACTTAGGTTTTGGCTGATGTACTCTTCGGCTTCCTTTCATTATTTTTGTAGGTGTATTTGAAATAAGAAATTATAATTATACGATTAAGTTATTTAGCCCAGTATCCCCATCTAGGTTGTTACTTAGGTTTTGGCTGATGTACTCTTCGGCTTCCTTTCATTATTTTTGTAGGTGTATTTGAAATAAGAAATTATAATTATACGCATTGCTATTTAGCCCAGTATCCCCATCTAGGTTGTTACTTAGGTTTTGGCTGATGTACTCTTCGGTTTCCTTTCATTATTTTTGTAGGTGTATTTGAAATAAGAAATTATAATTATACGCATTGCTATTTAGCCCAGTATCCCCATCTAGGTTGTTACTTAGGTTTTGGTTGATGTACTCTTCGGCTTCCTTTCATTATTTTTGTAGGTGTATTTGAAATAAGAAATTATAATTATACGCATTGCTATTTAGCCCAGTATCCCCATCTAGGTTGTTACTTAGGTTTTGGCTGATGTACTCTTCGGCTTCCTTTCATTATTTTTGTAGGTGTATTTGAAATAAGAAATTATAATTATACGCATTGCTATTTAGCCCAGTATCCCCATCTAGGTTGTTACTTAGGTTTTGGCTGATGTACTTTCGGCTTCCTTTCATATTATTTTTGTAGGTGTATTTGAAATAAGAAATTATAATTATACGCATTGCTATTTAGCCCAGTATCCCCATCTAGGTTGTTAGCTTAGGTTTTGGCTGATGTACTCTTCGGCTTCCTTTCATTATTTTTGTAGGTGTATTTGAAATAAGAAATTATAATTATACGATTGCTATTTAGCCCAGTATCCCCATCTAGGTTGTTACTTAGGTTTTGGCTGATGTACTCTTCTCGGCTTCCTTTCATTATTTTTGTAGGTGTATTTGAAATAAGAAATTATAATTATACGCATTGCTATTTAGCCCAGTATCCCCATCTAGGTTGTTACTTAGGTTTTGGCTGATGTACCTTCGGCTTCCTTTCATTATTTTTGTAGGTGTATTTGAAATAAGAAATTATAATTATACGCATTGCTATTTAGCCCAGTATCCCCATCTAGGTTGTTACTTAGGTTTTGGCTGATGTAATTTCCTTCTCGGCTTCCTTCATTATTTTTGTAGGTGTATTTGAAATAAGAAATTATAATTATACGCATTGCTATTTAGCCCAGTATCCCCATCTTGGTTGTTACTTAGGTTTTGGTTGATGTAATTTCTTCTGCTTCCTTTCATTATTTTTGTAGGTGTATTTGAAATAAGAAATTATAATTATACGCATTGCTATTTAGCCCAGTATCCCCATCTAGGTTGTTACTTAGTTTTGGCTGATGTACTCTTCGGCTTCCTTTCATTATTTTTGTAGGTGTATTTGAAATAAGAAATTATAATTTTATACGCATTGCTATTTAGCCCAGTATCCCCATCTTGGTTGCTGTTACTTAGGTTTTGGCTGATGTACTCTTCGGCTTCCTTTCATTATTTTTGTAGGTGTATTTGAAATAAGAAATTATAATTATACGCATTGCTATTTAGCCCAGTATCCCCATCTAGGTTGTTACTTAGGTTTTGGCTGATGCAATTTCCTTCGTTTCCTTTCATTATTTTTGTAGGTGTATTTGAAATAAGAAATTATAATTATACGCATTGCTATTTAGCCCAGTATCCCATCTTGGTTGTTACTTAGGTTTTGGCTGATGTACTCTTCGGCTTCCCTTTTCATTATTTTTGTAGGTGTATTTGAAATAAGAAATTGTAATTATACGCATTGCTATTTAGCCCAGTATCCCCATCTTGGTTGTTACTTAAGTTTTGGCTGATGTACTCTTTGGCTTCCTTTCATTATTTTTGTAGGTGTATTTGAAATAAGAAATTATAATTATACGCATTGCTATTTAGCCCAGTATCCCCATCTTGGTAGTTACTTAGGTTTTGGCTGATGTACTCTTCGGCTTCCTTTCATTATTTTTGTAGGTGTATTTGAAATAAGAAATTGTAATTATACGCATTGCTATTTAGCCCAGTATCCCCATCTTGGTTGTTACTTAGGTTTTGGCTGATGTACTCTTCTGCTTCTTTTCATTATTTTTGTAGGTGTATTTGAAATAAGAAATTGTAATTATACGCATTGCTATTTAGCCCAGTATCCCCATCTTGGTTGTTACTTAAGTTTTGGCTGATGTACTCTTTGGCTTCCTTTCATTATTTTTGTAGGTGTATTTGAAATAAGAAATTATAATTATACGCATTGCTATTTAGCCCAGTGGGAGTATCCCCATCTTGGTTGCTACTTAGGTTTTGGTTGGGATGTACTCTTCTGCTTCCTTTCATTATTTTTGTAGGTGTATTTGAAATAAGAAATTGTAATTATACGCATTGCTATTTAGCCCAGTATCTCATCTTGGTTGTTTCTTAGGTTTTGGCTGATGTACTCTTCGGCTTCCTTTATTTTTGTAGATGTATTTAAAATAAGAAATTATACTAGTACGCATTGCTATTTAGCCCAGTATCCCCATCTTGGTTGTTACTTTTAGGTTTTGGCTGATGTACTCTTCGGCTTCCTTTTATTTTTGTAGATGTATTTAAAATAAGAAATTATAATTATGTACGCATTGCTATTTAGCCCAGTATCCCCATCTTGGTTGTTACTTAGGTTTTGGCTGATGTACTCTTTGGCTTCCTTTCATTATTTTTGTAGGGTGTATTTGAAATAAGAAATTGTAATTATACGCATTGCTATTTAGCCCAGTATCCCCATCTTGCTGTTACTTAGGTTTTGGCTGATGTACTCTCCTTCTCCTAGTTTCCTTTTATTTTTGTAGATGTATTTTAAAATAAGAAATTATAATTATACGCATTGCTATTTAGCCCAGTATCCCCATCTTGGTTGGCTACTTTTAAGTTTCTTGGCTGATGTACTCTTCGGCTTCCTTTCATTATTTTTGTAGGTGTATTTGAAATAAGAAATTATAATTATACGCATTGCTATTTAGCCCAGTATCCCCATCTAGGTTGTTACTTAGGTTTTGGCTGATGTACTCTTTGGCTTCCTCTTCATTATTTTTGTAGGTGTATTTGGAAATAAGAAATTATAATTATACGCATTGCTATTTAGCCCAGTATCCCCATCTTGGTTGTTACTTAGGTTTTGGCTGATGTACTCTTCGGCTTCCTTTCATTATTTTTGTAGGTGTATTTGAAATAAGAAATTGTAATTATACGCATTGCTATTTAGCCCAGTATCCCCATCTTGGTTGTCACTTAGGTTTTGGCTGGATGTACTCTTCGGCTTCTTTTCATTATTTTTGTAGGTGTATTTGAAATAAGAAATTGTAATTATACGCATTGCTATTTAGCCCAGTATCCCCATCTTGGTTGTTACTTAAGTTTTGGCTGATGTACTCTTGGCTTCCTTTCATTATTTTTGTAGGTGTATTTGAAATAAGAAATTATAATTATACGCATTGTCATTTAGCCCAGTATCCCCATCTTGGCAGTTACTAGTTTTGGCTACGTGATGTACTTTTTGGCTTCCTTTCATTATTTTTGTAGGTGTATTTGAAATAAGAAATTGTAATTATACGCATTGCTATTTAGCTCATATCCCCATCTTGCTGTTACTAGGTTTTGGCTGATGTACTCTTCGGCTTCCTTTTATTTTTGTAGATGTATTTAAAATAAGAAATTATAATTATACGCATTGCTATTTAGCCCAGTATCCCCATCTTGGTTGTTACTTAAGTTTTGGCTGGGATGTACTCTTCGGCTTCCTTTCATTATTTTTGTAGGTGTATTTGAAATAAGAAATTATAATTATACGCATTGCTGTATTTAGCCCAGTATCCCCATCTAGGTTGTTGACTTCTTAGGTTTTTATTTATTTACCTTTTGGCTTCCTTTCATTATTTTTGTAGGTGTATTTGAAATAAGAAATTATAATTATACGCATTGCTATTTAGCCCAGTATCCCCATCTTGGTTGTTACTTAGGTTTTGGCTGATGTACTCTTCGCTTCCTTTCATTATTTTTGTAGGTGTATTTGAAATAAGAAATTGTAATTATACGCATTGCTATTTAGCCCAGTATCCCCATCTTGGTTGTCACTTGCCTTAGCTGATGTACTCTTCGGCTTCTTTTCATTATTTTTGTAGGTGTATTTGAAATAAGAAATTGTAATTATACGCATTGCTATTTAGCCCAGTATCCCCATCTTGGTTGTTACTTAAGTTTTGGCTGATGTAATTTTTGGCTTCCTTTCATTATTTTTGGTGTATTTGAAATAAGAAATTATAATTATACGCATTGCTATTTAGCCCAGTATCCCCATCTTGTAGTTACTAGGTTTTGGCTGATGTACTCTTTGGCTTCCTTTCATTATTTTTGTAGGTGTATTTGAAATAAGAAATTGTAATTATACGCATTGCTATTTAGCCCAGTATCCCCATCTTATTGTTACTTAGGTTTTGGCTGATGTACTCTTCAAGCCTTTTTGTAGATGTATTTAAAATAAGAAATTATAATTATACGCATTGCTATTTAGTCTAGCATCCCCATCTTGGTTGTTACTTAAGTTTTGGCTGATGTACTCTTCGCTCTCTTCATTATTTTTGTAGGTGTATTTGAAATAAGAAATTATAATTATACGCATTGCTATTTAGCCCAGTATCCCCATCTTGGTTGTTACTTAGGTTTTGGCTGATGTACTCTTCGGCTTCCTTTCATTATTTTTGTAGGTGTATTTGAAATAAGAAATTATAATTATACGCATTGCTATTTAGCCCAGTATCCCCATCTTGGTTGTTACTTACGTTTTGGCTGATGTTCTCTTCGGCTTCCTTTCATTATTTTTGTAGGTGTATTTGAAATAAGAAATTATAATTATACGCATTGCTATTTAGCCCAGTATCCCCCATCTTGGTTGTTACTTAAGTTTTGGCTGATGTACCTTCAGCTTCCTTTCATTATTTTTGTAGGTGTATTTGAAATAAGAAATTATAATTATACGCATTGCTATTTAGCCCAGTATCCCATCTTGGTTGTCACTTAGGTTTTGGCTGATGTACTCTTCGGCTTCCTTTCATTATTTTTGTAGGTGTATTTGAAATAAGAAATTATAATTATACGCATTGCTATTTAGCCCAGTATCCCCATCTTGGTTATTACTTAAGTTTCTATTGATGTAATTTCTTCGGCTTCCTTTCATTATTTTTGTAGGTGTATTTGAAATAAGAAATTATAATTATACACATTGCTATTTAGCCCAGCATCCCCATCTTGGTTGTTATTTAAGTTTTGGCTGATGTACTCATCGCTTCCTCTTCATTATTTTTGTAGGTGTATTTGAAATGAGAAATTATAATTATACGCATTGCTATTTAGCCCAGTATCCCCATCTTGGCGGTTACTTTTTAGGTTTTGGCTGATGTACTTTCGGCTTCCTTTCATTATTTTTGTAGGTGTATTTGAAACAAGAAATTATAATTACACGCATTGCTATTTAGCCCAGTATCCCCATCTTGGTTGTTACTTAAGTTTTGGTTGATGTACTCTTCGGCTTCCTTTCATTATTTTTGTAGGTGTATTTGAAATAAGAAATTATAATTATACGCATTGCTATTTAGCCCAGTATCCCCATCTTGGTTGTCACTTAGGTTTTGGCTGATGTACTCTTCGGCTTCCTTTCATTATTTTTGTAGGTATTTGAAATAAGAAATTATAATTATACGCATTGCTATTTAGCCCAGTATCCCATTCTGTTATTACTTAAGTTTTGGCTGATGTAATTTCGGTTTCCTTTCATTATTTTTGTAGGTGTATTTGAAATAAGAAATTATAATTATACACATTGCTATTTAGCCCAGTATCCCCATCTTGGTTGTTATTTAAGTTTTGGCTGATGTACCTTAATGGCTTCCTTTCATTATTTTTGTAGGTGTATTTGAAATGAGAAATTATAATTATACGCATTGCTATTTAGCCCAGTATCCTGCATCTTGGTTGTTACTTAGGTTTTGGCTGATGTACTCTTCGGCTTCCTTTCTTCATTATTTTTGTAGGTGTATTTGAAACAAGAAATTATAATTATACGCATTGCTATTTAGCCCAGTATCTCCATTCTGTTGTTACTTAAGTTTTGGCTGATGTACTCTTCGTTCTTTCATTATTTTTGTAGGTGTATTTGAAATAAGAAATTATAATTATACGCATTGCTATTTAGCCCATTATCCCCATCTTGGTTGTTACTTTAAGTTTTGGCTGATGTACTCTTCGGCTTCCATTCATTATTTTTGCAGGTGTATTTGAAATAAGAAATTATAATTATACGCATTGCCATTTAGCCCAGTATCCCCATCTTGGTTGTTACTTAAGTTTTGGCTGATGTACTCTTCGGCTTCCTTTCATTATTTTTGTAGGTGTATTTGAAATAAGAAATTATAATTATACGCATTGCTATTTAGCCCAGTATCCCCATCTAGTTGTTACTTAGGTTTTGGCTGGATGTACTCTTCGGCTTCCTTTCATTATATTTGTAGGTGTATTTGAAATAAGAAATTATAATTATACGCATTGTCATTTAGCCCAGTATCCCCATCTAGGTTGTTATTTAGGTTTTGGCTGATGTACTCTTCGGCTTCCTTTCATTATATTTGTAGGTGTATTTGAAATAAGAAATTATAATTATACGATTGCTATTTAGCCCAGTATCCCCATCTTGGTTGTTACTTAAGTTTTGGCTGATGTACTCTTCGGCTTCCTTTCATTATTTTTGTAGGTGTATTTGAAAGAAGAAATTATAATTATACGCATTGCTATTTAGCCCAGTATCCCTATCTTGGTTGTTACTTAAGTTTTGCTGATGTACTCTTCGGCTTCCTTTCATTATTTTTGTAGGTGTATTTGAAATAAGAAATTATAATTATACGCATTGCTATTTAGCCCAGTATCCCCATCTAGGTTGTTACTTAGGTTTTGGCAGATGTACTCTTTGGCTTCCTTTCATTATTTTTGTAGGTGTATTTGAAATAAGAAATTATAATTATACGCATTGCTATTTAGCCCAGTATCCCCATCTAGGTTGTTACTAGGTTTTGGCTGATGTACTTTTCGGCTTCCTTTCATTATATTTGTAGGTGTATTTGAAATAAGAAATTATAATTATACGCATTGCTATTTAGCCCAGTATCCCCATCTTGGTTGTTACTTAAGTTTTGGCTGATGTACTCTTCGGCTTCCTTTCATTATTTTTGTAGGTGTATTTGAAAGAAGAAATTATAATTATGCGCATTGCTATTTAGCCCAGTATCCCTATCTTGGTTGTTACTTAAGTTTCTTGGCTGATGTACTCTTCGGTTTCCTTTCATTATTTTTGTAGGTGTATTTGAAATAAGAAATTATAATTATACGCATTGCTATTTAGCCCAGTATCCCCATCTAGGTTGTTACTAGGTTTGGCTGATGTACTCTTTCGGCTTCCTTTTCATTATATTTGTAGGTATTTGAAATAAGAAATTATAATTATACGCATTGCTATTTAGCCCAGTATCCCCATCTTGGTTGTTACTTAAGTTTTGGCTGATGTACTCTTCGGCTTCCTTTCATTATTTTTGTAGGTGTATTTGAAAGAAGAAATTATAATTATACGCATTGCTATTTAGCCCAGTATCCCTATCTTGGTTGTTACTTAAGTTTTGGCTGATGTACTCTTCGGCTTCCTTTCATTATTTTTGTAGGTGTATTTGAAATAAGAAATTATAATTATACGCATTGCTATTTAGCCCAGTATCCCTATCTAGGTTGTTACTTAGGTTTTTGCAGATGTACTCTTTGGCTTCCTTTCATTATTTTTGTAGGTGTATTTGAAATAAGAAATTATAATTATACGCATTGCTATTTAGCCCAGTATCCCCATCTAGGTTGTTACTTAGGTTTTGGCTTGATGTACTTTCTCAGTTTCCTTTCATTATATTTGTAGGTGTATTTGAAATAAGAAATTATAATTATACGCATTGCTATTTAGCCCAGTATCCCCATCTTGGTTGTTACTTAAGTTTTGGCTGATGTACTCTTCGGCTTCCTTTCATTATTTTTGTAGGTGTATTTGAAAGAAGAAATTATAATTATACGCATTGCTATTTAGCCCAGTATCCCTATCTTGGTTGTTACTTAAGTTTTGGCTGATGTACTCTTCTGCTTCCATTCATTATTTTTGTAGGTGTATTTGAAATAAGAAATTATAATTATACGCATTGCTATTTAGCCCAGTATCCTGTCTTGGTTGTTACTTAAGTTTTGGTTGATGTACTCTTCGGCTTCCTTTCATTATTTTTGTAGGTGTATTTGAAATAAGAAATTATAATTATACGCATTGCTATTTAGCCCAGTATCCCCATCTAGGTTGTTACTTAGGTTTTGGCTGATGTACTCTTCGGCTTCCTTTTCATTATTTTTGTAGGTGTATTTGAAATAAGAAATTATAATTATACGCATTGCTATTTAGCTCCAGTATCCCCATCTTGGTTGTTACTTAAGTTTTGCTGATGTACTCTTCGGCTTCCTTTCATTATTTTTGTAGGTGTATTTGAAATAAGAAATTATAATTATACGCATTGCTATTTAGCCCAGTATCCCCATCTAGGTTGAGCATTTAGGTTTTGGCTGATGTACTTGGCTTCCTTTCATTATTTTTGTAGGTGTATTTGAAATAAGAAATTGTAATTATACGCATTGCTATTTAGCCCAGTATCCCATCTGGTTGTTACTTAGGTTTTGGCTGATGTACTTCGGCTTCCTTTCATTATTTTTGTAGGTGTATTTGAAATAAGAAATTGTAATTATACGCATTGCTATTTAGCCCAGTATCCCCATCTTGGTTGTTACTTAAGTTTTGGCTGATGTACTTTGGCTTCCTTTTCATTATTTTTGTAGGTGTATTTGAAATAAGAAATTATAATTATACGCATTGCTATTTAGCCCAGTATCCCATCTTGGTAGTTACTTAGGTTTTGGCTGATGTACTCTCTTCGGCTTCCTTTCATTATTTTTGTAGGTGTATTTGAAATAAGAAATTATAATTAATAGTCGCATTGCTATTTAGCCCAGTATCCCCATCTTGAGTTGTTACTTAAGTTTTGGCTGATGTACTCTTCGGCTTCCTTTCATTATTTTTGTAGGTGTATTTGAAATAAGAAATTATAATTATACGCATTGCTATTTAGCCCAGTATCCCCATCTAGGTTGTTACTTAGGTTTTGGCTGGATGTACTCTTCGGCTTCCTTTCATTATTTTTGTAGTATTTGAAATAAGAAATTATAATTATACGCATTGCTATTTAGCTCCAGTATCCCCATCTTGCTGTTACTTAAGTTTTGGCTGATGTACTCTTCGGCTTCCTTTCTCATTATTTTTGTAGGTGTATTTGAAATAAGAAATTATAATTATACGCATTGCTATTTAGCCCAGTATCCCCATCTTGGTAGTTACTTAGGTTTTGGCTGATGTACTCTTCGCTTTCCTTTCATTATTTTTGTAGGTGTATTTGAAATAAGAAATTATAATTATACGCATTGCTATTTAGCTCCAGTATCCCTATCTTGGTTGTTACTTAAGTTTTGGCTGATGTACTTTCTGGCTTCCTTTCATTATTTTTGTAGGTGTATTTGAAATAAGAAATTATAATTATACGCATTGCTATTTAGCCCAGTATCCCCATCTTGGTTGTTACTTAAGTTTTGGCTGATGTACTCTTCGGGTTTCCTTTCATTATTTTTGTAGGTGTATTTGAAATAAGAAATTATAATTATACGATTGCTATTTAGCCCAGTATCCCCATCTAGGTTGTTACTTAGGTTTTGGCTGATGTACTCTTTGGCTTCCTTCATTATTTTTGTAGGTGTATTTGAAATAAGAAATTATAATTATACGCATTGCTATTTAGCCCAGTATCCCTCATCTTGGTTGTTACTTAGGTTTTGGCTGAGGTACCTTTCAAGCTCTCTTTCATTATTTTTGTAGGTGTATTTGAAATAAGAAATTGTAATTATACGCATTGCTATTTAGCCCAGTATCCCCATCTTGGTTGTTACTTAAGTTTTGGCTGATGTACTCTTGGCTTCCTTTCATTATTTTTGTAGGTGTATTTGAAATAAGAAATTATAATTATACGCATTGCTATTTAGCCCAGTATCCCCATCTTGGTAGTTACTTAGGTTTTGGCTGATGTACTCTTCGCTCTCATTATTTTTGTAGGTGTATTTGAAATAAGAAATTATAATTATACGCATTGCTATTTAGCCCAGTATCCCCATCTTGGTTGTTACTTAAGTTTTGGCTGATGTACTCTTCGGCTTCCTTTCATTATTTTTGTAGGTGTATTTGAAATAAGAAATTATAATTATACGCATTGCTATTTAGCCCAGTATCCCCATCTAGGTTGTTACTTAGGTTTTGGCTGATGTACTCTTCGGCTTCCTTTCATTATTTTTGTAGGTGTATTTGAAATAAGAAATTATAATTATACGCATTGCTATTTAGCCCAGTATCCCCATCTTGGTTGTTACTTTAAGTTTTGGCTGATGTACTCTTCGGCTTCCTTTCATTATTTTTGTAGGTATTTGAAATAAGAAATTATAATTATACGCATTGCTATTTAGCCCAGTATCCCCATCTAGTTGTTACTTAAGTTTTGGCTGATGTACTCTTCGGCTTCCTTTTCATTATTTTTGTAGGTGTATTTGGAAATAAGAAATTATAATTATACGCATTGCTATTTAGCCCAGTATCCCCATCTTGGTTGTTACTTAGGTTTTGGCTGATGTACTTTTCGGCTTCCTTTCATTATTTTTGTAGGTGTATTTGAAATAAGAAATTATACTCCACATTGCTATTTAGCCCAGTATCCCCATCTTGGTTGTTACTTTGGTTTTGGCTGATGTACTCTTCGGCTTCCTTTCATTATTTTTGTAGGTGTATTTGAAATAAGAAATTATAATTTAACGCATTGCTATTTAGCCCAGTATCCCCATCTTGGTTGTTACTTAAGTTTTGGCTGATGTACTCTTCGGCTTCCTTTCATTGTTTTGTGTGCATTTGAAATAAGAAATTATAATTATACGCATTGCTATTTAGCCCAGTATCCCCATCTTGGTTGTTACTTAGTTTTGGCTGATGTACTCTTCGGCTTCCTTTCATTATTTTGTAGGTGTATTTGAAATAAGAAATTATAATTCTACGTATTGCTATTTAGCCCAGTATCCCCATCTTGGTTGTTACTTAAGTTTTGGCTGATGTTCTCTGCTTCCTTTCATTATTTTTGTAGGTGTATTTCTGAAATAAGAAATTATAATTCTACGCATTGCTATTTAGCCCAGTATCCTATCTGGGTTGTTACTTAAGTTTTGGCTGATGTACTCTTCGGCTTCCTCTTTCATTATTTTTGTAGGTGTATTTGAAATAAGAAATTATAATTATACGCATTGCTATTTAGCCCAGTATCCCCATCTAGGTTGTTACTTAGGTTTTGGCTGATGTACTCTTCTCGGTTTTCCTTTCATTATTTTGTAGGTGTATTTTGAAATAAGAAATTATAATTATACGCATTGCTATTTAGCCCAGTATCCCCATCTTGGTTGTTACTTAGGTTTTGGCTGATGTACCTTTTGGCTTCCTTTCATTATTTTTGTAGTATTTGAAAGAAGAAATTATAATTATACGATTGCTATTTAGCCCAGTATCCCCATCTTGGTTGTTACTTAGGTTTTGGCCATACTCTTCGGCTTCCTTTCATTATTTTTGTAGGTGTATTTGAAACAAGAAATTGTAATTATATTGATACATAGCCCAGTATCCCATCTGGTTGCTACTGTTTTGGCTGATGCCTTACTTTCATTATTTTTGTAGGTGTGTATTTGAAATAAGAAATTATAATTATACGCATTGCTATTTAGCCCAGTATCCCCCATCTTGGTAGTTACGGAAGTTTTGGCTGATGTAATTCTTCGGCTTCCTTTCATTATTTTTGTAGGTGTATTTGAAATAAGAAATTGTAATTATACGCATTGCTGTACAGCCCAGTATCCCCATCTTGGTTGTTACTTAGTTTCATTGATGTACTCTTCGGCTTCTTTTCATTATTTTTGTAGGTATTTGAAATAAGAAATTGTAATTATACGCATGCTATTTAGCCCAGTATCCCCATCTTGGTTGTTACTTAAGTTTTGGCTGCTGATGTACTCTTTGGCTTCCTTTCATTATTTTTGTAGGTGTATTTGAAATAAGAAATTATAATTATACGCATTGCTATTTAGCCCAGTATGTATCCCCATCTTGGTAGTTACTTAGGTTTTGGCTACAGACAAAATTCTTCTTCGGTTTCCTTTATTTTTGTAGATGTATTTAAAATAAGAAATTATAATTATACGCATTGCTATTTAGCCCAGTATCCCCATCTTGGTTGGTTACTTAAGTTTTGGCTGATGTACTTTCGGCTTCCTTTTCATTATTTTTGTAGGTGTATTTGAAATAAGAAATTATAATTATACGTATTTATTGTTTCAGTATCCCCATCTAGGTTGTTACTTAGGTTTTAGTTTATACTTTTATTTCCTTTCTATTATTTTGTAGGTGTATTTGAAATAAGAAATTATAATTATACGCATTGCTATTTAGCCCAGTATCCCCATCTTGGTTGTTACTTAAGTTTTGGCTGATGTACCTTTCGGCTTCCTTCATTATTTTTGTAGGTGTATTTGAAATAAGAAATTATAATTATACGCATTGCTATTTAGCCTAGTATCCCATCTTGGTTGTTACTTAGGTTTTGGCTGATGTACTTCTTTCGGCTTCCTTTCATTATTTTTGTAGGTATTTGAAATAAGAAATTATAATTATACGTATTGCTATTTAGCCCAGTATCCCCATCTTGGTTGTTACTTACGTTTTGGCTGATGTACTCTTCGGCTTCCCTTTCATTATTTTTGTAGGTGTATTTGAAATAAGAAATTATAATTATACGCATTGCTATTTAGCCCAGTATCCCCATCTTGGTTGTTACTTAAGTTTAAGGATGTACTCTTCGGCTTCCCTTTCATTATTTTTGTAGGTGTATTTGAAATAAGAAATATAATTATACGCATTTGCCATTTAGCCCAGTATCCCCATCTTGGTTGTCACTTAGGTTTTGCTGATGTAATTTCTTCGGCTTCCTTTCATTATTTTTCTTGTAGGTGTATTTGAAATAAGAAATTATAATTATACGCATTGCTATTTAGCCCAGTATCCCCATCTTGGTTATTACTGTTTTGGCTGATGTAATTTCCTTTCTGCTTCCTTTTCATTATTTTCTTGTAGGGTATTTGAAATAAGAAATTATAATTATACACATTGGCATATATTTAGCCCAGTATCCTATCCTTGGTTTATGGATGGGTTTTGCTGATGTACCTCATCGGCTTCCTTTCATTATTTTTGTAGGTGTATTTGAAATGAGAAATTATAATTATACGCATTGCTATTTAGCCCAGTATCCCCATCTTGGTTGTTACCAGTTTTGGCTGATGTACTCTTCTGGCTTCCTTCATTATTTTTGTAGGTAATGGAACAAGAAATTATAATTATACGCATTGCTATTTAGCCCAGTATCCCCATCTTGGTTGTTACTTTTTAAGTTTTGCTGATGTACTTTCTGGCTTCCTTTCATTATTTTTGTAGGTGTATTTGAAATAAGAAATTATAATTATACGCATTGCTATTTAGGCCTATGGGGCATCTCATCTTGCTATTGTCACTTAGTTTTGAAGTGATGTACTCTTCTGCTTCCTTTCATTATTTTTGTAGGTGTATTTGAAATAAGAAATTATAATTATACGCATTGCTATTTAGCCCAGTATCCTCATCTTGGTTGTCACTAGGTTTTGGCTGATACTCTTCAGCTTCCTTTCATTATTTTGTAGGTGTATTTGAAATAAGAAATTATAATTATACGCATTGCTATTTAGCCCAGTATCCCCATCTTGGTTGTTAATAGTTTTGGCTTTAGATGTACTCTTCTGCTTCCTTTCATTATTTTTGTAGGTGGTATTTGAAAACAAGAATACAATTATACGATTGCCATTTAGCCCCAGTATCCCCATCTTGGTTGTTACTTAAGTTTTGGCTATACCCTTCTGTTTCCTTTCATTATTTTTGTAGGTGTATTTGAAATAAGAAATTATAATTATACGCATTGCTATTTAGCCCATTATCCCCATCTTGGTTGTTACTTAAGTTTTGGCTGATGTACTCTTCGGCTTCCATTCATTATTTTTGCAGGTGTATTTGAAATAAGAAATTATAATTATACGCATTGCTATTTAGCCCAGTATCCCCATCTTGGTTGTTACTTAAGTTTTGGCTTAGTGGCTCTTCTCGTCTTTTCATTATTTTTGTAGGTGTATTTGAAATAAGAAATTATAATTATACGCATTGCCATTGGCCCAGTATCCCCATCTTGGTTGTTACTTAAGTTTGGCTGATGTACTCTTCGGCTTCCTTTCATTATTTTGTAGGTGTATTTGAAATGTGAAATTATTCTCATACGCATTGCTATTTCTAGCCCAGTATCTCATCTTGGTTGTTACTAGTTTTGGCTGATGTACACTTCGGCTTCCTTTCATTATTTTTGTAGGTGTATTTGAAACAAGAAATTATAATTTATACGCATTGCTATTTAGCCAGTATCCCCATCTTGGTTGTTACTTAAGTTTTGGCTGATGTAATTTCTTCGGCTTCCTTTTCTTCATTATATTTGTAGGTGTATTTGAAATAAGAAATTATAATTATACGCATTGCTATTTAGCCCAGTATCCCCATCTAGGTTGTTACTTAGGTTTTGGCTGATGTACTCTTCGGCTTCCTTTCATTATATTTGTAGGTGTATTTGAAATAAGAAATGAGGTCTAATACTATTTAGCTCAGTAGTTCCCATCTTGGTTGTTACTTAAGTTTTGCTGATGTACTTTCAAGCCTTTCATTATTTTTGTAGGTGTATTTGAAAGAAGAAATTATAATTATATCGCATTTTGCTATTTAGCTCAGTGATCCCCTATCTTGCTTATACTAAGTTTTATTGATGTACTCTTCTGGTTTCTCCTTTCATTATTTTTGTAGGTGTATTTGAAATAAGAAATTATAATTATACGCATTGCTATTTAGCCCATTATCCCCACCTTATTACACAAGTTTGGCTGATGTACTCTTCTGCTTCCATTCATTATTTTTGCATATTTGAAATAAGAAATTATAATTATACGCATTGCTATTTAGCCCAGTATCCCGATCTTGGTTGTTACTTAAGTTTTGGCTGATGTACTTTCTGCCTCCTTTCATTATTTTTGTAGGTGTATTTGAAATAAGTTAGAATTATAATTATACGCATTGCTATTTAGCCCAGTATCCCCATCTAGGTTGTTACTGAAGTTTTTTGCTGATGTACTTTCTGCTTCCTTTTTCATTATATTTGTAGGTGTATTTAAAATAAGAATATATAATTATGTTTATTGCCATTTAGCCCAGTATCCCCATCTTGGTTGTTACTGTCTTAAGTATACCGCTTCCTTTCATTATTTTTGTAGGGGCCGAAAGAAGAAATTATAATTATACGCATTTGCTACTATGAGCTCAGTATCCCTATCTTGGTTGTTAATAAGTTTTGGCTGATGCACTTCTTCAGTTTCCTTTCATTATTTTTGTAGGTGTATTTGAAATATAAAATTATAATTGATACGCATTTGCTATTTAGCCCAGTATCCCCATCTTGGTTGTTACTTAAGTTTGGCTGATGTAATTTCTTCTGTTTCCTTTCATTATTTTTGTAGGTGTATTTGAAATAAGAAATTATAATTATACGCATTGCTATTTAGCCCAGTATCCCCATCTTGGTTGTTACTTAGGTTTTGGCTGATGTAATTTCTCTGCTTCCTTTCATTATTTTTGTAGGTGTATTTGAAATAAGAAATTATAATTATACGCATTGCTATTTAGCCCAGTATCCCATCTTGGTTGTTACTTAAGTTTTGGCTGATGTACTCTTCGGCTTCCTTTCATTATTTTTGTAGGTGTATTTGAAATACAAGAAATTATAATTATACGCATTGCTATTTAGCCCAGTATCCCCATCTAGGTTGTTACTTAGGTTTTAGCTGATGTACTCTTTCAAGCCTTCATTATATTTGTAGGTGTATTTGAAATAAGAAATTATAATTATACGCATTGCTATTTAGCCCAGTATCCCCATCTTGGTTGTTACTAAGTTTTGGCAGATGTACTCTTCGGCTTCCTCTTTCATTATTTTTGTAGGTGCATTTGAAAGAAGAACATAATTATACGCATTGCTATTTAGCCCAGTATCCCCCATCTTGGTTGTTACTTAAGTTTTGGTCATTGTACTCTTCGGCTTCCTTTCATTATTTTTGTAGGTGTATTTGAAATAAGAAATTATAATTATACGCATTACATTTAGCCCAGTATCCCCATCTTGGTTGTTACTTAAGTTTGGCTTGGATGTACCTTTTGGCTTCCTTTTCATTATTTTTGTAGGTGTATTTTGAAATAAGAAATTATAATTATACGCATTGTTATTTAGCCCAGTATCCCATCTTGTTGTTACTAGGTTTCCTTGGCTGATGTACTCTTCGGCTTCCTTTCATTATTTTTGTAGGTGTATTTGAAATAAGAAATTATAATTATACGCATTGTCATTTAGCCCAGTATCCCCATCTTGGTTGTTACTTAAGTTTTGGCTGATGTACTCTTCGGCTTCCTTCATTATTTTTGTAGGTGTATTTGAAATAAGAAATTATAATTATACGCATTGCTATTTAGCCCAGTATCCCCATCTAGGTTGTTACTTAGGTTTTGGCTGATGTACTCTTCGGCTTCCTTTCATTATTTTTGTAGGTGTATTTGAAATAAGAAATTGTAATTATACATTGCTATTTAGCCCAGTATCCCCATCTTGGTTGTTACTTAAGTTTTGGCTGATGTACTCTTCTGCTTCCTTTCATTATTTTTGTAGGTGTATTTGAAATAAGAAATTATAATTATACGCATTGCTATTTAGCCCAGTATCCCCATCTAGGTTGTTACTTAGGTTTTGGCTGATGTAATTTCGGCTTCCTTTCATTATATTTGTAGGTGTATTTGAAATAAGAAATTATAATTATACGCATTGCTATTTAGCCCAGTATCCCCATCTTGGTTGTTACTTAAGTTTTGGCAGATGTACTCTTCGGCTTCCTTTCATTATTTTTGTAGGTGTATTTGAAAGAAGAAATTATAATTATACGCATTGCTATTTAGCCCAGTATCCCCATCTTGGTTGTCACTAAGTTTTGGCTGATGTACTCTTCGGCTTCCTTTCATTATTTTTTGTAGGTGTATTTGAAATAAGAAATTATAATTACACGCATTGCTATTTAGCCCAGTATCCCCATCTTGGTTGTTACTTAAGTTTTGGCTGATGTACTCTTTGGCTTCCTTTCATTATTTTTGTAGGTGTATTTGAAATAAGAAATTATAATTATACGCATTGCTATTTAGCCCAGTATCCCCATCTTGGTTGTTACTTAAGTTTTGGCAGATGTACTCTTCGGCTTCCTTTCATTATTTTTGTAGGTGTATTTGAAAGAAGAAATTATAATTATACGCATTGCTATTTAGCCCAGTATCCCCATCTTGGTTGTTACTTAAGTTTTGGCTGATGTACTCCTTCTCGGCTTCCTTTCATTATTTTTGTAGGTGTATTCTTGAAATAAGAAATTATAATTATACGCATTGCTATTTAGCCCAGTATCCCCATCTTGGTTGTTACTTAAGTTTTGGCTGATGTAATTTTGGCTTCCTTTCATTATTTTTGTAGGTGTATTTGAAATAAGAAAATTATAATTATACGCATTGCTATTTAGCCCAGTATCCCCATCTTGGTTGTTACTTAAGTTTTGGCAGATGTACTTTCGGCTTCCTTTCATTATTTTTGTAGGTGTATTTGAAAGAAGAAATTATAATTATACGCATTGCTATTTAGCCCAGTATCCCTATCTTGGTTGTTACTTAAGTTTTGGCTGATGTACTCTTCGGCTTCCCTTTCATTATTTTTGTAGTGTATTTGAAATAAGAAATTATAATTTTATACGCATTGCTATTTAGCCCAGTATCCCCATCTTGGTTGTTACTTAAGTTTTGGCTGATGTACTCTTCGGCTTCCTTTCATTATTTTTGTAGGTGTATTTGAAATAAGAAATTATAATTATACGTATTGCTATTTAGCCCAGTATCCCCATCTTGGTTGTTACTTAAGTTTTGGCTGATGTAATTTCTTCGGCTTCCTTTCATTATTTTTGTAGGTGTATTTGAAATAAGAAATTATAATTATACGCATTGCCATTTAGCCCAGTATCCCCATCTAGGTTGTTACTTAGGTTTTGGCTGATGCATTCTTCGTCTTTCATTATTTTTGTAGGTGTATTTGAAATAAGAAATTATAATTATACGCATTGCTATTTAGCCCAGTATCCTATCTTGGTTGTTACTTAAGTTTTGGCTGATGTACTCTTCGGCTTCCTTTCATTATTTTTGTAGGTGTATTTGAAATAAGAAATTATAATTATACGCATTTACTAGGCCCAGTATCCCCATCTTGGTTGTTACTTAAGTTTTGGCTGATGTACTCTTCGGCTTCCTTTCATTATTTTTGTAGGTGTATTTGAAATAAGAAATTATACTGCGCATTGCTATTTAGCCCAGTATCCCCATCTTGGTTGTTACTAGGTTTTGGCTGATGTACTCTTCGGCTTCCTTTCATTATTTTTGTAGGTGTATTTAGCCAAGAACATAATTATACGCATTGTTATTTAGCCCAGTATCCCCATCTTGGTTGTTACTTAGGTTTTGGCTGATGTACTCTTCTGGGCTTCTTTTCATTATTTTTGTAGGTGTATTTGAAATAAGAAATTATAATTATACGCATTGCTATTTAGCCCAGTATCCCCATCTTGGTTGTTACTTTGTAGTTTTTGGCTGATGTACTCTTCGGCTTCCTTTCATTATTTTTGTAGGTGTATTTGAAATAAGAAATTATAATTATACGCATTGCTATTTAGCCCAGTATCCCCATCTTGGTTGTTACTTAGGTTTTTGCTGATGTACTTCCTCTTGGCTTCCTTTCATTATTTTTGTAGGTGTATTTTAGCCAAGAAATTGTAATTATACGCATTGCTATTTAGCCCAGTATCCCCATCTTGGTTGTTACTTAGGTTTTGGCTGATGTACTCTTCTGCTTCTTTTCATTATTTTTGTAGGTATTTGAAATAAGAAATTATAATTATACGTATTGCTATTTAGCCCAGTATCCCCATCTTGGTTGTTACTTAGGTTTTGGCTGATGTACTCTTCTCGGCTTCCTTTCATTATTTTTGTAGGTGTATTTGAAATAAGAAATTGTAATTATACGCATTGCTATTTAGCCCAGTATCCCCATCTTGGTTGTTACTTAGGTTTTGGCTGATGTACTCTTCGGCTTCCTTTCATTATTTTTGTAGGTGTATTTGAAATAAGAAATTGTAATTATACGCATTGCTATTTAGCCCAGTATCCCCATCTTGGTTGTTACTTAGGTTTTGGCTGATGTAATTTCTTCGGCTTCCTTTCATTATTTTTGTAGGTGTATTTGAAATAAGAAATTATAATTATACGCATTGCTATTTAGCCCAGTATCCCCATCTTGGTTGTTACTTAGGTTTTGGCTGATGTACTCTTCGGCTTCCTTTCATTATTTTTGTAGGTGTATTTGAAATAAGAAATTGTAATTATACGCATTGCTATTTAGCCCAGTATCCCCATCTTGGTTGTTACTAGGTTTTGGCTGATGTACTCTTCGGCTTCCTTTCATTATTTTTGTAGGTGTATTTGAAATAAGAAATTATAATTATACGCATTGGCTATTTAGCCCAGTATCCCCATCTTGGTTGTTACTAGGTTTTGGTTGATGTACTCTTCGGCTTCCTTTCATTATTATTTTTGTAGGTGTGTTGGAAATAAGAAATTATAATTATACGCATTGCTATTGTGTGTCCCCATCTTGGTTGTTACTTAGGTTTTTGGCTGATGTACTCTTATTCCTTTCATTATTTTTGTAGGTGTATTTAAATAAGTGCTGTTCATATTGCTATTTAGCCCAGTATCCCATCTTGGTTGTTACTGAAGTTTTGGCTGATGCTCTTCGGCTTCCTTTCATTATTTTTGTAGGTGTATTTGAAATAAGAAATTATAATTATACGCATTGCTATTTAACCCAGTATCCCCATCTTGGTTGTTACTTAGGTTTTGGCTGATGTACTATTCGGCTTCCTTTCATTATTTTTGTAGGTGTATTTGAAATAAGAAATTATAATTATACGCATTGCTATTTAGCTGATATCCCCATCTTGGTTGTTACTTAGGTTTTTGGCTGATGTACTCTTCGGCTTCCTTTCATTATTTTGTAGGTGTATTTGAAATAAAAATTATAATTCTACGCATTGCTATTTAGCCCAGTATCCCCATCTTGGTTGTTACTTAAGTTTTGGCTGATGTACTCTTGACTTCCTTTCATTATTTTTGTAGGTATTATTTGAAATAAGTATAATTATACGCATTGCTATTGCTTAGTATCCCATCTTGGTTGTTACTTGGGTTTTGGCTGATGTACTCTTGGCTTTACTTTCATTATTTTTGTGGGTGTATTTGAAATAAGAAATTATAATTATACGCATTGCTATTTAGCCCAGTATCCCCATCTTGGTTGTTACTTAGGTTTGGCTGATGTACTCTTGACCTTTCATTATTTTTGTAGGTGTATTTGAAATAAAAAAATTATAATTATACGCATTGCTATTTAGCCCAGTATCCCCATCTTGGTTGTTACTTAGGTTTTGGCTGATGTACTCTTGACTTCCTTTCATTATTTTTGTAGGTGTATTTGAAATAAGAAATTATAATTATACGCATTGCTATTTAGCCCAGTATCCCCACATCTTGGTTGTTACTTGGGTTTGGCTGATGCTCTTCGGCTTCCTTTCATTATTTTTGTAGGTGTATTTGGAAATAAAAATTATAATTATACGCATTTACTATTGTGTGTGTTATCTTGGTTGTTACTTGGGTTTGGCTGATGTACTCTTCGGCTTCCTTTCATTATTTTTGTAGGTGTGTTGAAATAAAAATTATAATTCTACGCATTGCTATTTGTATTTGGTATCCCCATCTTGGTTGTTGCTTAGGTTTTGGCTGATGTACTCTTTGACTTCCTTTCATTATTTTTGTAGGTGTATTTGAAATAAAAAATTATAATTATACGCATTGCTATTTAGCCCAGTGTCCCCATCTTGGTTGTTTACTTAGGTTTTTAGCTGATGTACTCTTAGCTTCCTTTCATTATTTTTGTAGGTGTATTTGAAATAAGAAGTGTAATTACCGCATTGCTATTGCTTATTATCCCCATCTTGGTTGTTACTTAGGTTTTGGCTGATGTACTCTTGACTTCCTTTCATTGCCTTGGAGGTGTATTTTGAAATAAGAAATTATAATTCTACGCATTATTTGCTATTTAGCCCAGTATCCCCATCTTGGTTATTTAGCAAGTTTTGGCTGATGTACTCTTCGGCTTCCTTTCATTATTTTTGTAGGTGTATTTGAAATAAGAAATTATAATTATACGCATTGCTATTTTAGCCAGTATCCCCCCATCTTGGTTGTTACTTAGGTTTTGGCTGATGCTGCTCTTGGCTTCCTTTCATTATTTTTTTGTAGAATTGTGTTGAAATAAGAAATTATAATTATACGCATTGCTATTTAGCCAGTATCCCCATCTTGGTTGTTGCCAGGTTTTGGCTGATGTGCTCTTCGGCTTCCTTTCATTATTTTTGTAGGTGTATTTGAAATAAGAAATTATAATTATACGCATTGCTATTTAGCCCAAACCTCCCCATCTTGGTTGTTACTTAAGTTTTGGCTGATGTACTCTTCGGCTTCCTTTCATTGTTTTTGTAGGTGTATTTGAAATAAGAAATTATAATTATACGCATTGCTATTTAGCCCAGTATCCCCATCTTGGTTGTTACTTAGTTTTGGCTGATGTACTCTTCGGCTTCCTTTCATTATTTTTGTGAGTTGTATTTGAAACAAGAAATTATAATTATACGCATTGCTATTTAGCCCAGTATCCCCATCTTGGTTGTTACTTAAGTTTTGGCTGATGTACTCTTCGGCTTCCCTTTCCGTATTTTGTAGGTGTATTTGAAATAAGGAAATTATAATTATACGCATTGCTATTTAGCCCAGTATCCCCATCTTAGTTGTTGTAAGTTTTGGCTGATGTACTCTTGGCTTCCTTTCATTATTTTTGTAGGTGTATTTGAAATAAGAAATTATAATTATACGCATTGCTATTTGTGATATCCCCATCTTGGTTGTTACTTAAGTTTTGGCTGATGTACTCTTGACTTCCTTTCATTATTTTTGTAGGTTGTATTTGAAACAAGGAGTATAATTATACGCATTGCTATTTAGCCCAGTATCCCCATCTTGGTTGTTACTTAAGTTTTGGCTGATGTACTCTTGGGCTTCCTTTCATTATTTTTGTAGGTGTATTTGAAACAAGAAATTATAATTATAACCATTGCTATTTAGCCAGTATCCCCATCTTGGTTGTTGCCCAAGTTTTGGCTGATGTACTCTTGGCTTCTTTCATTATTTTTGTAAATTGTATGTTGAAACAAGAAATTATAATTATACGCATTGCTATTTAGCCCAGTATCCCCATCTTGGTTGTTACTTAAGTTTGGCTGATGTACTCTTCGGCTTCCTTTCATTATTTTTTGTAGGTGTATTTAGGCAGAAATTATAATTATACGCATTGCTATTTAGCCAGTATCCCCATCTTGGTTGTTACTTAAGTTTTGGCTGATATACTCTTGACTTCCTTTCATTATTTTTGTGGAGGTGTATTTGAAACAAGAAATTATAATTATACGCATTGCTATTTAGCAGTATCCCCATCTTGGTTGTTACTTAAGTTTTGGCTGATGTACTCTTAGGCTTCCTTTCATTATTTTTGTAGGTGTATTTGAAATAAGAAATTATAATTATACGCATTGCTATTTAGCCAGTATCCCATCTTGGTTGTTACTGAGTTTTTAGCTGATGTACTCTTCGGCTTCCTTTCATTATTTTTGTAAAATTATGTTGAAATAAAAATTATAATTATACGCATTACTATTTAGCCCAGTATCCCCATCTTGAGATTTTGACACTTAGGTTTGGCTGATGTACTCTTCAGCTTCCTTTCATTATTTTTGTGGTGTATTTGAAATAAGAAATTATAATTATACGCATTGCTATTTAGCCCAGTATCACATCTTGGTTGTTACTTAAGTTTTGGCTGATGTACTCTTCGGCTTCCTTTCATTATTTTTGTAGGTGTATTTGAAATAAGAAATTATAATTCTACGCATTGCTATTTAGCCCAGTATCCCATCTTGGTTGTTACTTAAGTTTTGGCTGATGCTCTTCGGCTTCCTTTCAGTATTTTTTATGGTGTATTTGAAATAAGAAATTATAATTATACGCATTGCTATTTAGCCCAGTATCCCCCCATCTTGGTTGTTACTTAAGTTTTGGCTGATGTACTCTTCGGCTTCCTTTCATTATTTTTGGCAGTGTATTTTGAAACAGAAATTATAATTATACGCATTGCTATTGTGGTATCCTATCTTAGTTGTTACTTAAGTTTTTGGCTGATGTACTCTTCGGCTTCCTTTCATTATTTTTGTAGGTGTATTTGAAATAAGAAATTATAATTATACGTGTTGCTATTTTATTGTCTCCCCCATCTTGGTTGTTATAAGTTTTGGCTGATGTCTCTTCGGCTTCCTTTCATTATTTTTGTAGGTGTGTTTGAAATAAGAAATTATAATTATACGCATTGCTATTTGGTCAGTATCCCCATCTTGGTTGTTACTTGGGTTTTGGCTGATGTACTCTTCGGCTTCCTTTCATTATTTTTGTAGGTGTATTTAAATAAGAAATTATAATTATACGTATTGCTATTTAGCCCAGTATCCCCATCTTGGTTGTTACTTAAGTTTTGGCTGATGTGCTCTTCGGCTTCCTTTCATTATTTTTGTAGGTATGTATTTGAAATAAGGGAAATTATAATTATACGCATTGCTATTTAGTCCAATATCCCCATCTTGGTTGTTACTTAGGTTTTGGCTGATGTACTCTTCGGCTTCCTTTTTCATTATTTTTTTGTAGGTGTATTTGAAATAAGAAATTATAATTCTACGTGCTATTTAGCCAGTATCCCCATCTTGTTTGTTACTTAAGTTTTGGCTGATGTGCTCTTCGGCTTCCTTTCATTATTTTTGTAGGTGTATTTGAAATAAGAAATTATAATTATACGTATTGCTATTTAGCCCAGTATCCCCATCTTGGTTGTTACTTAAGTTTTGGCTGATGTACTCTTGACTTCCTTTCATTATTTTTGTAGGTGTATTTGAAATAAAAATTATAATTATACGCATTGCTATTTAGTCCAGTATCCCCATCTTGGTTGTTACTTAGGTTTTGGCTGATGTACTCTTGACTGCTTTCATTATTTTTGTAGGTGTGTTTGAAATAAGAAATTATAATTATACGCATTGCTATTTAGCCAGTATCCCCATCTTGTTTGTTACTTAGTTTTGGCTGATGTACTCTTCGGCTTCCTTTCGTATTTTTGTAGGTGTATTTGAAATAAAAAATTATAATTGTACGTGTTGCTATTTGGCCCAGTATCCCCATCTTGGTTGTTACTTAAGTTTTGGCTGATCTCTTCGGCTTCCTTTCATTGTTTTTGTAGGTGTATTTGAAATGAGAAATTATAATTATACGCATTGCTATTTAGCCAGTATCCCCATCTTGGTTGTTACTTAAGTTTTGGCTGATGTACTCTTCGGCTTCCTTTCATTATTTTTGTGGAATTAATATTTGAAATGAGAAATTATAATTATACGTATTGCTATTTAGCCAGTATCCCCATCTTGGTAGTTACTTAGGTTTTGGCTGATGTACTCTTCGGCTTCCTTTCATTATTTTTTTGTAGGTGTATTTGAAATAAGAAATTGTAATTATACGCATTGCTATTTAGCCCAGTATCCCCATCTTGGTTGTTACTTAGGTTTGGCTGATGTACTCTTCGGCTTCCTTTTATTTTTGTAGGTGTATTTGAAATAAGAAATTGTAATTATACGCATTGCTATTGCTTAGTATCCCCATCTTGGTTGTTACTTAGGTTTTGGCTGATGTACTCTTCGGCTTCCTTTTATTTTGTAGATGTATTTAAAATAAAAATTATAATTATACGCATTTGCTATTTAGCCCAAATGTATCCCCATCTTAGTTGTTACTTAAGTTTTTGGCTGATGTACTCTTCGGCTTCCTTTCATTATTTTTGTAGGTGTATTTGAAGCAGAAATTATAATTATACGTACATTGCTATTGTTGATGTCCCATCTTGGTTGTTACTTAAGTTTTGGCTGATGTACTCTTCGGCTTCCTTTCATTATTTTTGTAGGTGTATTTGAAATAGAAATTATAATTGTCATGACCTTTCTTTATTGATATCCCCATCTTGGTTGTCACTTAGGTTTGGCTGATGTACTCTTGACTTCCTTTCATTATTTTTGTAGGTGTATTTGAAATAAGAAATTATAATTATACGCATGCTATTGCTTCAGTATCCCCATCTTGGTTGTTGCTTAAGTTTTGGCTGATGCTGCTCTTGACTACATTCATTATTTTTGTGGGTGTGTTTGGAAATAAGAAATTATAATTATACACATTGCTATTTAGCCAGTATCCCATCTTGGTTGTTATTTAAGTTTTGGCTGATGTACTCATCGGCTTCCTTTCATTATTTTTGTAGGTGTATTTGAAATGAGAAATTATAATTATACGCATTGCTATTTGTAGTATCCCCATCTTGGTTGTTACTTAGGTTTTGGCTGATGTACTCTTCGACTTTACTCATTATTTTTGTAGGTGTATTTGAAACAAGAAATTATAATTATACGCATTATATTTGGCCCAGTATCCCCATCTTGGTTGTTACTTAAGTTTTGGCTGATGTACTCTTCGGCTTCCTTTCATTATTTTTGTAGGTGTATTTGAAATGAGGAAATTATAATTATATGTGCTATTTGCTTAGTATCCCCATCTTGGTTGTTACTTGGGTTTGGCTGATGTACTCTTGGCTTCCTTTCATTATTTTTGTAGGTGTATTTGAAATAAGAAATTATAATTATGCGCATTGCTATTTAGCCCAGTATCCCCATCTTGGTTGTTACTTAGGTTTTGGCTGATGTACTCTTCGGCTTCCTTTCATTATTTTTGTGGGGTGTATTTGAAATAAGAACTTATAATTATATGCATTGCTATTTAGCCCAGTATCCCCATCTTGGTTGTTACTTGGGTTTGTCTGATGTACTCTTCGGCTTCCTTTCATTATTTTTGTAGTGTATTTTAAAATAAGTTATAATTATACGCATTGCTATTTAGCCTAGTATCCCCATCTTGGTTGTTATGGGTTTTGGCTAATGTACTCTTCGGCTTCCTTTCACGTTATTTTTGTAGGTGTATTTAGGCAGAAATTATAATTATATGGTGCTATTTAGCCAATGTCCCATCTTATGTAGTTGTACTTAAGTTTTGGCTGATGTGCTCTTCGGCTTCCTTTCATTATTATTGTAGGTGTATTTGAAATAAGAAATTATAGTACTGTATTGCTATTTAGCCCAGTATCCCCATCTTGGTTTGTTACTTAGGTTTTGGCAGATATACTCTTCGGCTTCCTTTCATTATTTTTGTAGGTGTATTTGAAATAGAAATTATAATTATAAACGTTGCTATTTGTGAAGTATCCACCATCTTTGGTTGTTACTTGGGTTTGGCTGATGTACTCTTGACTTCCTTTCATTATTTTTGTAGGTGTATTTGAAATAAGAAATTATAATTATACGCATTGCTATTTAGCCATTATCCCCATCTTGGTTGTTGTAAGTTTTGGCTGATGTACTCTTCGACTGCTTTCATTATTATTGTAGGTGTGTTGGAAATAAGAAATTATAATTATACGTGTGCTATTTAGCCCAGTATCCCCATCTGGTTGTTGTAGGTTTTGGCAGATGTACTCTTCGGCTTCCCTTTCATTATTTTTGTAGGTGTATTTGAAATAAGAAATTATAATTATACGCGTGCTATTTAAGCAGTATCCCCATCTTGGTTGTTCGCAGTTTTGGCTGATGTACTCTTCGGCCTTTCATTATTTTTGTAGGTGTATTTGAAAGAAGAAATTATAATTATACGTATTGCTATTTAGCCCAGTGTATCCCCATCTTGGTTGTTACTTAGGTTTTGCTTGAATGTACTCTTGACTTCCTTTCATTATTATTGTAGGTGTATTTGAAATAAGTATAATTATACGCATTGCTATTTAGCCCAGTATCCCCATCTTGGTTTGTTACTTAAGTTTTAGCTGATGTACTCTTAGGCTTTGCCTACATTATTATTGTGAGTGTATTTGAAATAAGAAATTGTAATTGTACGTATTGCTATTTAGCCCAGTATCCCCATCTTGGTTGTTGTAAGTTTTGGCTGATGTACTCTTGACTTCCTTTCATTATTTTTGTAGGTACTTGTTTGACAGAAATTATAATTATCGCATTGCTATTGTGATATCCCCATCTTGGTTGTTACTTAAGTTTTGGCTGATGTACTCTTCGGCTTCCTTTCATTATTGTGTAGGTGTATTTGAAATAAGGGTATAATTATACGTATTGCTATTTAGCCAGTGTCCCCATCTTGGTTGTTACTTAGGTTTTGGCAGATGTACTCTTCGGCTTCCTTTCATTATTTTTGTAGGTGTATTTGAGCAAAGTGTAATTATACGCATTGCTATTTAGCCAGTATCCCCATCTTGGTTGTTACTTGGGTTGGCTGGTATGTACTCTTCGGCTTCCTTTCATTATTTTGTGAGTGCATTTGAAATAAAAAATTATAATTATACGCATTGCTATTTGGCCAAAACATCATCTTGGTTGTTATAAGTTTTGGCTTTGATGTACTCTTGGCTTCCTTTCATTATTTTTGTAGGTGTCTAATGAAATAAGAAATTATAATTATACGCATTGCTATTTAGCCCAGTATCCCCATCTTGGTTGTTACTTAAGTTTTGGCTGATATGCTCTTGACTTCTTTCATTATTATTGTAGGTGTGTTTAAAATAAGAAATTATAATTATACGTATTGCTATTTAGCCCAGTATCCCCATCTTAGTTGTTACTTAGGTTTTGGCAGATGTACTCTTGACTTCATTTATTTTTGTAGGTGTGTTGAAATAAGAAATTATAATTATACGCATTGCTATTCACTTCAGTATCCCCATCTTGGTTGTTACTTAGGTTTTTGGCTGATGTACACTTCGGCTTCCTTTCATTATTTTTGTAGGTGCATTTGAAATAAGAAATTATAATTATACGCATTGCTATTTGGCCAGTATCCCCATCTTGGTTGTTACTTAGGTTTTGGCTGATGTACTCTTCAGCTTCCTTTCATTATTTTTGTAGGTGTATTTGAAATAAGAAATTATAATTATACGCATTGCTATTTAGCCCAGTATCCCCATCTTGGTTGTTACTTAAGTTTTGGCTGATGTACTCTTGGCCTTTCATTATTTTTGTAGGTGTATTTGAAATAAAAATTATAATTGTCTACGCATTGCTATTGCTTAGAGTATCCTTATCTTGGTTGTTACTTAGGTTTTGGCTGATGTGTACTCTTCGGCTTCCTTTCATTATTTTTGTGGGTGTATTTAAATAAGAAATTATAATTATACGCATTGCTATTTTATTTAATCCTCTTAGTTGTTAGGTTTGGCTGATGTACTCTTCGGCTTCCTTTCATTATTTTTGTAGGTGTATTTGAAATAAAGAATTATAATTATACGCATTTTACTCATTAATGATATCCCCATCTTGGTTGTTACTTAAGTTTTGGCTGATGTACTCTTGAAACTTCCTTTCATTATTTTTGTAGATGTATTTGAAATAAGAAATTATAATTATGCATTGCTATTTAGCTTGTGATATCCCCATCTTGTTTGTTACTTAGTTTTGGCTGATGTACTCTTGACTTCCTTTCATTATTTTTGTAGGTGTATTTGAGCAACAAATTATAGTGTCTTTGTTATCTTAGCCAGTATCCCATCTTGGTTGTTACTTAAGTTTTGGCAGATGTACTCTTCGACTGCTTTCATTATTTTTGTGGAATTGTATTTGAATAAGAAATTATAATTATACGCATTGCTATTTAGCCCAGTATCCCCATCTTGGTTGTTACTTAAGTTTTGATTTGATGTACTCTTGACTTCACTTTCATTATTTTTGTAGGTGTATTTGAAATAAGAAATTATAATTATACGCATTGCTATTTGCTTCAGTATCCCCATCTTGGTTGTTACTTAAGTTTTGGCTGATGTACTCTTGACTTCCTTTCATTATTTTAGTGTATTTGAAATAAGAAATTATAATTATACGCATTGCTATTGAAACCCAGTATCCACATCTTGATTTTGTTACTTAAGTTTTGGCTGATGTACTCTTATTCCTTTAGCTATTTTTTGTAGGTGTATTTGAAATAAGAAATTATAATTATACGCATTGCTATTGTATTGTCCCATCTTGGTTGTTACTTAAGTTTTGGCTGATGTACTCTTCAGCTTCCTTTCATTATTTTTGTAGGTGTATTTAAATGAGAGTATAATTATCGCATTATTTGGCCAGTATCCCCATCTTGGTTGTTATTTAAGTTTTGGCTGATGTACTCTTCGGCTTCCTTTTCATTATTTTTGTAGGTGTATTTGAAATAAGAAATTATAATTATGCGCATTGCTATTTAGCCCAGTATCCCATCTTATTTGTTACTTAAGTTTTGGCTGGTGGTGCTCTTCAGCTTCCTTTCATTATTTTTGTAGGTGTATTTGAAATAAGAAATTATAATTCTACGCATTGCTATTTAGCCCAGTATCCCCATCTTGGTTGTTACTTAGGTTTTGGCTGATGTACTCTTCGGCTTCCTTTCATTATTTTTGTAGGTGTATTTGAAATAAGAAATTATAATTATACGCATTTATAGCTGACCCAGTATCCCCATCTTGGTTGTTACTTGGGTTTTGGCCAGTGTATATTAGCTTCCTTTCATTATTTTGGCAGGTGTATTTGAAATAGAGAATTATAATTCTACGCATTTGCTATTTAGCCCAGTATCCCATCTTGGTTGTTACTTAGGTTTTGGCTGATGTACTCTGTGGCTTCCTTTTCATTATTTTTGTAGGTGTGTTGAAATAAGAAATTATAATTATACACATTGCTATTTATTGATATCCCCATCTTCGTTGTTACTTAAGTTTTTGGCTGATGTACTCTTCAGCTTCCTTTCATTATTTTTGTAGGTGTATTTGAAATAAGAAATTATAATTATACGCATTGCTATTTAGCCCAGTATCCCCATCTTGGTTGTTACTTAGGTTTTGGCTGGTCTTAGAAACTGCTTTCATTATTTTTGTAGGTGTATTTGAAATAAGTGCAGTATACGCATTGCTATTTAGCCAGTATCCCCATCTTGGTTGTTACTTAAGTTTTGGCTTTAAGTGTACTCTTCGGCTTCCTTTCATTATTTTGTAGGTGTATTGAAATAAGAAATTATAATTATACGCATTGCTATTTAGCCCAGTATCCCCATCTTGGTTATTGCCAGGTTTTGGCTGATGTACTCTTGACTTCCTTTCATTATTTTGTAGGTGTATTTGAAATATGAAATTATAATTATACGCATTGCTATTTGGCCAGTATCCCCATCTTGGTTGTTACTTAAGTTTTGGCTGATGTACTCTTCGGCTTCCTTTCATTATTTTTGTAGGTGTATTTGAAATAGAAATTATAATTATACGCATTGCTATTTAGCCCAGTATCCCCATCTTGGTTGTTACTTAAGTTTTGGCTGATGTACTCTTCGGCTTCCTTTCATTATTTTTGTAGGTGTATTTGAAGCTAAGAAATTATAATTATACGCATGCTATTTAGCCCAGTATCCCCATCTTGGTTGTTACTTAGGTTTTGGCTGATGTACTCTTCGGCTTCCTTTCATTATTTTTGTAGGTGTATTTGAAATAACTTGTTATAATTATACGCATTGCTATTTAGCCCAGTATCCCCATCTTGGTTGTTACTTAAGTTTTGGCAGATGTACTCTTGACTGTATTATATTTTGCTTAGGTGTATTTGAAATAGAAATTATAATTATACGCATTGCTATTTAGCCCAGTATCCCCATCTTGGTTGTTACTTAAGTTTTGGCAGATGTACTCTTCGGCTTCCTTTCATTATTTTTGTAGGTGTATTTGAAATAAGAAATTATAATTATCGTATTGCTATTTAGCCCAGTATACCACATCTTGGTTGTTACTTAAGTTTTGGCAGATGTACTCTTAAACCTTTCATTATTTTTGTAGGTGTATTTGAAATAAGGAGTATAATTATACGCATTGCTATTTAGCCCAGTATCCACATCTTGGTTGTTACCAAGGATTTCTTGAGATGTGCTCTTGACTTCCTTTCATTATTTTGTAGGTGTATTTGAAATAAGAAATTATAATTATACGTATTCTTTGTAGTATCCCCATCTTGGTTGTTACTTAGTTTTGGCTGATGTACTCTTCAGCTTCCTTTCATTGTTTTTGTAGGTGTATTTTGGAAATAAGAAATTATAATTATACGCATTGCTATTTAGCCCAGTATCCCCATCTTGGTTGTTACTTAAGTTTTTGGCAGATGTACTCTTAGAAGCTTCCTTTCATTATTTTTTGTGAAGTGTGTTGAAATGAGAATTATAATTGTACGCATTGCTATTGTAGCTGATATCCCCATCTTAGTTGACTTACTTAAGTTTTGGCTGATGTACTCTTGACTTCCTTTCATTATTTTTGTAGAAGTGTATTTGAAATAAGAGAATTATAATTATACGCATTGCTATTTAGCCCAGTATCCCCATCTTGGTTGTTCGCAAGTTTTTGTAGATGTACTCTTCGGCTTCCTTTCATTATTTTTGTATGAGTGTATTTGAAATAAAAAATTATAATTGTACGTATTGCTATTTAGCCCAGTATCCCCATCTTGGTTGTTACTTAAGTTTTGGCAGATGTACTCTTCGGCTTCCTTTCATTATTTTTGTAGGTGTATTTGAAATAAAAATTATAATTATACGCATTGCTATTTAGCCCAGTATCCCCATCTTGGTTGTTACTTAAGTTTTGGCAGATGTACTCTTCGGCTTCCTTTCATTATTTTTGTAGGTGTATTTGAAATAAGAAATTATAATTATACGTATTGCTATTTAGCCCAGTATCCCCATCTTGGTTGTTACTTAAGTTTTGGCAGATGTACTCTTCGGCTTCCTTTCATTATTTTTGTAGGTGTATTTGAAATAAGAAATTATAATTATACGCATTGCTATTTAGCCCAGTATACCATCTTGGTTATTCTTAAGTTTTGTAGCAGATGTACTCTTCGGCTTCCTTTCATTATTTTGTAGGTGTATTTGAAATAAGAAATTATAATTATACGCATTGCTATTTAACCCAGTATCCCCATCTTGGTTGTTACTTAAGTTTTGGCAGATGTACTCTTCGGCTTCCTTTCATTATTTTTGTAGGTGTATTTGAAATAAGAAATTATAATTATACGTATTGCTATTTAGCCCAGTATCCCCATCTTGGTTGTTACCCAAGTTTTGGCAGATGTACTCTTGACTTCCTTTCATTATTTTTGTAAATTGTGTTGAAAATAAGAAATTATAATTATACGCATTGCTATTTAGCCAGTATCTACCCATCTTGGTTGTTAGCAAGTTTTGGCAGATGTACTCTTGACTTCCTTTCATTATTTTTGTAGGTGTATTTGAAATAAGAAAATTATAATTATACGTATTGCTATTTAGCCCAGTGTCCCCATCTTGGTTATTGCCAGTTTTGGCAGATGTGCTGTCTTGACTTCCTTTCATTATTTTTGTGATTATATTTGAAATAAGTATAATTATACGTATTGCTATTTAGCCCAGTATCCCCCATCTTGGTTGTTACTTAAGTTTTGGCAGATGTACTCTTCGGCTTCCTTTCATTATTTTTGTAGGTGTGTTTGAAATAAAGAATTATAATTATACGCATTGCTATTTAGCCAGTATCCCCATCTTGGTTGTTACTTAAGTTTTGGCAGATGTACTCTTCGGCTTCCTTTCATTATTTTTGTGAGTGTATTTGAAATAAGAAATTATAATTATACGTATTGCTATTTAGCCCAGTATCCCCATCTTGGTTGTTCTTAGGTTTTGGCTGATGTACTCTTGACTTCCTTTCATTATTTTTGTAGGTGTATTTTGAAATAAGAAATTATAATTATACGCATTTGCTATTTAGCCCAGTATCCCCATCTTGGTTATTCTTTTGCCAGTTTTGGCTGATGTACTCATATCGGCTTCCTTTCATTATTTTTGTAGGTGCTTATTGACCCAGGAAATAAGAAATTATAATTATACGCATTGCTATTTAGCCCAGTATCCTCTTGGTTGTTACTTAGGTTTTGGCTGATGTATATTGTTCCTTTCATTATTTTTGTAGGTGTATTTGAAATATGAAATTATAATTATACGCATTGCTATTTGGCCAGTATCCCCATCTTGGTTGTTACTTAAGTTTTGGCTGATGTACTCTTGACTTCCTTTCATTATTTTTGTAGGTGTATTTGAAATAAGAAATTATAATTATACGCATTGCTATTTAGCCAGTATCCCCATCTTGGTTGTTACTTAAGTTTTGGCTGATGTACTCTTAGGCTTCCTTTCATTATTTTGTAGGTGTATTTGAAATAGAAATTATAATTATCGCATTGCTATTTAGCCCAGTATCATCTTGGTTGTTACTTGGGTTTTGGCTGAGTATACTCTTCGGCTTCCTTTCATTATTTTTGTAGGTGTATTTGAAATAACTAATTATAATTATACGCATTGCTATTTAGCCCTCAGTATCCCCATCTTGGTTGTTACTTAAGTTTTGGCAGATGTACTCTTCTGCTTCCTTTTTCATTATTTTTTGTAGGTGTATTTGAAATAAGAAATTATAATTATACGCATTGCTATTTAGCCCAGTATCCCCTCATCTTGGTTGTTACTTGTTAAGTTTTGCAGATGTACTCTTCGGAAGCCTTCCTTTCATTATTTTTGTAGGTGTATTTGAAATAAGAAATTATAATTATACGTATTGCTATTTAGCCCAGTATCCCCCATCTTGGTTGTTACTTAAGTTTTGGCAGATGTACTCTTCGGCTTCCTTTTCATTATTTTTGTAGGTGTATTTGAAATAAGAAATTATAATTATACGCATTGCTATTTAGCCCAGTATCCCCATCTTGGTTGTTACTTAAGTTTTGGCAGATGTACTCTTCGGCCTTCCTTTCATTATTTTATTTTTGTAGGTGTATTTGAAATAAGAAATTATAATTATACGTATTGCTATTTAGCCCAGTATCCCCATCTTGGTTGTTACTTAAGTTTTGGCTGATGTACTTCGGCTTCCTTTCATTATTTTTGGTAGGCATTTGAAATAAGAAATTATAATTATACCGCATTTGCTATTTAGCCCAGTATCCCCATCTTGGTTGTTACTTAAGTTTTGGCAGATGTAATTTCTCTAAGTTTCCTTTCATTATTTTTGTAGGTATTTGAAACAAGAAATTATAATTATACGCATTGCTATTTAAATGTATCCCCATCTGCTGTTACTAAGTTTTGGCCGATGTACTCTTCGGCTTCCTTCTCATTATTTTTGTAGGTGTATTTGAAACAAGAAATTATAATTATACGCATTGCTATTTAGCCCATATCCCCATCTGGTTGTTACTTAAGTTTTGGCTGATGTACTCCCTTCTGCTTCCTTTCATTATTTTTGTAGGTATTGAAATGAGAAATTATAATTATACGCATTGCTATTTAGCCCAGTATCCCCATCTCTTTATTGTTACTTAGGTTTTGGTTGATGTACCTTTCGGTTTCCTTCTATTATTTTTGTAGGTGTATTTGAAATAAGAAATTATAATTATACGCATTGCTATTTAGCCCAGTATCCTTGTCTTGGTTGTTACTGTGTTTTGGCTGATGTACTCTTCTGCTTCCTTTCATTATTTTTGTAGGTGTATTTGAAATAAGAACTTATAATTATATGCATTGCTATTTAGCCCAGTATCCCCATCTTGGTTGTTACTTAGGTTTTGTCTGATGTACTCTTCGGCTTCCTTTCATTATTTTTGTAGGTGTATTTGAAATAAGAAATTATAATTATACGCATTGCTATTTAGCCCAGTATCCCCATCTTGGTTGTTACTTAGGTTTTGGCTAATGTACTCTTCGGCTTCCTTTCATTATTTTTGTAGGTGTATTTGAAATAAGAAATTATAATTATACGCATTGCTATTTAGCCCAGTATCCCCATCTTGGTTGTTACTTAAGTTTTGGCTGATGTACTCTTCGGCTTCCTTTCATTATTATTGTAGGTGTATTTGAAATAAGAAATTATAATTATACGTATTGCTATTTAGCCCAGTATCCCCATCTTGGTTGTTACTTAGGTTTTGGCAGATGTACTCTTCGGCTTCCTTTCATTATTTTTGTAGGTGTATTTGAAATAAGAAATTATAATTATACGCATTGCTATTTAGCCCAGTATCCCCATCTTGGTTGTTACTTAGGTTTTGGCTGATGTACACTTCGGCTTCCTTTCATTATTTTTGTAGGTGTATTTGAAATAAGAAATTATAATTATACGCATTGCTATTTAGCCCAGTATCCCCATCTTGGTTGTTACTTAAGTTTTGGCTGATGTACTCTTCGGCTTCCTTTCATTATTTTTGTAGGTGTATTTGAAATAAGAAATTATAATTATACGCATTGCTATTTAGCCCAGTATCCCCATCTTGGTTGTTACTTAGGTTTTGGCTGATGTACTCTTCGGCTTCCTTTCATTATTTTTGTAGGTGTATTTGAAATAAGAAATTATAATTATACGCATTGCTATTTAGCCCAGTATCCCCATCTTGGTTGTTACTTAAGTTTTGGCTGATGTACTCTTCGGCTTCCTTTCATTATTTTTGTAGGTGTATTTCAAATAAGAAATTATAATTATACGCATTGCTATTTAGCCCAGTATCCCCATCTTGGTTGTTACTTAGGTTTTGGCTGATGTACTCTTCGGCTTCCTTTCATTATTTTTGTAGATGTATTTGAAATAAGAAATTATAATTATACGCATTGCTATTTAGCCCAGTATCCCCATCTTGGTTGTTACTTAGGTTTTGGCTGATGTACTCTTCGGCTTCCTTTCATTATTTTTGTAGGTGTATTTGAAATAAGAAATTATAATTATACGCATTGCTATTTAGCCCAGTATCCCCATCTTGTTTGTTACTTAAGTTTTGGCAGATGTACTCTTCGGCTTCCTTTCATTATTTTTGTAGGTGTATTTGAAATAAGAAATTATAATTATACGCATTGCTATTTAGCCCAGTATCCCCATCTTGGTTGTTACTTAAGTTTTGGTTGATGTACTCTTCGGCTTCCTTTCATTATTTTTGTAGGTGTATTTGAAATAAGAAATTATAATTATACGCATTGCTATTTAGCCCAGTATCCCCATCTTGGTTGTTACTTAAGTTTTGGCTGATGTACTCTTCGGCTTCCTTTCATTATTTTTGTAGGTGTATTTGAAATAAGAAATTATAATTATACGCATTGCTATTGAGCCCAGTATCCCCATCTTGGTTGTTACTTAAGTTTTGGCTGATGTACTCTTCGGCTTCCTTTCATTATTTTTGTAGGTGTATTTGAAATAAGAAATTATAATTATACGCATTGCTATTTAGCCCAGTATCCCCATCTTGGTTGTTACTTAAGTTTTGGCTGATGTACTCTGTACTTTCTTTCATTATTTTTGTAGGTGTATTTGAAATAAGAAATTATAATTATACGCATTGCTATTTAGCCCAGTATCCCCATCTTGGTTGTTACTTAGGTTTTGGCTGATGTACTCTTCGTCTTCTCATTATTTTTGTAGGTGTATTTGAAATAAGAAATTATAATTATACGCATTGCTATTTAGCCCAGTATCCCCATCTTGGTTGTTACTTAGGTTTTGGCTGATGTACTCTTCGGTTTCCTTTCATTATTTTTGTAGGTGTATTTGAAATAAGAAATTATAATTATACGCATTGCTATTTAGCCCAGTATCCCCATCTTGTTGTTACTTAAGTTGGCCATAATTTTCTCGGCTTCCTTTTCATTATTTTTGTAGGTGTATTTGAAATAAGAAATTATAATTATACGCATTGCTATTTAGCCCAGTATCCCCATCTTGGTTGTTACTTAGGTTTTGGCTGATGTACTTTTCGGCTTCCTTTCATTATTTTTGTAGGTGTATTTGAAATATGAAATTATAATTATACGCATTGCTATTTAGCCCAGTATCCCCATCTTGGTTGTTACTTAAGTTTTGGCTGATGTACTCTTCGGCTTCCTTTTCATTATTTTTAGTGTATTTGAAATAAGAAATTATAATTATACGCATTGCTATTTAGCCCAGTATCCCCATCTTGGTTGTTACTTAAGTTTTGGCTGATGTACTCTTCTAAGCCCTTTTCATTATTTTTGTAGGTGTATTTGAAATAAGAATTAT
Organism: Ascarosepion bandense; assembly: GCA_037127315.1. NCBI lineage: Eukaryota > Metazoa > Mollusca > Cephalopoda > Sepiida > Sepiidae > Ascarosepion > Ascarosepion bandense. Next base: position 3,679,083 of record JBBBDQ010000423.1, on the reverse strand, counting down.
AATTATACGCATTGCTATTTAGCCCAGTATCCCCATCTTGGTTGTTACTTAAGTTTACAGATGTACTCTTCGGCTTCCTTTCATTATTTTTGTAGGTGTATTTGAAATAAGAAATTATAATTATACGTACTTGCTATTTAGCCCAGTATCCCCCTTTTTTGTTACTTAAGTTTTGGTTGATGTACTCTTCAGCTTCCTTTCATTATTTCAGGTGTATTTGAAATAAGAAATTATAATTGAGGACGCATTGCTATTTAGCCCAGTATCCCCATCTTGGTTGTTACTTAAGTTTTGGCTGATGTACTCGCTTCCTTTCATTATTTTTGTAGGTGTATTTGAAATAAGAAATTGTAATTATACGCATTGCTATTTAGCCCAGTATCCCCATCTTGGTTGTTACTTAAGTTTTGGCTGATGTACTCTTCGGCTTCCTTTCATTATTTTTGTAGGTGTATTTGAAATAAGAAATTATAATTATACGCATTGCTATTTAGCCCAGTATCCCCATCTTGGTTGTTACTTAGGTTTTGGCTGATGTACTCTTCGGCTTCCTTTCATTATTTTTGTAGGTGTGTATTTGAAATAAGAAATTGTAATTATACGCATTGCTATTTAGCCCAGTATCCCCATCTTGGTTGTTACTTAAGTTTTGGCTGATGTACTCTTCGGCTTCCTTTCATTATTTTTGTAGGTGTGTGTATTTTGAAATAAGAAATTATAATTATACGCATTGCTATTTAGCCCAGTATCCCATCTTGGTTGTTACTTAGGTTTTGGCTGATGTACTCTTCGGCTTCCTTTCATTATTTTTGTAGGTGTATTTGAAATAAGAAATTGTAATTATACGCATTGCTATTTAGCCCAGTATCCCCATCTTGGTTGTTACTTAAGTTTTGGCTGATGTACTCTTCGGCTTCCTTTCATTATTTTTGTAGGTGTATTTGAAATAAGAAATTATAATTATACGCATTGCTATTTAGCCCAGTATCCCCATCTTGGTTGTTACTTAAGTTTTGCTGATGTACTCTTCGGCTTCCTTTCATTATTTTTGTAGGTGTATTTGAAATAAGAAATTATAATTATACGCATTGCTATTTAGCCCAGTATCCCCCTTTTTTTTGTTACTTAAGTTTTGGTTGATGTACTCTTCAGCTTCCTTTCATTATTTTTGTAGGTGTATTTGAAATAAGAAATTATAATTATACGCATTGCTGCTTTCAGCCCAGTATCCCCATCTTGGTTGTTACTTAAGTTTTGGCTGATGTACTCTTCGGCTTCCTTTCATTATTTTTGTAGGTGTATTTGAAATAAGAAATTGTAATTATACGCATTGCTATTTAGCCCAGTATCCCCATCTTGGTTGTTACTTAAGTTTTGGCTGATGTACTCTTCGGCTTCCTTTCATTATTTTTGTAGGTGTATTTGAAATAAGAAATTATAATTATACGCATTGCTATTTAGCCCAGTATCCCCATCTTGGTTGTTACTTAAGTTTTGGCTGATGTACTCTTCGGCTTCCTTCATTATTTTTGTAGGTGTATTTGAAATAAGAAATTGTAATTATACGCATTGCTATTTAGCCCAGTATCCTCATCTTGGTTGTTACTTAAGTTTTGGCTGATGTACTCTTCGGCTTCCTTTCATTATTTTTGTAGGTGTATTTGAAATAAGAAATTATAATTTATACGCATTGCTATTTAGCCCAGTATCCCCATCTTGGTTGTTACTTAGGTTTTGGCTGATGTACTCTTCGGCTCTCTTTCATTATTTTTGTAGGTGTATTTGAAATAAGAAATTGTAATTATACGCATTGCTATTTAGCCCAGTATCCCCATCTTGGTTGTTACTTAAGTTTTGGCTGATGTACTCTTCGGCTTCCTTTCATTATTTTTGTAGGTGTATTTGAAATAAGAAATTATAATTATACGCATTGCTATTTAGCCCAGTATCCCCATCTTGGTTGTTACTTAGGTTTTGGCTGATGTACTCTTCGGCTTCCTTTCATTATTTTTGTAGGTGTATTTGAAATAAGAAATTGTAATTATACGCATTGCTATTTAGCCCAGTATCCCCATCTTGGTTGTTACTTAAGTTTTGGCTGATGTACTCTTCGGCTTCCTTTCATTATTTTTGTAGGTGTATTTGAAATAAGAAATTATAATTATACGCATTGCTATTTAGCCCAGTATCCCCATCTTGGTTGTTACTTAGGTTTTGGCTGATGTACTCGGCTTCCTTTTCATTATTTTGTAGGTGTATTTGAAATAACAAATTATAATTATACGCATTGCTATTTAGCCCAGTATCCCCATCTTGGTTGTTACTTAAGTTTTGGCTGATGTACTCTTCGGCTTCCTTTCATTATTTTTGTAGGTGTATTTGAAATAAGAAATTATAATTATACGCATTGCTATTTAGCCCAGTATCCCCATCTTGGTTGTTACTTAAGTTTTGGCTGATGTACTCTTCGGCTTCCTTTCATTATTTTTGTAGGTGTATTTGAAATAAGAAATTATAATTATACGCATTGCTATTTAGCCCAGTATCCCCATCTTGGTTGTTACTTAGGTTTTGGCTGATGTACTCTTCGGCTTCCTTTCATTATTTTTGTAGGTGTATTTGAAATAAGAAATTATAATTATACGCATTGCTATTTAGCCCAGTATCCCCATCTTGGTTGTTACTTAAGTTTTGGCTGATGTACTCTTCGGCTTCCTTTCATTATTTTTGTAGGTGTATTTGAAATAAGAAATTATAATTATACGCATTGCTATTTAGCCCAGTATCCCCATCTTGGTTGTTACTTAGGTTTTGGCTGATGTACTCTTCGGCTTCCTTTCATTATTTTTGTAGGTGTATTTGAAATAAGAAATTATAATTATACGCATTGCTATTTAGCCCAGTATCCCCATCTTGGTTGTTACTTAAGTTTTGGCTGATGTACTCTTCGGCTTCCTTTCATTATTTTTGTAGGTGTATTTGAAATAAGAAATTATAATTATACGCATTGCTATTTAGCCCAGTATCCCCATCTTGGTTGTTACTTAGGTTTTGGCTGATGTACTCTTCGGCTTCCTTTCATTATTTTTGTAGGTGTATTTGAAATAACAAATTATAATTATACGTATTGCTATTTAGCCCAGTATCCCCATCTTGGTTGTTACTTAAGTTTTGGTTGATGTACTCTTCGGCTTCCTTTCATTATTTTTGTAGGTGTATTTGAAATAAGAAATTATAATTATACGCATTGCTATTTAGCCCAGTATCCCCATCTTGGTTGTTACTTAGGTTTTGGCTGATGTACTCTTCGGCTTCCTTTCATTATTTTTGTAGGTGTATTTGAAATAACAAATTATAATTATACGTATTGCTATTTAGCCCAGTATCCCCATCTTGGTTGTTACTTAGGTTTTGGCTGATGTACACTTCGGCTTCCTTTCATTATTTTTGTAGGTGTATTTGAAATGAGAAATTATAATTATACGCATTGCTATTTAGCCCAGTATCCCCATCTTGGTTGTTACTTAGGTTTTGGCAGATGTACTCTTCGGCTTTCTTTCATTACTCATGTCAGAATATACTCCATCTATTTAATGTTATTTAATGACATGTCTCTTCAAGTCCTCATGATGTAGATTATTATGACTCTCTACAGCTTCCCTTTCTTTATCAATGAATTAGCATGCACACATGGGAAAGATTGTGGAGTTGATTTCTGTTGCATTCTCCACAGTTTGGAATTCAAAGTTGTCTTTCATTTGTCTGGCCACCACCCAAGGCGAGAGATGTGTCTGTTCACCATAAAGGAAGTTTCATTTGGCCTTTTAACAGGTCTTGTTTTTAAATCTGTCTAAGTGTCTAACCCCTCTTCTCACCAGAAATGCCTCATGGTTAAGTTGCAGAAAAGCAGAACGGCTTCTAGTTTGAAGGTTTTGAGAAGTGTGAAACCGCATCTTAATTGCTGCTGTTTCCACATCCACCATGACCCAGTATGCCAGCACCTGTTAGGGACTCAGCTATGAACAGATAGTTAACCTTTTTTTTCTTTTTTTTTTTTAATCATATCACCTCGAGCAAGGTGGAAACCACATCCTGAATAGGGAACAAGGGATGAGCCTCTACACCTGTACAATAGACGTGAGTGGAGTGTGAACCAGGCGATAGTTTAGTCTATCTACTCCAATTGAGAAAAAAAAAATGAATAAGAAAAAAAGAAAAGTGAAAAGATTGGAAAAGAGAAAGCCGGAAAGCACATCCTGAACAGGGAACAAGAGATGAGCCTCTACACCTGTACAATAGACTTGGGTGGAGTGTGAACCGGGCAATAGTTTAGTCTATCTACTCCAATTGAGAAAAAAAAAATGAAAAAGAAAAAAAAGAAAAGTGAAAAGATTGAAAAAAAAACAAAAGCAAAACACTATGAAAGTATACAGATTTTTTATAATAAAAATAATGGCAATACATTTTAAAAAAAATATTAACAACAATACATTTATTTTTAAAAAAATTTAAAAGCAATACCTTTACAAAAATATTAATACAATTAAAAAATATTAACAATACATTTAAAAAATATTAACAATACACTTAAAATTATTAACAATACATTTAAAAAATATTATTAATAATACATTTAAAAATTATTAACAAAAATACATTTAAAAAATATTAACAATACACTTAAAATTATTAACAATACATTTAAAAAATATTATCAATAATACATTTAAAAAATATTAACAAAAAACATTTAAAAAATATTAACAATACACTTAAAATTATTAACAATACATTTAAAAAATATTAACAAACATACATTTAAAAAAATATTAACAATACACTTAAAATTATTAACAATACATTTAAAAAATATTAACAAAAATACATTTAAAAAAATATTAACAATACACTTAAAATTATTAACAATACATTTTAAAAATATTAACAAAAATACATTTAAAAAAATATTAACAATACATTTTAAAAATATTAACAAAAATACATTTAAAAAAATATTAACAATACACTTAAAATTATTAACAATACATTTAAAAAATATTAACAAACATACATTTAAAAAAATATTAACAATACACTTAAAATTATTAACAATACATTTAAAAAATATTAACAAAAATACATTTAAAAAAATATTAACAATACACTTAAAATTATTAACAATACATTTAAAAAATATTATCAATAATACATTTAAAAAATACTAACAAAAATACATTTAAAAAATATTAACAATACACTTAAAATTATTAACAATACACTTAAAATTATTAACAATGCATTTAAAAATTATTAACAAAAATTCATTTAAAAAAATATTAACAATACACTGAAAATTATTGACAATACATTTAAAAAATATTAACAAAAATACATTAAAAAAAATATTAACAATACACTTAAAATTATTAACAATACATTTAAAAAATATTATCAATAATACATTTAAAAAATATGAACAAAATACATTTAAAAAATATTAACAATATACTTAAAATTATTAACAATAGATTTAAAAAAATATTAACAAACATACATTTAAAAAATATTAACAATACACTTAAAAAATGTTACCAGCAATACATATGACTTTCAACAAAACCCCTTTCTACAAAAATATGTCAATGAAACCTGATCTACAAACTGTTTTCTCACAAAGAATATATGTATTCATTAGAACGTATTCTAAAAATCTTGTTGGCATTAAATAACCCATTAAAATTAATAGGTTGTAAAAAAATAACCCATTAAAATTAATGGGTTGTAAAAATAACCCATTAAAATTAATAGGTTGTAAAAAAAAACAAAGGGCAACTGTACACCAGTGAATACAACAGAATTTGAACTCAGATCGCTGATTACGCTTTTCACTCTTGCACCCATGACAACATTTAAAATTCAATATCTGTGCAATTCTTCTTCTTTATATGACATGTCCTTTCAGCATGTAGGTGATCATGGGCCTCCACTTTCCCCTATCCCTTGTTGCTCTTAACACTTTTCCACTTGATATTTCTCTCAAACTTTACTCTGCCATCCACTTGCTCAAGCCCATCAAGTATGTCTCACATTGTTTTCCCCTGTCACTTTCCATTGATTCATCTTTTGAGTATTAGATTCTCTAAGCCCTTCTTCCTCATTACACAATACCATTCTTAAAAATTCTACTTTTTTCTTTTAACAGATGGACAGAAAAGATCAGAAAACTGCTGAAAATAAACGTCGCAGAAAAGCTGGAATTGATGAAGAGGAGCCCGATCTAGAAAGTTTGGATTGGTGGAGCAAATATTTTGTATCTGTGGAAACCATGATCAGGGTAAGCAATGAAGCTTTTAACTAAAATATAACCAAGCACTATCCAGTTCTTTCTTTCTTTCTTTCTTTCTTTCTTTCTTTCTTTCTTTCTTGGTGCCTGATAAATGATTTCATTGCTAAGTTCATTTTGAAAGAACAAATATTTTATTTGCTCTTTTGTAGCTTCCCAGTTGCCTTGGATGCTTTTTTTATGGTTCAAGATGATTTCTAGACTTCTGGCATGTTTGTTGATTCTACAGTTTCTTCTGATTTGCACATAATCAATGCCTGGCAAGAATTATACATGTATGTGTGTATGTATGTGTGTCTGAATGTATGTGTGTATGTATGTGTGTCTGAATGTATGTGTGTATGTATGTATGTGTGTATGTATGTGTGTGTCTGTATATATGTATGTGTCTGTATATGTGCATGTGCATGTTTGTGTGTGTCTGTATATGTGCATATGTGTATGTACATATGTATATGTGCATATGCATGTATGTGCATATGTATATGCGCATATATCTATTGTGTGTCTGCATATGTATGTGTATGCGTCTGTATATGCGCACATGTATGCTTGTGTGTATCTGTATATGTGTATATATGTGTGCATCTGTATATGTGCATATGTAAGTGTACATCTGTATATGTGCATATGTCTGTGTGTGTCTGTATATGTGTATATGTATGTGTGTATGTATGTGTGTGTCTATGTATGCGTGTGTCTATGTATGTGTCTGTGTGTGTGTCTATATGTGTGTATCTGTATGTGTGTATGTCTGTATATGCATGTATGTTTGTATATGTCTCTATGTATGTGTCTGTGTGTATGTGTGTGTATCTGTATACATGTGTTTGTATGCGTATATGAGTGTGCATCTATATATATATGTGTGTCTGTATGTATATATGAGTGTATGTATGAGGTTAATCAAAAATACTTTTGCAAAACTTGGAGGCAGGTTCCTCACACTAAAGCAAGTACAAAAATCCATATGAGCATATGTCCACAAAACTTTCATTTTTGAGTTATTATGTCTAAAGATTTTGCATATGTATGTGCGTGCATCTGTATATGTGCTTATGTATGTGTGCGCATCTGTATATGTGCTTATGTATGTGTGCGCATCTGTATATGTGCATATGTCTGTGTGCATCTGTATATGTGTATAAAGATTTTTTTACAGTAGACGATGCTGTGTTGCCACAAAGACTAGGTTACTTTTGTCATTAATCTGTTTTCAATGTGTGTTAGTAATAAGTTAACTGAGAAGTGTTACATTTAAGCAGGCAAATATGAGTTTTATATATATCTGTGCAAGTGGTAACGGGTGCAATGCTGTATCAGTTGGCATTTCCAGACTTAAGGCAGCCGAGTCATCCAATTTTTACTGTTGTTTATTGTTGTGTTACTGAGACAGCTCCTTTTTTTCATTAATCATGTCACCCAAAACAAGATGGGATCACCACTAGTGCACAGGGAATTACAGTGAAAAAAAAAAAAAGACTGGTACAGGGGTATTGAAGAAAGGATAAAAGATGAACTGAATTCAAAATGATAAAGATGGCAATTGTTGTTGTATTTAAGTTTTTAGAGATTGTAACTATCAAGGAAGTAAGTAAATGGAAGGGAGATCCACGTTCCACAGGTGGGAAGTGTGAGAAAAGAAACTGATAAAATAGAAGATATAGTTACAATTAAGTATTTTGATGGTAAAAGAGTGGGACCTAGATGTCAATCTAGTAACATGCTTAGATTCATGTTCATGTCAGTCAGTTAAGTGCCACACATGATACATGCTTTGGGAGATCATATCTCAAAGGAAACATGACTGACCAGGTAGAAGATTATCCCACAGTAGGTTGCCATTGCTTTCTGCAGCAGATTGGTTGCCAGTCAAGGCTATAGAACCCGATCTGTCCTATTATTTAACCCATAACTGAAGGGAAGAGACAGATTAATACTTTTTCCAAGGGTATTTGTGCGTAAGTGAATGCAAGGAATTCAACTGAAATTCGAACTCGGCACCCCGATTTGTCATTCTGAGTCAAAATCCACTGCACTACAATGCACATCCTCATGTTAAGGTACTAGGGAGTAAAATAGCTCAACAGAGCATTTGCCATAAAAATATTTGTAGAAAAGGCAGGGAAGCCACATCATGTTGATAAGAAAGTGACTGTAGTTGAGATGCCAAGTCAGGATCAATTATATTGCAGATCATTCTTTAGATTTTGTTGAGAGCCTCAAGATGAATAGCAGGAGTACCCGACCAGATATGGCAAAAGTATTCAATGCAAGGAGTAATGGTAAGATTATAAATGTTCAAGATGGATTCTGACAAGAAACAATTTCTAGCCCGACACTGAGACTCATCGTCCCTAGCAGTAGATACAGCTATAGATATGATATATTTGTTCCACTTGAAATCTATTAAAAAAGTGAGACCAAGGAGGCACAGTGTGTTGATATCAAGAAGACTTGTATCAGCTTAACTGACGGCTGACGAGAAAGTTTCTCTTTCTCTATGGTAGTTAAAGGAGAGGTTTTGTTTTGGAGGCATTAAAATTTACAAGCCATTTTCTGCATCAGTTGACCAATGATTGGAGTCTGATTTCAAGAGTAGGAGGCCGGTTTACTTTGTCAGCCTCGGCAGATTTTCTATTAAGACAGGAGTATATGGTGGTGTCATCTACTTGGGAAATGATGACATCAGGAAGATCATTGATGAAGACCAGAAACAGTGTAGGACCTAGGATAGATCCTTGAGGGACACCAGTGTTCATGTGAAAAGATCTGGAAACTTTCCCATTTAAAATTACCTTTATTTAATGATTTGAAACAAACAATTGGATTAAATCTAGCAATCACCTAGAAATACCATAGCCCTGGAGCTTGCACAAAAGGCCAGCATGCTAAACCCTATCAAACACTTTCAAGATATCTAGAGCCACAACTCAAGCATTGCCATTTTTATCAAGAGCCTGCTATACATATTGAGTGAGGAGCGTTAGCACATCAGCAGTAGACCTAGCAAAGTGAAAATCATATTGTTTGTCAGAGAGTAGGTAATGAGAAGTGAGATGTTTAACTACATCAGCATTGATAAGAACCTTGAATCAGTCAGTCAGTCAGTCAGTCAGTCAAGTGCCATACATGATACACACTTGGGCAATCATGTCTTGAAAGAGACATGACTGACTGAGTAGGAGATTATCCCATAGTAGGTTGCCATTGCTTTCTGTGGTAGACTGGTTGCCAGCCAAGGCTATAGAACCCAATCTGTTCTGTTATTTAACCTATAACTGGAAGAAATAGATGGATTAATACCTTTCCCAAGGGTATTTGCGCATAAGTGAATGCAACGAATTCAACTGGAATTTGAACTTTGCTCCCTGATTTCTCATTTTGAACCAATATCCACGGCACCACAATGCACATCCAAGAACCTTGAATACTTTACAAAAAAGAGGTAAGAGGCTAAAAGGGTGATAGATGGGTCAGTGTTCACCAGAGTTCTTAAAAACAAACTACAGATGAAGATTTCCACCAAGCAGGAAAGCAAGAAGCAGAAAGGCAATAGTTGTAGAGTTTAAAGAGGACTGGTGCCAACTCAGGAGACCATTTCTTTAGGACAATGACTGGGATTCCATCATCTTTGCTTACCTTATAGAAGTCTAATTTAGAAATTATGTCTGAGGCCAAAGATGGGGTTACACATATATCACTCATTTGAGATTCTGTTCTAAGTGGAAAATAGAGTGTGCTTATTCCAGACAAGTCAAGTGTAGAGTTGGAAGAGAATTTGCAAGCAAAGTATTCAGCCTTGTCTGCTGGAAATGTCAGTACTTCAAACTGATTGAATAGAAAAGAGATTAAGGATTTGCTGTTGTTCATTACACTCTTGCAGAGTGGCTACGAATCTCTAGAACCAAATTTGCAAGATGCTATACATTGTTTCATTCTGTCAGCAAACAATAACTTTGCATCATTTAGAACAAACTTGCATTTATTACGGGCAGAGACCAGAAACAGTCTGGTTAGTCCATATGTTCTCCTAGCATGTCTTGCAGGAATTGTCTACAGGGACTTTATTTCAAATACACTTCCAGACATGCTAGAGGATGTATCCCTGCTAATACAGAGATACATAAGCAGGGATAAGTATTAGCAGGGATACATCCTTTAGCTTTTCATCCTCTGGCTTTTACATAATCGAGCTCCAGCACATTTTAGTTACATTGTTCGTGATGAACCGGCTAATATCTACCATGAAAGAAGGATAGGTAGGGAAGGACTGGTTCCATGGCCTGCACATACTCTCAATCTCACTTATTTGGATTTTTATGTGTAGAGCAACCAAAAACAATTGGTTTATACAGCAGGCATTAATAATGTAAAGGTGCCATCTATTTTTAAAATAATTTTTAATTACTTAATACATTCCTTATTTTCAAGTATGGTTGAATAAAACTGCCATTATTATGATAAGGTTACATAATTTAAAAGTTTTGTCTCTTCCCTTAGATTTATAAAAATTACATTTATGGTCATGTGTAGAAGCTGTCATTGCTTCATCATTCACCAGTTGGTCAAACGTTTGATCAAATGAACACACCAATCGTTAACAATTGTTTGTATATTAGTTTTTATGCTATAAGTAAATAATATTTCTTTAAAACCAGAATAATTTAATTTTTAATTTTATAATTTCACTAAAATAAAGTGTCAGAAATCTTTTGAAACACTTTTGAAATCGATGAATTTTTGTTTGTTTACAAATTTCTTAAAATTAAGAAAATGGCCGCTTTTAAGAAAATTTTAAGAAATCAAAATTAAATGTGACATTCCAACCTATATAATTTCTATCTGAAATATACCAGAATTTTTAACTTAATGGAAATAATAAATTTAATCATTAAGCTTTTAATCATTAAGCTTTTTCATTTTAAAAATTTCATTTTAAACTTAGGTATCAAAAATTTATGCCAAAATATTGGAGGTACCTACACATAATATAAAAAAACACAAGATAAAATTTAAAACTGTTCTACACTGTGTGGGAATATTTAAACAGGTCCACTAGTCAATGATCCTACAACAGGTGCCTGTGTCTGCAGAAGCAAGCAGAAGACATTTCGAACGTTTGTTATGAGTTGTTGTGTTGAGGTACAACAATAGCTTTTTAGACATCTGCTTATACAGACTTTTGACCTTGTTTTTGTGTCAGGAACCCACCCTCTAAAATTGTAAAATTAATAATGGATTGTATATTCAATTGTATATTTAACAGTGTCTTTAAGTTAAGTATTAACTTTAAGTGTGTATCTGCCTGCTCATGATATGAATATTCCCCTATTGTTAAAAGGAAATCTTCTCATTTAACTCACTACTATCCACATTAAACATTGAAGACAGACCGGCCACAAATGTACATGAATGACAAATATAACTTAGTCTACATGGCAACAAACTGCCATCTACCATCAGTCAGTTAAGTGCCATACGTGATACACACTTGGGCGATCATGTCTCGAAAGAGACATGACTGACTGGGCAGAAGATTATCCCACAGTAGGTTGCCATTGCTTTCTGTGGTAGACTGGTTGCCGACCAAGGCTATAGAACCCAATCTATCCTGCTATTTAACCCATAACTGGAAGGAAGAGACGGATTAATACCTTTCCCAAGGGTATTTGCACATAAGTGAATACAATGGATTCAACTGGAATTCAAACTCGGCTCCCTGGTTTCTTGTTCCGAGCCGATATCCACTGTACCACAATGCACATCTACCATAAACTTTCTTTAAACTTTAAAAATGACTGATTTGCCGATACATCTTTATATGAACTTCTGCCCTTGTTTTGGTGTGAGGAACCGACCCCAAAATTTTGTAAAAGAATTTGTGTGTGTGTATATATATATATAAACACACACACACACACACACACACACACACACACACACACACACACACACACACACACATATATATATAAACACGCACACACATATGGGTCCTTCTGTCATGCATGTTTCATTGAATAAAATAAATATTTCTGTAAGATTTTTTCTTTCGTTTTTCTGCTGTTCTTACAATTGTTCTTTTTTTGGAGGTCAATTTTTACCTCTCCCAAAACAACTAAAAAATTTCTTTCAGGCTAAATTATCCTTTAATCAAGTAAATACTTACAGACTCCAACAGAAATTACCAATATTTTCCTATTCCTGCTGCCCTGTTGGCTGGGCTTCAGAATATGCTGACTGCTCACCTCTTGTAAACTTGGAAATAACCCATACCACTGAATTAAAACAATCCACAAACAATGTAGATCCAATACAAAATTCACTTAAAATGAAAAATTCAACAGACAGAACAAACAAAACAAACCTTAATACAAAACAAAATCAAAATCTAAAAAACAGAAGAAACAGAATTAAAAGCAAATAAAAAGGATGACAACCCAGAGAAAGATAAATCAAAAAACAAAATAAAATGAAAAGAACCCAAATAATGAAGAGCATACAAATACTCGATGAAGAACAAGTTCACAAACAAAAAAAAAAAGAAACAGTCTAGAATGTATGGAATATATGGAAATAGATAACCAAAAACATAGTTGTCCTTAAAATCCACTCACTAAAATAAAATAATTGCCATTCAAATGGACAAACGGAACACAAGCATCATACAGTGGAACTGTAGATGTGTTTAACCAAACTATGAGCAAATCAAACAGCTCACAATCTAAATATAGTATGCTTGCAGGAGAACTTTAAAAAAAAAAAACTGGCATTTTTAATTCAAGAATTAAAAAAACATATTGAACACATTAAAACCAATTGTAAACTTGAAGACAAGCCATACCACTAAACCAAATCTATTCACAATGTAAATCCAACACAAAATTCACTAACAACAACCTCTCAACAACAAAATACATAAAATTTCTCAAATTAAAAATTCTACAAACTGAAAATTGACAGAACAAAAACCAATCAAACCTAAATACAAAACAAAATCGAAATCTAAAAAACAAAATTAAAAGCAAATAAACAGGACAACAACCCAGAAAAAGATAATAAAAAAATATGAAAATAACCCAAATAATTGAGAACATACTCAATGAAGAACAAGTTAACAAACAATAGAGAATGTATGGAATATATGGAAATAGATAACCAAAAACATAGTCATCCTTAAAATCCACACACTAAAATGAAATAATTGCCACTCAAATGGACAAACGGAACACAAGCATCATACAGTGGAACTGTAGATGTGTTAAACCAAACTATAAGGAAATCAAACCAATTTACAATCTAAATATAGTATACTTGCAGGGGAACTTTCTCAAAAAAAAAAACATTTCCTTTAAAGGATATGAAACTTACCATAAAATAAATGTATCAATAACTGAGAATAGGCCAAGTGCGGCTGTTTCAGTATTGATTAAAATATCAATACCCCATAATAACTACAATTAATCGCAAATCTACAGACCATGGCAGTAAAAAAACACTTCAGTTCATTGCACAATAACCATATGTTCAATTTATATTTTCTAAAACATTGGATAAATAAACAAATAGAAAGATTAACTGGCCAACTTCCCACTCCCTTTCTACTAACAGGAGATTTTAATGCACACAGCCAAATGTGAAACCTTAATCAAAATGGTAAAGCTATAAAATCTCTACTAGAATCATCTGACTTATAAATCCTTAATAAGCAAGTGCATACATACCTACACTCAGATACCAAATCAGCATCAGCTATCAATCTAATCATATGCTCTCCATCAATTTTTATTGACTTTCAATGATGTCTAATGTGGTAGTGATCATTCACCTATTTTTTTAAATATAAGCAAGCCTATACCAGAAGAAAGAAATCTAAAATGGCAACTACACAAAGCTAACTGGCAAAAATTCAATGAACTCTGCTTATCTCAAATTAACATGAAAATTTTCAATGAACCACAACCAATAGTCTCCTTTACAAACCGACTAACACAAATTGAAAGACAGACAATACCCAAATCTTCCTTTAAACTGCATACCAAATCAAAACCCTGGTTTACAGCAGGATTCAGAGAAGCAGTTAAAACCAGGAAAAAAATGCTAAAGATATTCTTACACAACTCAATCACAATCAACCCACAAAACTACAAGAAAGCTTGAACAAAAGCACACAGTATTATTAAAAAGTCTAAAATTATCTTGACAAAAATACATCTCCAGACTAAACAACAAAATCCCAATAAATAAAACATAAAGAAAATTAAGGTTAAAACATCACAAATTGCAACAGTCTATTTAACTAAAACAAATAGAGAAAAAGGCACTGGAAAAAGTGAAAGAGCTGACGTAATACCAACAAAATTTATAAGGAACTCCTCAATAAATCACTGCACTTCTAAATTTCAAAAATGTAAAAGCATTATGGAATAAGAAAAACTTACATTCACTTCAAACAAAAAAGAATATAATATTCTTTACTGTAACAGAACTAAATGACTCTAGAAACAAATGTAAAATCTCTGGAACTGGTTCAGATGAAATTCATTACCAAGTTTGAAAAACACCTGCCAAAATGTCTCTTTTAATACTTCTCCAGTAGAAATTCTTAGTAAAATAGGTGTGCCAGCCACAGACAGACAAATTCATAAACAAATCAGGCAACCAAATGAGGTATGAACTACAAGTTAAAATGACACTTGAAATGATAAAAAATTCTAAAGATAGGAAGTTTATATAATATTCTCAGACTCCCGATCTAGTTTAACAGTAATTAAAGAATGCAAATCATTCCTATGTTTATGAAATCCTAAAAACTGGTTATTAGTTAATAAAGTATAAAACAATAATATTGGCTTGGATTCCTAGCCATTTTGTCATCAAGGGAAATCATGAAACTGACACCCTGGCAAAAGAGGCAATGAAAATGAAAATAACCAACATCAAACACCCATATACAAATTATAAAAACAAAATTACACAACACTACAAAAGAAAATGGCAAGCAATTTAGGACATGTTCCCAAACAATAAGCCATTAATAAGAAAGAAGAATATAGAACGATTGGCTGAGTGTAGACAAGACAGTGTTCAGCAGAATAGGAATTGGGAAAAAACTAACCTCTCTCTCTCTCTCACCCACACACACACACACATGCTCAAGATAGTAAACCTCTGCGTATCCACTGCAACCAATTTCTCACCATCAAGCATATATTGATAGAATGCACCAAAAAATACATAGCATCTATTACCAAACACAAAATCTTAACATGCTTTTCAAAAATGTATACCTCACCCTTTTACACCCAATGGTGTGTAGGACAGTAACTTTTTGTTACTGTTTCTGTAATAAACTGTTTTTTTTTTTTATGGAGCAGTGTTGTTAGCCCTGCACCGAACCCCCAAACCTGGAGGACCAGTGGACCATTCTTGGTCCTTACATTTACAGCACCTGGTATTCCCAAACGGTCACCCATCTAAGTACTGACCAGGCTCGATGTTTTTCAAAAAATGTACCTACTGTCTAAATAATAGGAGATCTGAATAAAATAAGATATTTCCAACTTCTATAGAAAACAGTGCTTGGACTTTGAACCCTACAAGATACATGTTGAAATACTCCCATGCTATAAAACCTGTGATATTCTAAAAACAATCTTTAAATTCCTCACTACCACCTGAAACGTTTTGAATAAAAAATCCTGTTTCAGCATTAATTAACCACAGGTATTGATATACAGGTAAAACAAACATAAATGAATCAATTCCTGAGCTAAGTAAATAAAACATAAGAGATGCTGTTATAAAACCTGTAAAGTTATTCCGAACAAAGTCCTTACAGTTTTAATCTAAACTTATTCATAAATGGAACTTTGTGTGTGTGTCCGTGTGTCCATTACCTATAGACTCCAAAACGGCTGAACCAATTTTCTTGAAAATTTACACAGTTGTACTATAAGCATCTGCGAGTGTTCTTAGCTAGGTTTTGTGTCAAGGTACCCCCGATAAATATCGAAAATTGATAATCGAAAAAATTGGCTTATAGAATGAGTAGTCCAATTTTAATAGGGTTCATGGGAAGAAGCTTTTTAAGTAGAGCATAATTTTTCCCAAAGGTTTACTACTATGTAAGTGGTATGGCAGGTCCTAGCTGTGAATGTCAGGCCTGGTGAAACCAGGTGATGCGGTTTGTCCTTAACTCATAAAAAATGGAAAAATGTTAGGATGCCAGAAAAACATAAGAAAAATTAATTAAATCTCTCATGTCAGCAGTATTTAAGTGTAACCCTGGTATAAGAGAGTTGTCGGTACCGGATAAAAGTTATCTTATATCCGGGTTTGGTCTATTTTATAAACATTACCACAGGCTCTAATTTGGGACCAGAGAAAATCTCTCTTATATCCGGGTATCTTATATCCTGGTTTTTCTGTATAGGCAAAAATTAAACAAATGTGCCCTCAATAAGGCATAGTGTCAAAAGAACTTCCCAAACCACACACCATGGCACTGGCTTTTTAATTAGCTTCACTCCTCAGCAATGTCTATTGTTTTAAAAGTGATGATTAAAATTCTAATAAAACTTAAACTTATGAAAGTGAAAACAGCCATGATTATCCACATAATTTTTTCTTTATCCATGAAATGCCATGTATTCTTGGAAAACAGCAGAATGGTTTTGAATTCTGAGTTGTTGTCTAGGGAGCTCAGTTGACTCTGCTGTTTTACTCATAGTTGGAGAAGAAAAGAAACTTTGTGTAAAATCAAATGCAATGGACTAGCACAGCATTTGAACCCAGCTTCCCAATTCTACTTTCTGTAAATATATCCACTATTAAACTACCTGCACTTCCTTCGAAATAGATATACGTGAAATAAAGATATTTTAAAGTAAAAAGTAAGACTTGTGGCCAGAAAAAAGGTAATCGTTTCACAGAAAGCATTTTGTTTTCTTTAAGACAATGTGCAATTTAGAAAAGGGTCAATGTTTGTTTTGTTTTTTGTTTAATTTTTGTTTGGCTTGTTGTATGCATCAAATTGCTTGCTTTTAGTTCAGTTATTTTTATTTTTTTATCTCACCTGTCTCTGGACAGGAACCAGGTCCAGGAATAGAGCAGGTAAATAGAACATTTCATAAGGTGTTAGTAAAACACCTTTCTTTTTTTTTCTTTTTTTCTTTTTCCAATGCTTCACCTATTTCCAACTGCTAACTTTTTTAAAGAAAAACCTCACGATATTATTTCATTTTTAATTATTCACTTTTTCTCACTTTTTTCCTTTAAAAAAAAAACATGTTTTTGCATGAGATTTTATCTTTTTCTTTTTTTTTCTCTCTCTCTCTCCCCCCCCCCATTTTGTCCTGAAGAGCTATTCAAGATGTCTCTGTTTATATCCCTGAAAGATTTCTTCAGAATAGTAATTCAAATGTTAAGGAATTAAACACTAAACTAAAAGATCCTACTTGAACCATCTGCTTTGAAACAAACATGCATGCAAAAGTGCTTTTTCATAAAATGATTGAAAAATCTATCATAGCTATGGTACATGAATATCTAGACAATGTATGTATTTCAGTACTGGCACATATCTTAATATGGAAACATTTCAAACCTTATCAAGGGCATGACAAAGGAGAAAAGAGAACCCCACTGTTTAATCTTTTCTAAAACTATACCCTGTACATATGCAAACACTGATGTGAAGAGATGGGCACTGATTCTTTATGCATAAAAAAAATGTTCTTTATACATTACCGCTGAACAAATCTATTGTAGGGGTCTTGGTGATGCTTTCAAATTGGCCTTGTGCCAAGCACAACCAAAGTTGAATAAATATCAGAAGGTTGAAATATAGAAGGATAAAATATTTCATTTCTACATTAAAGTAAAATTTTTATTAACTGTTAGGGCGCCACCCCTATCTGACTAAATAATGGACTGCTCCCATTGCTATATATAGCAATGGTGGATTCTCTACAGGGAGAGAGTCACTTGAGAGTCAGTGTGAGAGTTAGACACACTTCCGGTGGCGTACCGGAAGTAATCACGTACACACACGTCTTACGACGGATTGGACTATTGTATCTTTTCTATTGTAAATATTACTAATCACTTCTGTACCTACTAACCGTCTTTCCGCGGAATACAACTTATATTCTGATTCTGTTGTTGAGTTATTCATTGATACTTGGCGACATAACATTAACAGAACAACAAAATTGTAAGAAGAAAAATAAAATGTTCATAGAGAAAATGCATGTAGTTAATTAATTCATGTGAGTGAAATGTTCAAATAGAGAAATGCACGTGGTTAAATGTTCCAGGGAAATAATAGTAAAGAGTTAGGTGTCCAGAATTTAGAGTTGATTATAGCAGTATGAATGTATGTAAAAGAAAATTAAAAAACTTGTTAATAAAAGTCTGTGTTCTTTTCCTTTTTATGGCTGGAGAAAAAAATGAGAAGGAAAGACAAGGTAATGAAGGAGATTGTACTTATCAGAGTCCATTGACGTATCATGTTGTTGTTGTTTTCTTTGGTGAGGTGTAGTGAAAATGAAGAAAGGAAAATTGAAAAAAAGAGGTAGAATGGATGTATGTTGGCAAGACATGACCAAATCAACTTGAAGTTTCTTCCTTACATTGTGACAAGATGCTATCAGATACTACTCCCATTCTGACTGGTTTGACCAGTCAAGTGACATCCTTAAGTAGTGAATCTCGTCATGTGACAGGCTCCAAATGAAAAAGAATTTGAGTGGTGTCATATATTAATTTGCTTTTTCCTATCTAATCAGAATTCAGAATTTTACTTTTCACACTGACTTGTGAAATTTGCCTTGGTCTGGGTTTTTCCAAAATGTTTTTAGTCGTTTGGATCCATTTTTACAGGTATGCAATTTTACTTTGTGTGTTTTAGTTAACTGTTGGATGATATAGGATTTGTATCCTATACTACTACTAGAAAACAGTATTCTTGCCTATTTCTCACAAAACCAATGTACTTCAAACAAAAGGTTAGGAAGAAAGCCCCTATCAATGCTTGAAAGAGCATTAATGGCAACTTGACTTGAGAAAACTAATTTTCTGAATAATTGAATTAAAAGAAACATTTTATAAATTTCAGTCAAAAGTAGCACTGGCTGCCCAGTCAGTTATTACTAAATGTTTCCTTATAAGGAAACCGCTTATATTGCCATTATCATTTCAGAGTAAACAAAAAAGATCTAAATTTCATACTTGTTGTTGTGTTACTTCATGAAGAACAGTGGGGAAGATTTTACAGACCTTCTACCATCAAGGAGGAGATAACACCCAGACAAGAACTAGTAACATTTTAAATTAGCAAAAAAAAAAACTTTTAACCATATAATTGTAAAATCAATCTTTGCCCCAACACTGTCTAGACCAGATAATCATTTTATTTCTTAAGTAGAAAAGAAGTAAACACATTTAATGAGTTTGCATAAATTGTTGACAGAACATGTTCCAAAAACAAATGTAATAAAAGAACAACAAAAGAAAGACAATCATGGCTCTCCATATCTTTCTATGTTATGAGAGGACACAGTTTTTTTTTTTTTAATCATATCACCCCGAGCAAGGCGGTAATGCCACTGATGTGCAGGGGGCTACGTAAGAGTGAAAAGATTGGAAAAGAGAAAGCTGGAAACCACATCCTAAACAGGGAACAAGGGATGAGTTTCTTCACCTGTACAATAGACGTGGGTGGAGTGTGAACCGGGCAATAGTTTAGTCTATCTACTCCAATTGAAAAAAAAAAAAGAGCATGAAAAGATTGGAAAAGAGAAAGCTGGAAACCACATCCTAAACAGGGAACAAGGGATGAGCCTCTTCACCTGTTCAATAGATGTGGGTGGAGTGTACACATAAAGAAAGATTACATAAATAACCAGATGACCACACCACCACTGTTATACCAAGCCTACTCAGTATCTTGTTTTGTGAGTGTTTGGGATTACCAGATACTGTAATTGGGGAGCCAAATTCCAAATATTGTTGGGTTTAGTTATATTCACTTACGCAAAAATACCCTTGGGAGAGATATAAATCTACCGCTTCTTCTCCAAGCTATGAATGAATTATTAAGACTTGTATCAAGAAACCATTATTATCTACAAAACAATTCTTACACTCTAAAAACATTTTCTGGCTTTAAATAACCTGTAATGGGTTGATGAGTCATAGTGTTGGGGCACTCTCCACCTTTGTTCTACTATAATGGACTATTCCAATCACTACATAAAGTGGTAGTGGAAAGACCTCAAGGAGAGTAATCGAGTAACCAGTCTCGATAACAAGTCAGTCGAGTATTTCAGGTAGTGAACCAGAAGTGTGCTATTCTCGGACTCTACGTCTTACGACGATACGTGCTACTAACCCCTTGTTCCTGTACACTACTACCAACTCTGTTGTAAATACTATTTTCCAGTAATATATTCCATTTACTATATTTCCGTTGTTTGTAATTATTTACTCAACAATTTCTGTTACATACAACATAACACATAGAAAACCAGAGAGTTGTTTAAAATCTTTTATTTGACACTAGTTACTCAATTTTTAAAAGTTTGAAAAAAAAATCCATTTTGTCTTTTATAAAATAATTTTTTTTTTAATAAATACTTAGTAACCACATGATCAATCATCCCCTTGAGTTCAATGAGACACTTCCCTTTTTGGGGACATCACAGGTGTCAAATAATAATCCTGGCCCCCTCCTGAGGGAGAGGTATTACTTAAGGGGGACAATCTCCTGTGGTAAGTTTCAGCTCCTACTCACCACTGTTTTTGTTTTTTACAAGTATTGAAGATGTGGGGTGAATGGTTAATGTTTCTTTGATTTGGCCTTGTGTCATTCATAAATGAACCCCTACAACTTACAAGTTTTATCGAGCATTATCATCAGAATTATCATCAGAAGGTTTTCATCAGAAGGTTGGTTGTTTAGAATATGTGGAATTGTGTAAGAATAAAATATACATTTTTCATGTTAAAATAGAAATTTATTAAAAGAAAGTTTATCATAAGCTTTAGGAGTTAATGTTCAATTAGGAACATTATTAAGAAGTTAAGAGTAGAGTTCGTGTTCAATGAGGAAGTTAAAGGTATCAAGAGTTGAAGAAATTGTTTATAGCAGTAATTGTTGAAAGTACGTATATATGTATGTATGTATGTATACATAAGCGTTTGTTCCTAGGAGTGTCTTTGAAAGGAGAAAAAGAAGTAAAATGAATCAGCACATGAGAAACAAGGAGAAAGAGAACAAGGTGTGACCTGACCTTATCTCCAGGTTGATTTGAAGATGAAGTTACATTTTTAGTTTTGTCTTTCTCACTGCTCCCATCTGACTAACTGGTGCTGATTTGATCAAAGCCTTTATAGTCATTTGGATTTTCGCACTGCATCGCTAAATCATTTTGGTCTTGCAAACCACTTCCATTGGTCAGAAAACCCATTTAACATCTACTAAATTCGGTTTCAACTTTTTCTTTAAGCACTTGGTCAATCCTTTTTCTATTTGGGAAAAACCAGGATTTCACACGTCATTGTGAATTTTTATAAAAGTGAAGAATAAGGTTGATTTTAATTCTTAATTTCTTATCTACTACAGTATTATACAATCAATATTAGTTGAAATTACCATAGTTCTAATGAGAGAAAAGTGTATGTTTTTAATAAAAAGAGAAACCGAAAGTGTTCTTTTAGAAAATATGTATAGTGTGTTCTATTTTTTTTACTTTTTATTCTAATAAACGTGTTTCTGGTCTCACAACGTTCTTCAGGCAGTGTTTTTCAGTCATCATCTTGTTTGTATTTGTTAGAAGATCCCATCTTATACTCATGAGGGAATCTCTTTCTACTTCAAGGGGTATTAAAATGATTTGGGATGGGTTAAATATTGGACAGAGAAAGGTTTTGTTTTTATTTCTTTTATATATACATAGACACACACATATATACACGTACATATACACTTCCTATGTTGTATAGGGTTTTATGTGTGAGTCACTATGTTTGTTCTTGCTAGTATGTGTATAAATTTGATTGTGTGCATGTATGTGTGAGCGTATGCATTTTGTCTGTGTACATGATGTGCGTAGTGGTACAGTGGATATCGGCTTGGAATGAGAAACTGGGGTGCCGAGTTCGAATTCCAATTGAATCCATTGTATTCACTTACTCGCAAATACCCTTGGGAAAGGTATTAATCCATCTCTTCCTTCTAGTTATGGGTTAAATAGCAGGACAGATTGGGTTCTATAGCCTTGGTCGGCAACCAGTCTACCGCAGAAAGCAATGGCAACCTACTGCGGGATAATCTTCTGCCCAGTCAGTCATGTCTCTTTCGAGACATGATCGCCCAAGCGTGTATCACGTATGGCACTTAACTGACTGACTGACATGTTGTGTGTCTGTGTGCATGGATTTATGATCTATTAAGTGCTGATTTAAATTTGTTTATAAAGTTTTTTCCTTGTATTTGTAGTAATTGTCTGTCTGTTATAATGATATAATTTTAAATTTGCCTCAATAGCATTGGAAAATGTGTTGTGATACAAAAGGTTTTCTGTTGTTTGAAAATTTTATGTTGCTTCTGTGAAGGGATACTCTGTTGTTTAGTGCTTAGCTGATTCCTATATAAGATTTATTACATTTTGTGCACCTGAGTGCATATACCACATTTTTGGAGTCACCGTTTGAATTTTTGTTTATTGTGAATGTGGGGTTTTTAAAAGTGTAGGTGTTTCCTTCTCTAATGATATCACAAACCTCATATCTTCTATTGTTACATTTTGTATCCCCCTCTATTGAGTGTTGGCTAAATTTGGATGAGGTTAATATGTTTCAGATTTTTTGGTTGGTGTTTGCACTTAATTATTTTGGTCATTTTTAATATGTTTTTATCATTTTTGTTTAATAGGCCTAATTTTTTTAAAAATCTGTGGATAATTCTGGGTTCCTGTTGTATGTTGAGACATATGCTAGAGTCTGTTGCATGATGTTGCATTTCTTTGGGTTTTGTAGTTCATCTCAAAGTATTTTTCTGCCAGTTCAAAACCTTTCTTTAAAAATGTTGTGGGGTAGCCTCGTTATTTTTAGAGTTTCACCTAGTTCTTCTAGGCAGGTTTTTCGGAGGTGTTTATCAGCCACTATAGGTCAAATCCTATGTGCTAGGGAATAGGGGATGGATTTTAGGCAGCTTTTTGGGCAAGGGCTCTTAAAATGAAAATATTGTTGGGTGTCTGTAGCTTTGTGGTAGATATCTGTGAATATCACACATTAAGAGCTGATGTTGATAAAATAGTGCTCAATATAAAATAGCAGCTATAAATCATGTTAATAATAAATATATATTTTTCCCCATTAGTAACACAACTCTGAGTTTCATACACAATATGTACCCTACTGCCCATAATTATTAGGCCATCTCAGTTTTTTTAAAAAAATATGTATTTCATACTGTTTTTACTATTTGTTGCCAAATGGATAATTCTAAATGAAAACAGAATGGTTCTTTTGTTAATATTGCACAATAACACGTGCATCAAATGAACTGTTCTGGTGTCCAGTTTTTATGCTCTTTTCCCCATGCTAGTCTCTTTTTCTTATTAATTGGCCAAAGCAAAGGCTTCTTGTCTGCCTTGTAAAATTTTGCAAAGTAATAATAACAAAAGAACCATTCTGTTTACATTTGGAATTAGCCACTTGGCGATAAATACTAAAAATAATATGAAATACATAATTTATTTTAAAAAACTGTGGTGACCTAATAATTATGCATTTTCAAAAAGGGGAAAAAAATTATGTGTTGGTAAAAAGCAACCACAGAAAAATATTCCAAACAGGCAGGCCAAATTCACAAGTCTTGTCTTGTTCTTTGAAATGCTATTCTCACGCAAACGACGCCTTGAATAACAACGACCCCGCTCAAAATGAGCATACCACATTTTATGCACTCGACCTGGCTACCACTCAGCCAATGAGTGCCCAGCACAGTAATTATAAATGGCTACAAGCAACACCAATTCTGTTTACCATGAAGTGCTGTCCAATTCTCCATCTGACCAACACTTGCCAATTCGCCATCGCCACACTTCCTTACAAAACATACACCCGACTCTGGCCTATTTGAGTCGCCAAGGCAAGTCACTGCTACATTATGGCCAGTAGTTATATAGATATATATAAAGATGAAGATTTAATAGACCAGTTATTAAAATTTAAGGAATAAAAAGCCAACAAAATGATATTAATATTGGCATTAAAATTATGTATCAATCTTCTGACTAAATTGAAGCATGAAGTGAAAGATTTTAAAATCAGAATTTTCAAACATGCTTGTGTTCTTTTTCAACAATACAAGGAACTAACAAAAACAAAGTGGATTTTGCTCTTCCAAGGAATGTTGTTTTTGGTCGGTGGTCTCCTTGTATAAATCATACTCTGATAAATTCCTGTTTAATTTTTTAATGTGTGAATTTACTTTGAAAATATATTTTAACTCTTGTCAACTGTTGAATGAAGATGCTTAAAGCATGCATTTGATGTAATCAATGTTATGAAACAGCTGGTTGAAATGTTCAGCAACAGGAAAATACAGTCAGTTTTAGACCCATTGGCATGACAGAGTGTAATCAGTTTCTATTTTTTCCTCAGATTAGGTCATTTACAGTGGTGTACAGTAATATGAGTCTATTTTGGGGCTGTATGATGAAATTTGTTTGGCCTTAAAAAACATTGAATCAACTGCGACTGCATCAGATATTTATCATGCCCAAACATTATTGTTTCAACTCTGGATTAGTTATCCTACAGTCATTGTCTGTGATTAACATTACTCCAAGGAAGTGTCCAAAAATTGTAACGCTGTATAAACACACTGGCAAGCATTACAGAGAGATAGCAGATATTGTTGGTGTCAGCCTTTCAACTGTCAGTCGTGTCGTCAAGGCAAAGAAAACAACTGGATCTATCAGTCCAAAACATAAAGGAAAATGTGGCCAGAAGAGAAAAGCAATGCCAAGAGATGACGTATACACTATCAGGGAAAGTGTGAAAGACTTAAGAGTAAATTATTCATTTTGTTTCAATTAATTTGTACAAGGGTGTATATATATATATATATATATATATATATATATATATATAAAGTGGAAGATACAAAAGAACTTAGAAATATAATTACATCAAGAAGTCTTTAGTCTTACATAGAAAAAAGTACTTATTTAATCAAGGAATTATTTTTAGCATAGCTTTCATTGTCAATGCACTTTCAGAGATCAATATTAATTGTGGAGACTGAACATTAAAAAAAATTATATTTTTTGATAAAAGTTCAGATGTGTTATGCTACATAAACATGAATCCTCCATCATAAATATAAAAGTGAGAGACAAGCAGACAGGGATACACTGAGATAAATAGATAACAATACCCTGAGACAGATGACAATAGTCTGAGATAGATGACAGTAGTCTGAGATAGACAGACAGATAGATGACAGTAGTCTGAGATAGACAGACAGATAGATGACAGTAGTCTGAGATAGACAAACAGATAGATGACAGTAGTCTGAGATAGACAGACAGACAGATGACAATATTCTGAGACAGATATATAACGATAGCCTGAGACAGATATATAACAATAGCCTGAGACAGATATGTACCTATAGCCTGAGACAGATATATAATGATAGGTAGGTAGATAACAATAGTTTGATTGTCATTGTTTAATCAGGGTTCACATACATTTGATTTGTTAAGCAGTGTTAGTATAATTTATGGTGTTCTGAACTCAAGAAGAAATGAGATGTTTTTTTGAAACACCAAAAAATTAAGATTCCAAGCCAAACTGAAAAAAAATAAATAAATACTGCTGTTTGTATGTAAGTGTATACTAATTCTAGTTTGTCTATCTGGGATTTGGATGATAATGTATATTTGTAAATGTGTGTGTGTGCGTGTGTTAGGCATTATTGATGTGATGGTTGTCAACATGTTGATTTGGGAATGGTTTTACATTTTTTTTGTAAACATTTTTTTACACTGAAATTACTTCAAGGGAATTCTGATAAATATTTTACAAACTATAAACACACATCAAAAACACTATATTACATCAGTCAGTCAAGTGCCGTACATGACAGACACTTGGTCAAACGACATGAGACAAAAAAAGAGACATGAGAAAAACAAAGAGACACGACTAACTGGGCAGAAGATTTTTCTGCAGTAGGTTGCCATTACTTTCTACAGTAGACTAGTTGCCAAGCAAGGCTACAGAACCCAATCTGTCTTGTTACTTAACTCATAGCTGGAGGCAGAAGCAACAGATTAATACCGTTTCCAAGGATATTTGCATGTAAGTGAATGCAACGAATTCAACTGGAATTTGAGCTTGGCTCTCCGATTTCTTTTTCCAAAATTATATACACTACACCACAATGCACCTTCATTGTGTTCATTCTTAAAGAATCTAACACCACCACCTGTGTTTATCTAAAAACATCCCCAAATCAACCTGAGGACAATCATCAAAGATAAAATGTCTGCTAGATATGCACACACTTATGAGTCTACATTGTCACTCAAATCCTGTAAAGACAAACTAGTATCATGATACTAATAATTTACATACTATATTACATATTATAATATTAGTATTATTATATATTATAGTATTATGATACTAATAATTTACATACTATATTACATATTATAATATTAGTATTATTATATATTATAGTAATATTATATATAATAGTATTATGATACTAATAATTTAGATACTATATTACATATTATAATATTAGTATTATTATATATTATAGTAATATTATAGTATTATTATATATAATAGTATTATGATACTAATAATTTAGATACTATATTACATATTATTAGTATTATTATATATTATAGTATTATGATACTAATAATTTACATACAATATTACATATTATAATATTAGTATTATTATATATTATAGTATTATGATACTAATAATTTACATACTATATTA
Organism: Ascarosepion bandense; assembly: GCA_037127315.1. Lineage (NCBI taxonomy): Eukaryota > Metazoa > Mollusca > Cephalopoda > Sepiida > Sepiidae > Ascarosepion > Ascarosepion bandense. The sequence goes on along the minus strand of JBBBDQ010000423.1, from coordinate 3,651,695 downwards.
CATATTATAATATTAGTATTATTATATATTATAGTAATATTATAGTATTATTATATATAATAGTATTATGATGCTAATAATTTACATTTTACAGCAATATTTACATATTTTTGGTTAGGCTTGGAATCCATTAATTTTTGTTTTTACTTTGAAAGGATGCATCATTTTTCTTTGTGTTTAGAACACCATAAATTATGCTAACACTGCTTAACAAGCCTGATTAAACAATGAAAATCAAACAACACAAAAATACCAGAATTACTTTTTTCTCCATATCTCATTCTCTCATGAAGCATGAATAAATAGTTTCTATTTGTTCTTCATCTTATCATAGATAAAAACAGATATATATTGACCTGATACCACAGAAAAGTAATACAGGATTTAAACAAATATAATTTCATGTTTATTTTCTATTTTTTTTTTTTTTTAATATCCGGGCCTAGGCTGCCTTTTGGTCAACGCTTTGTCAGGGACCAGTCATTGGCAACTTTGATTATAACAGATTGATGAAGAAATATATAAATATGGAGACAATACTGGAACATGTTTAAAATTATGAATATTGTAAATACGTAAAATTAAGAAAGAGAAAAAAAAATTTACAATTAAAATACGTAAATAAAGAAAAAAATGATCCAGTGGAGCATCAAATGGTAAAAATAAAGCTCACATATCTCCGAATAAATGTAAGGATCTTATGAAATTCTCCTTCTGCTTGCACAGTACAGGCTGAAATAATTTCAAGCATAAAGCTTCTAAAATTGATAAATGGTGTTTTGATCTGCCTGTATTCAAAATGGAAAATGAGTGAGTCGAAAAACAAGACGAGCATGAGATATATGTAAATATATTTAGTCATCTGCAGACAGATCTGTTTTGCTGTATCACAGCTCATTAGTACGGTTAGACAACCGATTGCTTTTTACCAAGGATTGAAACCCGAACGAATTGGCGTCAGTTGGCAATTCTACCTCTGAGCTACAGGCTCTCGGTAGAAGGAGGCAAACTTTTTAGCATGTATATTATTATTATACACGCCCAATAGCTGAGAGTGTTCTAATTAATTGCTGAATGAACGATGCGTAAATGCCAGAGTAGCTACTGTTTTTCAAAGTCTACCATTCTTCCAGAGTGCTCAATCAGGGTGTGAGAGCGTAAATATTTATTTATGCACAATATGAATATTTCTTTTAGACATAATGTGAGGGTTCAGTTTTCTATAGATAACAATGGATAATTTTTTATGCTACCTATCTACTTGAAAACAAAGCATGAAAAACAGTGAAACAAAGAATTTTTTTTTCTCTCCTTTACCTGCAATTCTAGCAAAACAGAACCACAAATCTTAGTAAAACTTAGCATTTTGTATCCAGTAAACAGAAGCTATTTTCTTTGAAATTTTGTCCTTCTTCAAAGAGAACTTCCATTTTTATTTGGATATTTCCAGCAATGCATTTTCTTTTTGCGATACCATGCAGCCCAAGGAGGGGGGTGAACACACAGATGAATTATAATGCTATTCAATATCTTACAATACGAAAATCATTTTTAAATTATACATTAATATATTTATAAACTTAATATAAAAAAAAAACAGGAAAAAAAAATTTAAATTATTCTGAAAAAAAAAGTTTTAAAAATACAAATATTGAAAACAAAGCATGAAAAACAGTGAAACAAAGAATTTTTTCCCTCTCCCTTAACAAAGAATCAATGAATATTACTTCATGTCAAAATCCAACTTAGACCTTCTTGAATTTCCTTTGGGTCTTAAGGTCACTTCTGACATCAAATGGAACTCAAAGAATCCAGTGCCAAAGATGCTGGAAAAACAATCAGTTCTTCATATCACTCAGAAAGTACCTGACTACTTCTAGTATGATTTATTTTCATGAGAATCAGATCAAACTAAAAATGAGACATTGCTGCCCAATCCTCACTTTTAAGCCTTGAATGAGTCCAAATTATACAGCATTGTTGGTGTTGTAGAGCAGCTAACACCCCTCTAGCACTCTCAAGAATGAAATGGTCTGTAGAACTTCTAGCATGATTTGTTTTTATGAGAATCAGATTTTTTTTTAAATCATTTCACCCCGAGCAAGGCGGAAACGCCACTGATGTGCAGGGGGCTACATAAATGTAAAAAGATTAATTAGAAAAGAGTGAGGAGTACAAACTAGTTATAAAGGAACAATAGAAAGCTGAGAAAGCAGGTGCAATGACAGATACATAGGTGGAGAGAAAGGGAAGGTTATACAGGGGTGGGGAGAGAGCTAGAGTCCAGTGGTTAGTAGATGAGTATTGACTTTGCATTTAAATTTCTGGAGGTTGTAGCCATCAGGAAAGCAAGAATACGAGAGCGAGTTCCACAGGCAGGAAGTGCGAGAGAAGAAGCTGCATGAGTAGAATTGTCGTCTGCATTTGGCTAACCTGACTGTGAATGGGTGGGACCCAGTTGCCAGTCTGGTTGCACGAGTAAACACCTGTTGAGGAGGCATCAGTGACTTAAGTTCGTCTGAGCAGAAGCCATGAAAGTATTTATAGAACAGACAAAGGGAGGCCACATTTTGATGATGGGGAAGTGGCTGCAGTCGAGCCGCCAGATCAGTACCTATCACATTACAGACTCTCCTTTGGACCCTGTCAAGAACACTGAGGAGAACGGCAGGGGCACCTGACCATAAATGGCAGCAGTACTCCATGCATGGACGGATAAAAAAAAAATGAGACATTGCTGCCCAATCCTCACTTTTAAGCCTTGAATGAGTCCAAATTATACAGCATTGTTGGTGTTGTAGAGCAGCTAACACCCCTCTAGCACTCTCAAGAATGAAATGGTCTGTAGAACTAGCTATAAAAATAAAGACTCAGTCAGCATTAGATTTCAGAGTGTCACTGATGATTACTATCGGACTGTGCTCTCTGCGACTCTAATGACATAAACTCTCCACTCTTCTACTATTTATTGTTCTGTTTTATGGTGTTTGTCTTATTTGTATTAATAGTCATTAGCACAGATGTTGTGCTGTAGATATTCAGTACACATCTTCTGGGTATTGTTGGCAATACAATAGTTGGTATTTAATACAAGTGTCAGATGAAACTAAAAATGAGATATTGCTGCCATGTACAGTCTAAAGCTGCCCACATCTTCACTTCTCAGCCTTGACTGAGTCCAAATTATACAGCCTGGTGGGTGATCGATTCTTTTCTACCTTTTAACTCCTTTCCAACAGATAAAGCATTACAAGCCTATCACTATATCACATATTTTTAGACTGTCTCTATTATCTGGTGTCACCAGTTCTTTCACAGCTAGGAACTGACATGCCTCCATTTATAAGGTCAACTCATCCTCATCTCTTTTGTATTCTATTTGTCCAGAAGAAATTTCACTCATCCTCTTTATCAAAAACTGTTATTTTGTGGAACAGACTTCCAAGATTAAGTAAGATGATGCTTGCTTAATTCCTATGACTATAATCTCTTTAAGATGAGGCTCAACAATCTTCCTCCTTTTATATTCAATGTCTCATTTGGACGTATGCAATCACGGCTCTCCACAACTTCCTGTTCTTTGTATCTTTTAGCAAATTTTGTCTTTTTGTTTTATCTTCCAATCCTTGTTCTGTTAACCATTTATAGAAGCTCATTAGGTCTCCTTTGTCTCTCTTGACTTTTTGTGTATATCAAATTTTCCAAACTCTCTTTCTCATTATGTGTCCTAGAAATTTCAAATCTCTCTATCCTTCATATTCATTATATGCACTGCTTACAACAACCTCATGCAACCTCTACCTTGAGTTGCTCTTGGGCCTTGTATTGGGCAAAAAATAATATTTAAAAAATGATTAGTTGTATTGATGTTTTTATTCATCAGGTTATGTAGAATTAGATGCTATTGCAAAAAAATGGCAGTTACAAAGTCGTAAATTTCTTACAAAGAAAACAAGATGCGACAGATTTGGGAATGATAAAAACATTCCGTCATCATCATGAGTCTAATGATTGAGCATAGTTTTAGGGTTGCTGCACAGCTGAGCACCTGACCAGCTCCCTCAATAAGTCTCAGTTGTATGTTTCTGTCTTTGTGAATGATTGTCTAGTCTACTCCATGACATCCTCAGCCCATTCTTTTTGCCGTCTGTCTGTTTTATGGTCTGTCTGAAATGGTGGCACTTTTTACGATGTCAGATTGTTGCCACATATCAGAACCATTTCAAATTCCTCTTCTTGACAGTAGTTATGAGGTTTTCAAACAGGCTTACTTCTTTATCTGATGATGTTTTTTTGTTTTATTTTAATCATATCACCCTGAGCAAGGTGGTAATGCCACTGATGTGCAGGGGGCTACATAAATGTAAAAAGATTATGTAGAAGAGAGTGAAGAGGAAGACGAACCAGATGGAAAGGAGCAAGAGAAGGATGTTAATACAGGTGTGATGACAGTTGCAAAGGTGGAGAGAAAGGAAAGGATATACGGGGTCGTGAAAGAACTAGAGTCAAGTGGTTAATAGATGCATATTGACATTGCATTTAAATTCCTGGAGGTTGTAGCCGTCAGGAAAGCAAGAATATGGAAGTGAGTTCCACAGGCGGGAAGTGCGAGAGAAGAAGCTGCAGGAGTAGAATTGTCATCTGCATTTGGTTAATCTAACTGTGAATGGGTGGGACCCAGTTGCCAATCTGGTTGCATGAGTAAACACCTGTTGCAGAGGCACTAGTGACTTAAGTTCATTGGAGCAGAAGCCATGAAAGTATTTATAGAACAGACAAAGGGAGGCCATATCTCATCGATGGGGAAGTGGCTGTAGTCGTGTGCTATTTGGGATGTGGTCTATATAGCAGATGCCTAGGATCGTTCCGTAGCATCTTGTTTTCTAATGTTCGGATTCTTTGTTGCAGCTAATGTTTTTTAATCATTTTTAATCAAAGAAAGGAGGGACTGCCATTAGTGCACAGGGGATTATAGAGAGAGAAAACACAGAATACAAGGAGTATTGAAGAAAGGGATTGAAGAAGATAGAAGATGGCAACAGACATTGCTGTTAAAAATTCCCAAGGTTCAATTTTGACCTAGGGTCACAAATTGCTAAAACCAGATGACAATATTATGACTATACTTTTAGGTAACCAGCTTTGATAAATACAATTACTTCTTTCAACAAAAGCAATTGTATTCTTTGTATTTTTCAATTTTATCAATTTGGTTACTTTTCATGACAAAAATAATGGTATTCTCCAATTTTAGAGAAATCTATTCTCATCTTTAAAATAAATGAAAATTAATACCAGCCATCTAAATATAGGGTTACATCACTCCCAACGTCACTTGTCATTTATGAAATAAATGACACTATAAATACCAGTTACACTATTTAGCATGTGTATTAATTTTTAGGCTCTACCCCCACCTACAAAAAAAAAACAATTTCCATGCAATCATGCTTTAAACATGTTAGTTTTAACCAATACTAACAAGAAAACAATTTCCATGCATAATAGAGTTGTCCTTCGTCTAATCCTATGTAATAATGCAAAAATGACCTTCCTTCCTTAATTTCATTCAATCATGCAGTAACATGCAAAATTATTCTTTCTTCAATTTCATATTTTCATTGAAGAAAGGGATTCAAGAAGATAGAAGATGGCAATTGACATTGCATTTAAATATTTGGAGATTGTAGCTATCAGGGAAACAAGTAAACAGAAAGGAGTTCCACAGGTAGGGAGTGTGAGAAAAAATATTCTAAGATTAGCAAATATACAGAAAGATTGAGAAGGTCAAAGCATGCATCAGTTTGGTCTTTAATTTCAGGCTGATGTTCTTGTCTTTCCAGAGGGTTCTGAGTTTTGAAACAGTTGCCATTATTAATGCTGGTCTTGAAGTTATTTCTATTTTGGAGTTCCCTGGTGAATATAAGAAGAGGTGGCTATCTTTTTTTGGCTCTGCAAGACAGTGTTTAAATAAATAGCATGTGCAAAAATAATTTTTTTTAGATTAATTTCTTAAATTTTTAATTCTTGCTTATCTCAATCAAAACACGTTTCTCTATGATTGTTTTTACAGGAATATTAAATCTCTTATATTTTCAAAGTTTCAGAATAACAAAAAATTATTTCCAAGATCCGTTACTACAATTGAATGCATTTTTTGTACTGCTGGGTGTTGTCACAATGTTTCAACTAACCCTTTCTCCAGTAATCATCAGGCGCATAATTCAAAAGAAAAGAAAGAGGATTCTGTTTTCTTTTGTCTTACAAAACATCCTCTTTCATTATGAATTAAATAACTGAAGAAGGCAGCAGAATGTTTCTGCTGAAATACTGTAGTAACAACAATGCAATGAATGAGCTCAATTATAAGAACAAAACTTGGAATGTTAATGATATTTCTCAGAATTATAAAAGAGCATCTTTGTCCTGTTCCTTTTTATTTGTTGTTTCACTGATTTCAGCATGTTAAGCTGAGCAAAATACTAACACACAGGAAAATCTCACTGGAAACAAAGAAAAGAGTGCTGGACTGCTATGTGATGTCAGTTCTTCAATACAGCAGCGAATGCTGGACAATATCATCAAAAATGAGGACAAAACTGGAAGCAGCAGAAATGTAGTTCTACAGAAGGATGCTGCGGATATCATGGACTGAGCATGCAAGCAACGATGAGGTGTTGGAAAGAATGGCAACAAAGAGGAAATTGACACTGAGCATCAGGAAGAGACAACTGAAGTTCCTATGAGGAAGGAGAGCCTAGAGAACCTGATACTGACTGGCCAGATAGAAGGAAAGAGAGACAGAGGAAGGCAGCGGATAACATATTTGCAGGGCCTGATCAGGTGGTTGACGGAACGGGGGTTGACAGGAGTAACGGGAACAAGCATACTAGGAGCCACATGGGATAGGGAAACGTGGAGAACCATGATCGCCTACATCCTGAAAGAACAGGGCACATAGAAGAATAAGAAGAAGACTATTGAAGACTTTCTCTCAGATATTTCAAAACAGCCATCTATCTTGTACCCTTGTTTAAAACCATAAGTTAATACAAATATAAAAACATGTACATACATATATAAGCACAACTACCAAACATGCTTTACACAGAAACACACACACACACATGTACATATATACATATATATGTTAGGACCTTCAATAAGTTCTCACTGATTTTTCATGAAAAGTAATGTTTGCAAAAATTAATAAGAAGCATTTAAAGGAAATTATTGTCCATAACTAGCCACTACTTTTGTCCATCTTTCTGGCAGCATTTAAATTCCATATCAGAAAAACAACATATCATTCAAGGCTAACCACTAGTCAACACATTTTTTGGCATCTTCATAAGAATGGAAGTGCCAGGCCATGTGGCATTGATCAGAACAAGTGATAAGTGGATGGAACAATGTCTGGTGAATACAGTGGGTGTTGTAGGACTTCCTATTTAAGAATTTCCAAGTAGGTTTTCACCTGTTTTGCAACATCCGGCTTAGTGCTGTTATAGTGGGTTATCCGTTTTAGTGAAATGTAATCGTGTGTTAAAGTCAGAGTAACTGAATTTGGCCTCATTGGTAGATAGCCCACTATAAACGAACAGGAATTTGATATTTAATTAATTTTTGGTTTTCTGCCAGAACGTATGCATGGAGCCATGTGCACAAAGACCAGTTTTGGTCATTTGCTTTCTGGACGTCTGAGGGCAAACATCCGGTCCCTCGTTTTGCTCGGTATCACCACACTGTCATGTTGCAATATCACTTTGTCATGCCTCTGTTCATATAGCAGCCAATTTAATTTTACTGCTCGACTCAGATGCATCAGTTGCGGTTGACAGCAATCTTATGTGATGGTTTTGGTCAGTCTGAGCAGCTCATAATAAACTATGCCTAGCTGATCCCACCAAATGCAGAGCAGAAACTTCAAGCAATAGATATTTGGTTTTGCCACTGGTGTTGATGCATGGGCAGGCTTACCCCATGATCTTCTACGCTTAGGGTTATCATAATGTATCCACTTTTCATCGTCAGTCATGATACAATGCAAAAAACCTTTCCTTTTCTGCCATGTTGTTTACACCTAACCATTTGACGTCTCTCAGCACAAAATCTATATGAATGGACTCTTCCACTATCATTAAATACTAAGCTGCGTGACTTCTGGGGAGACAGTCGTAAGGCAATTGTAAGACAGTTGAGACAGAGCATAACTGGACAGTTCGGACGCACACTTCTGTTTACTGACTACTAACACTTTTATTTGTATATATGTTCCTTTATTCTAATAAACAGGTTAAACCTACCTTCTTGTTTCTGTGTCTTTCTTCCAGGCCTTAACAAGGCCGCAACTTGGCGATGAAGATTCGCCACAACATTCTGATAATCAATTCTGATAAAGTGAAAAAAAATAAAATGTAGTATTAGAAGTACTTATGTAGTTAGTCTCCCTTTTCGGACTTCACATATTTTGATGTAACTTTTTTCTACTGAACCAAAATTTAAAATTCTTTTTTTTTTTTCAAACTGTAGCTAAGAAGGTGTCCTATTTAACTCTGAAAACTGTTTGAAATTTAGTTGAGAACTGAATTAGTGGTGAAGCTTAACAGCTGCTTAGATTCATTCAATGTTGGACTTGAGAATATATTCAATGACTACCGTGATTGAATGATATATATATATATATATATATATATATATATATATATAAATTGTTGTCATCTGCAGACAGATCTGTTTCGCTGTATCACAGCTCATCAATATGGTTAACCTCCGATTGCTACACAAGCCAGGCTCAAAACCCGACGGATTTGATGTCAGTCGGCAACTCTACCCCTGGGCCATGGGGCATTTGGTGGAAGAAAGCAGTCTTTTTAGCGCATATCATATTACACGCCCAATAGCTAGAGTGCTCAAATTCATTTTTACTGAATGAGCGATGCGTACACGCTAGAGTGGCTACTGTTTTTCAAAGTCTACCTTTCTTCTAGAGTGCTCAATCAGGGTGTGAGAGCGTAATTATTGTCATCCGCAGACAGATCTGTTTCGCTGTATCACAGTTCATCAGTATATATATATATATATATATATATATATATATATATATGAATTATAAAGAAAATGTAATTAACATATTAAATTTTTCCTCTTTTTCATATTCTAAGGATAAACAGCATGTTAATAAGCTAAATATCTACACCATACAAATTTTAATTTGGCCTAATATGTTCATAGTAAAACAAAATAATATATACTTACCGGCCATAATTATTAGGCAACCCCAGTGATTTAAAAAATGATTCATTTCATACTATTTTTTTGTATTTATTGCCAAGTGAATAATTGTAAATGAAAATTACTTTTATTTCTTTTAAAAAACTGGGGTGGCCTAATAATTATGGCCAGTAGTGTATATTTAACATAGAGGAAAAAATTTGTTGAAGATGTTGTTTACACTTAGCCATTTAACATTTCTCAGTTTTTTTTTTTAATCATTCCTAATACTTTAAAACATTTCTAAACTGCTGTGCTATCAACTTCTGATGATTTTGCCAATTCAGCTTGTGCCTGACATCAGTCCTCCCAAAGTAATGCTTCCAATTCTTCATCTTCAAACTTTTTGGAGTACCACAGCATTCTTTATCTTTAACATCAAAATCATTATTTTGAAGCGTCTAAACCAATCTCTGTATGTTGTTTCCAACAGAGCATAGTCACTGTAAGTCTCAACAAGAATTGTGTGTGTGTTAGTTACATATTTCTTTTGAATAAAGTAGTGCAATAATATTCCCTGCAAATATACTTTCTTTGGTATGAAATTTGACATGTTTAACACTATGAAAAACAAAGTTGTTTACACTTTGGTGAAATAACATACACTGAATTTTAAGCTTTTCTATAGTACTTCCTTATAGATGCATTATAATCTGATACTGCACACACATAGTTCTGGGAATGCCATCTGTTGGAAAACAGTGAGAACTTATTAAAGGTCCTAATAAAGGAAAAAAAGGCCTAAGAATAGGAAAAAAAAGGTGCTAAGAAAAGGAAAAAAAAGGTCCTAAGAAAAGGAAAAAAAGGTCCTAATAAAGGAAAAAAAAGGTCCTCAGAAAAGGACAAAAAGGTCCTAAGAAAAGGACAAAAAGATCCTAATAAAGGAAAAAAAGGTCCTAATAAAGGAAAAAAAAGGTCCTAAGAAAAGGAAAAAAAAGGTCCTAATAAAGGAAAAAAAAGGTCTTAAGAAAAGGAAAAAAAGGTCCTAAGAAAAGGAAAAAAAAAGGTCCTAAGAAAAGGAAAAAAAGGTCCTAATAAAGGAAAAAAGGTCCTAAGAAAAGGAAAAAAAGGTCCTAATAAAGGAAAAAAAAGGTCCTAAGAAAAGGAAAAAAAAGGTCCTAATAAAGGAAAAAAAAGGTCCTAAGAAAAGGAAAAAAAGGTCCTAAGAAAAGGAAAAAAGAAGGTCCTAAGAAAAGGGAAAAAAGGTCCTAATAAAGGAAAAAAAAGGTCCTAAGAAAAGGAAAAAAAAGGTCCTAATAAAAGAAAAAAAAGGCCTAAGAATAGGAAAAAAAAAGGTCCTAATAAAGGAAAAAAAAGGTCCTAAGAAAAGGAAAAAAACGGTCCTAAGAAAAGGAAAAAAAAGGTCCTAAGAAAAGGAAAAAAAAGGTCCTAATAAAGGAAAAAAGGTCCTAAGAAAAGGAAAAAAAGGTCCTAATAAAGGAAAAAAAAGGTCCTAACAAAAGGGAAAAAAAGGTCCTAAGAAAAGGAAAAAAAAAGGTCCTAAGAAAAGGAAAAAAAAGGTCCTAATAAAGGAAAAAAAAGGTCCTAAGAAAAGGAAAAAAAAAGGTCCTAATAAAGGAAAAAAAAAGGCCTAAGAATAGGAAAAAAAAGGTCCTAAGAAAAGGAAAAAAAAGGTCCTAAGAAAAGGAAAAAAAAAGGTCCTAATAAAGGAAAGAAAAAAGGCCTAAGAATAGGAAAAAAAGGTCCTAAGAAATGGAAAAAAAAGGATCCTAATAAAGGGAAAAAGGTCCTAAGAAAAGGAAAAAAAGGTCTAATAAAGGAAAAAAAGGTCTAGAAAAGGAAAAAAAAGGTCCTAATAAAGGAAAAAAAAGGTCTAGAAAAGGAAAAAAGTCCTAGAAAAAGGAAAAAAAAGGTCACAGAAAAGGGAAAAAGGTCTAATAAAAATAAAGGTCCTAAGAAAAGGAAAAAAAGGTCCTAATAAAGGAAAAAAAAGGCCTAAGAATGGGAAAAAAAAGGTCTAATAAAGGAAAAAAGGTCTAAGAAAAGGAAAAAAAAGGTCTAATAAAGGAAAAAAAAGGTCCTAGAAAAGGAAAAAAAAGGTCCTAAGAAAAGGAAAAAAAGGTCTAAGAAAAGGAAAAAAAGGTCCCTGAAAAGGAAAAGGTCTAATAAAAGGAAAAAAAAGGTCTGAAAAGGAAAAAAAAAGGTCTAAGAAAAGGAAAAAAAAGTCCTAATAAAGGGAAAAAAAGGTCCTAAGAAAAGGAAAAAAAAGGTCTAATAAAGGAAAAAAAAGGCCTAAGAATGGAAAAACAAGGTCCTAAGAAAAGGAAAAAAAGGTCCTAAGAGAAAAGGAAAAAAAGGTCCTAATAAAGGAAAAAAGGTCCTAAGAAAAAGAAAAAAAGGTCCTAATAAAGGAAAAAAAGGTCCTAAGAAAAGGAAAAAAAGGTCCTATTAAAGGAAAAAAAAAGGTCCTAATAAAGGAAAAAAAAGGTCTAAGAAAAGGAAAAAAAAGGTCCTAATACAGGAAAAAAATGGTCCTAAGAAAAGGAAAAAAGATTTTAAGAAAAGGAAAAAAAAAGGTCCTAGAAAAAGGAAAAAAAAGTCCTAATAAAGGAAAAAAAGGTCTAAGAAAAGGAAAAAAGGTCATAATAAAGGGAAAAAAAGGTCTAAGAAAAGGAAAAAAAAGGTCCTAATAAGGAAAAAAAAGGTCCTAAGAAAAAGGAAAAAAAGGTCCTAAGAAAAGGAAAAAAAAAGATTCTAAGAAAAGGAAAAAAAAGGTCCTAATAAAGGAAAAAAAGGTCCTAAGAAAAGGAAAAAAAAGGTCCTAATAAAGGCAAAAAAGGTCCTAAGAAAAGGACAAAAAGGTCCTAATAAAGGAAAAAACCAGGTCTAAGAAAAGGATAAAAAGGTCCTAATAAAGGAAAAAAAAAGGTCTAAGAAAAGGAAAAAAAAAGGTCTAATAAAGGAGGAAAAAAAGGTCTAAGAAAGAAAAAAAGGTCTAATAAAGGAAAAAAAGGTCTAAGAAAGGAAAAAAAGGTCCTAATAAAGGAAAAAAAAAAGGTCTAAGAAAAAGAAAAAAAAGGTCCTAATAAAGGAAAAAAAATTCTGAAAAGGACAAAAAGGTCCTAATAAAGGAAAAAAGGTCTAAGAAAAGGAAAAAAAGGTCTAATAAAGGAAAAAGGTCTAAGAAAAGGAAAAAATGGTCTAATAAAGGAAAAAAAAAGGTCCTAAGAAAAAGAAAAAAAAGGTCTAATAAAGGAAAAAAAAGGTCCTAAGAAAAAGAAAAAAAAGGTCTAATAAAGGAAAAAAAAGGTCTAAGAAAAAGAAAAAAAGGTCCTAAGAAAAAGAAAAAAAAAGGTCTAATAAAGGAAAAAAAAGGTCTAAGAAAAAAGAAAAAAAAAAAAGGTCCTAATAAAGGAAAAAAAAGGTCTAAGAAAAGGAAAAAAAGGTCTAGAAAAGGAAAAAAAAGGTCCTAAGAAAAGGAAAAAAAAGGTCTAATAAAGGAAAAAAAGGCCTAAGAAAAGGAAAAAAAGGTCCTAAGAAAAGAGGGAAAAAAAGATTTCAAGAAAAGGAAAAAAAAGATCTAAGAAAAGGAAAAAAAGGTCCTAGAAAAAAAGAAAAAAAGGTCCTATTAAAGGAAAAAAAAGGTCTCACGAAAAGGAAAAAAAAGGTCTATGTAAAGGAAAAAAAGGTCTAGAAAAAAAAAAAGGTCTAATAAGGGAAAAAAAGGTCTGAAAAGAGGAAAAAGGTCTAATAAAGGGAGAAAAAGGTCCTAGAAAAGGACAAAGATCCTAATAAAGGAAAAAAAGGTCCTAAGAAAAGGATAAAGGTCTAATAAAGGAAAAAAGTTACAAAGAAAAGGAGAAAAAAGGTCACTTAATAAAGGAAAAAAAGGTCTAAGAAAAGGGAAAAAAGGTCTAATAAAGGAAAAAAAAAAGGTCTAAGAAAAGGGGAAAAAGGTCTAAAGAAGGAAAAAAAAAAGGTCCTAAGGAAAAGGAAAAAAAGGTCCTATTAAAGGAAAAAAAGGTCTAGAAAAGGAAAAAAGGTCCTAATAAAGGCAAAAAGGTCCACAAAAAAGGACAAAAAAGGTCCCTAATAAAGGAAAAAACAGGTCCTAGAAAAAGGATAAAAAAGGTCCTAATAAATGAAAAAAAAGGTCCTAAGAAAAGGAAAAAAAGGTCCTAATAAAGGAAAAAAAAGGTCCTAAGAAAAAGAAAAAAAAGGTCCTAATAAAGGAAAAAAAGGTCCTAAGAAAAGGAAAAAAAGGTCCTAATAAAGGAAAAAAAAGGTCCTAAGAAAAAGAAAAAAAAGGTCCTAATAAAGGAAAAAAAGGTCCTAAGAAAAGGACAAAAAGGTCCTAATAAAGGAAAAAAAGGTCCTAAGAAAAGGAAAAAAAAGGTCCTAATAAAGGAAAAAAAGGTCCTAAGAAAAGGAAAAAAATGGTCCTAATAAAGGAAAAAAAAGGTCCTAAGAAAAAGAAAAAAAAGGTCCTAATAAAGGAAAAAAAAGGTCCTAAGAAAAAGAAAAAAAAGGTCCTAATAAAGGAAAAAAAAGGTCCTAAGAAAAAGAAAAAAAAGGTCCTAAGAAAAAGAAAAAAAAGGTCCTAATAAAGGAAAAAAAAGGTCCTAAGAAAAAGAAAAAAAAGGTCCTAATAAAGGAAAAAAAAAGGTCCTAAGAAAAGGAAAAAAAGGTCCTAAGAAAAGGAAAAAAAAGGTCCTAAGAAAAGGAAAAAAAAGGTCCTAATAAAGGAAAAAAAAGGCCTAAGAAAAGGAAAAAAAAGGTCCTAAGAAAAGGAAAAAAAAAGGTCCTAAGAAAAGGAAAAAAAGATCCTAAGGAAAGGAAAAAAAAGGTCCTAAGAAAAAGAAAAAAAAGGTCCTAATAAAGGAAAAAAAAGGTCCTAAGAAAAGGAAAAAAAAGGTCCTAATAAAGGAAAAAAAAGGTCCTAAGAAAAGGAAAAAAAAAAGGTCCTAATAAAGGAAAAAAAAGGTCCTAAGAAAAGGAAAAAAGGTCCTAATAAAGGAAAAAAAGGTCCTAAGAAAAGGACAAAAAGATCCTAATAAAGGAAAAAAAAGGTCCTAAGAAAAGGATAAAAAAGGTCCTAATAAAGGAAAAAAAGGTCCTAAGAAAAGGAAAAAAAGGTCCTAATAAAGGAAAAAAAAGGTCCTAAGAAAAAGAAAAAAAGGTCCTAATAAAGGAAAAAAAGATCCTAAGAAAAGGACAAAAGGTCCTAATAAAGGAAAAAAGGTCCTAAGAAAAAGAAAAAAAAGGTCCTAATAAAGGAAAAAAAAGGTCCTAAGAAAAAGAAAAAAGGTCCTAATAAAGGAAAAAAAAGGTCCTAAGAAAAAGAAAAAAAAGGTCCTAATAAAGGAAAAAAAAGGTCCTAAGAAAAAGAAAAAAAGGTCCTAATAAAGGAAAAAAAAGGTCCTAAGAAAAAGAAAAAAAAGGTCCTAATAAAGGAAAAAAAGGTCCTAAGAAAAAGAAAAAAAAGGTCCTAATAAAGGAAAAAAAAAGGTCCTAAGAAAAGGAAAAAAAAGGTCCTAAGAAAAGGAAAAAAAAAGGTCCTAAGAAAAGGAAAAAAAAGGTACTAATAAAGGAAAAAAATGTTCCTAAGAAAAGGAAAAAAAAAGGTCCTAATAAAAGGAAAAATATGGTCCTAATAAAGGAAAAAAAAGGTCCTAAGAAAAGGAAAAAAAGGTCCTAAGAAAAGGAAAAAAAAAGGTCCTAAGAAAAGGAAAAAAAAGGTCCTAATAAAGGAAAAAAGGTCCTAAGAAAAGGAAAAAAAGGTCCTAAGAAAAGGAAAAAAAAGGTCCTAAGAAAAGGAAAAAAACCAACTATCCCAAACTGATCATCTAACGAGAAATGGTTAAACATTTGTGAGTTTTGATTAACTGCAAATGATCCTAACTTGACAGAAGTGTGCAGAACTGCAGTGCAATATCAGTCCTCTTATATGACACTTAAATTTTGCAGATTTAAATTGCAATAATATTTGTGGATTTACATTTTAAAAGATACAAAAAATGTTGTTTTGCATTTATTTAAAATTGCACATCAGAGATAAAAAGCAGATATGGTCGAAAATTGTTAATTTGTCTGAATCTTGCATTGTAAAGACCCAGAATCCATTTGATATCACTAACTTTTTTTTTAAGTGAGACAGGTTAAACATGCTTATCACTTATAAGATTAATTTAAGCAAAAAGAGGCAGAAAAAGCAACTATCCCAAACTGATCATCTAAAGAGAAATGTTTAAACATTCGTGAGTTTTGATTACCAGTAAATGATTCTAACTTGACAGAAGAGTGTGGAACCTCCTAAATGACTCTTAATGTGTCCAAGTTTCCTCACAGATAAATGGAAAACTTGAGTCAACAGAGATCCATTGCAACACAAAATCTTTTCACTTTTCCTTATTTTTTTTTCAATTGGATTAGATAGACTGAACTATCGCCCGGTTCACACTCCACCCACGTCTATTGAACAGGTGTAGAGGCTCATCCCTTGTTCCCTGTTTAGGATGTGGTTTCCAGCTTTCTCTTTCCCAATCTTTTCACTCTTACGTAGCCCTCTGCACACCAGTGGCCTTACCGCCTTGCCCGGGGTGATATGATTAGAAAAAAAAAAAATCTGGTTCTACAGAAAGATGCTGAGAATACCATGGACAGAATATATGAGCAAAAAAAGTTTTAAAGAAAATGGGGACAAAAAGTAATAACTACTACTGTAATATAATAATCTGGCCCCACCTGAAGAAGGCTGATGAAGCGTGGGTGTTTTCGGTCATTGAAAGCAGCGGATGTCATTTTGACCCTATTTCCGGCAGAGCGGAAATAGCTCAGAGCAAGCAGACAGGTGACTCTGAGAATTACGTGGGCATCGAGTAGGCGTCGCGGATCGAGGCAAAACCCGGAAGAAAACGAGTTCCGGTTTTGGAAGATATATAAAGACCTCGAAACACAGAAGCAAGAACGAGTCCCAGTCAGCCTTGACAGGAGTCAGTCTCCAGAAGTTGAAGAAGAAGCTAGAAGAGCTAAGCAGAGAGGCTACACTCCCGTCGAACCCAATTAGAGGCGTGCTCCCTCAACTCTCTGTTCCCTAGGCTACACGGTCCATCGTCATTAATAAAAACACAAGTCATATTTTTATATACATACGTGTTTGTTTGTTATTTGTCGCTATATAACACTACCAGAAAGAGATGGTTGAAATATAATACACATGAAGGAAAGAGGGCTTGGAAAATATGTTTTATAAAGTTTGTATAAACTTTGAAAGTTTTGGTAAATGAAACACTGAAATAAAAGGTTGAGTGAAGAACAGGTTTAATCACATGAGAGACATGGATTAATAATGCAGTAATAGAGAATACCATAGTTCAGTGCGGCAGTGCATACATCTCAAACGCTATGCCTTGCAACCTACTTTTCAAGGACTGTTCTTATGAGCAGACATTCTACTCATAGCAGATGGAAGAGTCCATATTCAAAAATTTGGGTAGAGAAGCTCGTTCATCTTTTACACGACCCAGAGGAGTCACTGAAGGCAAGATGGACATAGGGAAACAGCAAGTATAAGTGAATGGCAGAACAGAGAGTCAGAGAAATAATAAGATGAATCTTGCTTAGAGTTACAAAGGGTAGAAAGTTGTGGAGAGCCACATCTTGAAGAGACACAGAACATAAATTGTACATAAATATGTGCTAAAGAATTCATTACCTCACCCACCAAAATTTTTGATTGCATGTCTAATTCTATCAATTCCTGCAAATTTTGGATGGGTGCTTTTTTTTCCTTTTTGCTGGGTATATCAAAAGTATTTGGGTATATCAAAAGTATTTTTGCTTTTTGCAGACCTTTTCTCAAAAGATTAATTTAGATATACTTCTACAGACTATAACTTCATTATACAGGGTGATCCAAAAAAACAGGAACTTTTTAACAATCTAATAAAACAAAGAGTGATGCAAGAAAAATATTTTATTCAAAGTAATTAAAACCTTAAAACATGCCATTTAAGAAACAATGATGGAATTTTCATTTTTTAAAAGTTACGTCCTGTAGATGGCATTTTCCTGTATGAATGCATTCTTGAAATCTGCTGTTGAGATTTCTCATTGATCGCTGCAATATCTTAGCTGGGATACTGTGAATTTCATCCTGAATTCTGTTTTAACTCATCCAGGGTTATTGGTTGAGTCATGTAAACTTTACTCTTGAGATAGCCCCACAAGAAAAAATCACAAATAGACAAATAAGAATTTCCCATTTTTTGGGTCACCCTGAACTTACAAAATGATTGAAAAGTAACTCCCTGTTTTATATATTAGTAGCCAGCCAGGAGTCTTGACTTAACATCCTGTGATTTTTTGATTTTTTGGTGGGGTGGGGTTGGTTAAAGAAAGAAGTCTGCAATACCAAACCAAGACTTTGGAAGAACTTTATCAGCGAATACAAGAAGTTATGTGTTCTGTATCACAAGAGTTCCTGGTGAAATCAGTTTAGCCGATTCCTGGGTGACTCAAGAAGCTTGTAGCAAAACCTGGTGTCCATATTGAATATTAAATAAAACCATATATTAATGCTTTCCTCTCATATTCATTTCTTGTAAAAATTATAGTTAATAAAGAGATAAGTATTTTAAAGTAGGGTGTTACTTTTCAATCACTCTATAGATAGACACCTATAGATTATGACTTCCTTATATTGATCTAGATAGATGTTTATAGATTATGACTTCCTTATATTGATCTAGATAGATGTTTATAGACTATGACTTCCTTATATTGATCGAGATAGATGTTTATAGACTATGACTTCCTTATATTGATCTAGATAGATGTTTATAGACTATGACTTCCTTATATTGATCTAGATAGATGTTTATAGATTATGACTTCCTTATATTGATCGAGATAGATGTTTATAGATTATGACTTCCTTATATTGATCTAGATAGACGTTTATAGACTATGACTTCCTTATATTGATCTAGATAGATGTTTATAGATTATGACTTCCTTATATTGATCTAGATAGACGTTTATAGATCATGACTTCCTTATGTTGATCTAGATAGATGTTTATAGATTATGACTTCCTTATATTGATCTAGATAGATGTTTATAGATTATGACTTCCTTATATTGATCTAGATAGACGTTTATAGATCATGACTTCCTTATGTTGATCTAGATAGATGTTTATAGATTATGACTTCCTTATATTGATCTAGATAGACGTTTATAGATTATGACTTCCTTATATTGATCTAGATAGATGTTTATAGATTATGACTTCCTTATATTGATCTAGATAGACGTTTATAGATCATGACTTCCTTATGTTGATCTAGATAGATGTTTATAGATTATAACTTCCTTATATTGATCTAGATAGATGTTTATAGATTATGACTTCCTTATATTGATCTAGATAGACGTTTATAGAATATGACTTCCTTATATTGATCTAGATAGACGTTTATAGATCATGACTTCCTTATGTTGATCTAGATAGACGTTTATAGATTATGACTTCCTTATATTGATCTAGATAAATGTTTATAGATAAAGACTTTCTTATATTGATCTAGATATCTATAGTCTATAACTACATAAAATTATGATTAATAATTATAATAATTAAAAATGAATAACATAGCACTTCCAGAAGAGTACAATTCCCTGAAAATAAAAAGATAAGAAACATAGTTTAACCATCTTTACTAATATAGTGACAGTATGTTTATCGTGTTTACGTTATGTACTAATAAAATGCATACAAGTATAAGAACAAGGGCAAGCCTGAAGGAGACTACAACCACCTTTAACGTTGTAGTTTTTCTTTTTTTTTTAACTTTTTTCAGTGCATTCTTATTGATTACACCCTAAACTTTCCGACTCACAAAAAAATTTGTAAAAATTTTGACATTTAAACAATTTTGAGGTGGGGGCTCAGTTTTTCATACAATTTTATAGTAAATTGATCCTGTGCAATTAACTTTTTTGTTTGTGCATATTCAACAACTGAATCCTTTGCGAAATATTTGAATAAAGCCATTCTTGAAGTTCCAAGGAAGATGCCATCGTAAGAACTAAAGAAAATTTGAAAAAGACAAAAACAAGAGCAACAACTTGTCCCAAAAAACCAAAACAAAGCGACCCCAATGCGAGTGGTTTCAAAATGGAGGATTGATTTACTATAACAGTGTACAAGAAAGTGAGCCCCCTTAAAATTGTTGAAATAGGGAAATTTTTTTCAAATTTTTTTGATAATCGGAAACTTTATGTAATAACGGATAAGACTTCACTGAAAAAAGTAAAAAAAAAATGAAAAATAACAAATTTAAAGGTGCTGGTAGTCCCCTTCAGGTCTGCCAAAACAAGTCTTTACTGCATACAATTGTGCCTGTCTCACTTTGTCTCATTGTTTACCAGTACCAACATAGATTACCAGTACCAACATAGATTACCAGTACCAACATAGATTTCAAGATAAGGAACATTTGTACAAAGACTTGTTTTTATACTTTCATATATAGAATGTTCCATTAAGACGGATTGAAGTTAGATTGAATAACATTATAATTAAAATTTTAATGATTTCACTATTTGATCATGTTATTTGAGTCATGGCAATTATGGTCTGAATTGAATGCTATGGATGTCAAAATCTGTATTTCCAACAAGATGGTGCCAAATGTCACACAGCCAATGCAACAATGGGTTTATTCAATGAGAAGTTCCCAGGTTGCATCATTTTCTCTCAAAACAGTGATGTCAGTTGGTCACTACAATCATGTGACTTGATACCTTTAGACTTCTTTCTTTGGAGTTGTCTCAAAAGTAACGTCTATGCAACAAGAATTCACCAGCTGAAAATGAAATAATAAGACATATTGGCAAGATCAAGGAGCAACTAAGACATCATCAAATATTTTGACCTTCAAGTGGTGGTGTGCTACCAAAGCCTTGGCAGATATTTGGGTGATATTATTTTTCCCATATAATTTTGTGTTTTAAACATTATAAAAACATATACAAGTATTGAGATTCTAACACTTTTGAGGCATTATTTTAAATTAGATCTTAAATAAGGATATTACATATAATATGCCATTATCATGACTATTGTATTTTTGGTTTAGATATTATAAACATAGATACAAATACTGAGGTTTTGGTAATTTAAAGTCATTATTTTAAATTAGACCTCAAAACTATTGAAGTTTCTCATGGATTCAGAAAGATTAAGTAAAGGGAACAATATTGAATATACTGACCAGAATTGGTTTAAACATCTTAAAAGAACTGAATAAAAATAAAACTAAAGTGGACAACCATCAGTCATCAATTAGGATGCTATATAGATATATAGATATATATATAGTCATCTGCAGACAGATCTGTTTTGCTGTATCACAGCTCATCAGTACGGTTAGATTCAGATTGTTTTTTTTTTTTAACCCAGGATTGAAACCCGACCAAATTGGCGTCAGTCGGTGATTCTACCTCTGGGCTATGGGCGTTCGGTAGAAGAAGGCAGACATTTTAGCACGTATATTATCATTATACATGCCCAATAGCCAGAGGGCTCTAATTCATTACTGAATGAGCGATGCGTACATGCCAGAGTAGCTACTGTTTTTCAAAGTCTCCCATTCTTCCAGAGTGCTCAATCAGGGTGTGAGAGTGTAAATAATCATCCGCAGACAGGTCTGTTTTGCTGTATCACAGCTCATCAGTACAGTTAGACTTCGCTTGCTTTTTTTATATATATGCTTTTTGTTATATATAAGTATATATATATATATATAGAAGAGAATTCATATCTGCAGTATTCAGTAATGTTCATAAGAACTTTCATTGAAAGTTTCTAACTGTAGAACCTTATATAAATTTGAGAAAGTAGTGAACTCAAGGTCTGAAAAATACTTTTGGTTTGCCCAAATATTAATCTCCTGGTTAACTTCTTGCATTATACCTCCCCCACCTTGCTAAAATTATCAAATCTAAGCCTTCCTGATCTTTTGATAAAACTGTTTATCTTTTCCTCTTTTGATCTGTACCAATTCCTTACCATTCCACCTCCCAAAAATTTTACCTGCTGAATGAATTTTCTTATTTTCACCCTGCCTTTTCAATTCCACAAAGATTTGTTTTGAATTTGTCAACTTTTTTTTTTATCTGATTATTAATACTTTAATTTTGTTACAATGAATTTGAATTGTGCTTTGGATCAAAACAAAATTAAATCCATTTTTTTTTCTGGCGTGAAATAACAAACTGTAGATAAGTCACCTAAACACACACATTAATGAAAACAAAAACCGTTGGGGGAACCAGTGGATAACTTGCCAAAGCCTAAACTCTTATCTACATACAGTCTTGAATAAAAGATAGAAAAGGCCTAAAAGAAAACTTACCTACTCCATAGAGTGCTTGAAGCTCAGATTGCCTAGGATGAGCAAAAAAATACTTACCAATATTAAATCCTATGACAGGATGGCCCTAGTCATAACTCAAGTTTCATACTTCTGCAAACTTTAGAATGGAAATGAAAGAAGGGAGAGGTGGGCTTTATACAACCCATAAATCGCAGAAAAAAAAAATTCCTTTTTTCATTTATGTTTTTAATTATTTCACCTCAAGCAAAGCAGGAATGACAGTAGTATACAGGGGTTACAGGAAATGAGAGGTTAGAGAAAAGACTAAGAATAGGGAAGATTGTGGAAAGGACAAAAGAAAAGATGAAAGATGGCAATTGTAGTATTTAAATTTTTGGAGATTGTAGCTGTCAAGAGAGCAAGTATACAGAAGAGAGTTCCACAGGTGGGGAGTGCAAGAAAAGAAGCTAATAAAGTAGAAGCTGTGGTTATATTTCAGTAGTTTCACTGTAAAAGTCATACCCCTTCTATACTACCTTCATTAGGCGATTTGGCTGGAACGACTGGATTAGATCAAATAAGCATTCAGTTATACCATAACCTTGTAGCTTGTGCAGAAGGCCAGTGTGCCAGACTCTGTCAAATGCTTTGGAGATAACTAAAACAACAGCTCGAGCTTTGCTGTTCTTATTGAGAGCCTGGTATATATACTCTGTGATGGTTCTTAGCATATCAGCAGTAGACCTAGTGAAGCAGAAATCATACTATTTGTTGGAGAAGAGACTGGGCTGTGAGATGTTGAACCACTTCAGCATTGACAATAGCCTCAAGTAGTCAGTTATGTGTCATGTGATACACGCTTGGGTGATCATGTCTCGAAAGCAACACTACTGACTGGGCAGAAGATTTTTCCTGCAATAGGTCGCCATTACTTTCTGCAAAGAACTGGTTGCCAACCAAGGCTATAGAACCCAATCTGTCCTATTATTTAGCCCATAGCTGGAAGGAGAAGCAACAGATTAATACCTTTCCCAAGGGTATTTGCATATATATATTCCTGCAACAAATTCAAATGAAATTCAAACTCGGCTCGTTCTCAAACACTTTGGCTAAAATCATATATATATATATATATATATATATAGAGAGAGAGAGAGAGAAAGAGAGAGAGAGAGAAAAAGTGAGTTTTGTAATTATTAATGGCTGGCTGCTTATATGCTTGTCTGCTAGGCTTGCTAGATAATCCCCTGCTGCAGTTACCTGCTCAGGCAAATTTGTCATTCCTTAATACCCAAAATTGTACTATGCTGTACAACTCCTAAGATAAACCAAATAATCTCGTGCAATCAGTCGTTGAACAATACTATCAACCCAATTTCCCTTACAAGGCTTGGGTCAAATGTGGTATATTTTTCTAGCACTTTTCAACAGAAATAGAAATGGCAAAACTGATCACCAGGTACAACTGCATGTTTAAGAAGTTCGTTGAACATTCTGGAAAATCTGCTGCATGTCGTCTAAAGAAAAGTTGAGAATTTTATTTCATTGATCTGTGTCCCACGTCAAGAAAGAAATTATAAACATTTCTCTTTGACAAACTATTTAATTTTTAGATGCTGTGTCAATGAGGTGTCAAAAAATACAAATGTTCCACCAGTTCAGACCTTTACATCATATATGACTCACTACGCTAAATCCACTGAGTCAAATCGCACACATTTACTTCATATTTCATTTGTAAGGAAGAGGTTCCACTCAGATTCCTTTCCCCAAAAATTGCTACTTTCAGAAGAGTACAAAGAAATTAATGACATTTTATCATCTGCGAGCAGACCCTGAAGCTTAACCTATCATAATAAACAATTATTCTCTCAAGGAGGCCTCGTGTCTTTGAACGCTAATTGGGATTTAAGTTCAAACCAGATCTCAAGTGGAACTAGTATATACAATGCCCAGCTAAAAATGCTGGAAAAATTTTAGGTTTCCTTTACCGCTATAAGTTCATCACTTCTCCCCTAAATTAATTGTGATAGCACAGTTTTGTTAATTATTAGGTCCTTCTTAGATTCTTGAAGATAACGGCCAATTCTTTCAGGTTTCCTGCAAAGCTCTTTCCTTGGTCTGTTTCTCTTTTTACTCTACATTAATGATCTTCTTAAGAGCATATGCTGACATTTTGTGAATATCTATGCTGATGATACAATGGTATAGGGGTCAGTCAGTTAAGTGCCATACGTGAAACACGTTTGGGCAATCATATCTCGAAAGAGACATGACTGACTGGACAGAAGATTATCCTGCAATAGGTTGCCATTACTTTCTGTGGTAGACTGGTTGCCAACCAAAGCTATAGAACCCAATCTGTCCTGTTATTAATCCCATAACTGGAGGGAAGGGATGGACTAATACCTTTCCCAAGGGTATTTGCGCATAAGTGAATGCAATGAATTCAACTGGAATTTGAACTCGGCTCTCTGATTTCTCGCTCTGAGTCGATATCCACTGCACCACAATGTACATTTGTTATATTTCTTATCCTTATCATATATTTCTAGTAAGTTCATTAAATCTCAGCTTAGCATTAAAAAGTAAAACTGATACGAGGCTAGGAAGCCACATATGGTTGAGTGTTACTGAATGAGGTGTCTGATATGAGCATAATCTCTTATGCTCATATCATTACCTCATTCAGTAACACTCACCATAAGTGACCCTGTAGCCTTATATCAGTTTAATTTGTTTTTTTTAATGCTAGCCTTGTATCAGTTTCATTTTTTAAAATGCTAAGTAGAGAACATACTGTTATATATCGCCGTACGACAACAAA
This sequence comes from Ascarosepion bandense, assembly GCA_037127315.1. Classification (NCBI taxonomy): domain Eukaryota; kingdom Metazoa; phylum Mollusca; class Cephalopoda; order Sepiida; family Sepiidae; genus Ascarosepion; species Ascarosepion bandense. The sequence goes on along the minus strand of JBBBDQ010000423.1, from coordinate 3,627,251 downwards.
ACAACAAACACGCATATATAAAAATATAAGGTTATATTTTTATTAATGACGACGAACCGTGTGGAATAGAGAACGGAAGGGTGGGAGCGCACATAGAATGGGTTGACGGGAGTGTAGTCTTGCCTGTGGTGTTTCTCTGCTTCCACTGGCCGTTCTCTGCTGGCGAATCCGTGTGTCGAGGTCTTTATATAGTCTTCTAGAACCGGGACTTTCCTTCCGGTTTTGCTTCGCCCACGCAACGCCCACGTAATTCCCAGAGACACCTGTTCTGTTTGCCTCCGTAGTCATTTCCGCCGCTGTCAGAAATAAGGTCAAACGACATCCACTCCGGCCTCGACAGGATGTATTTCACAAACACCTGTCTTGTCGTTCGCCGCCCGCTTCACCGACGGGAAACACCATCGCTTGCATCACTTCCTCGGGTGGGGCCAGATTGTTATATTACAATACTAGAAAGGTAGAAGGAAGTGAAGATTATGAGGATAAAGAGGATAGATAGCAAATGACCATTGAGTTGAAGAGTAAGATTGTAGTGTTAAGAGAAATATTCATACAGGTATTTGCTTGTTACATAAAGCAGAAATTTTGGGTGAAAGCTGTCTGAATAGAACCTTCTCCTTAGAAATAGAATATGGAGTAAATATGTATGATTCAACTCCATGGATGTATCAGGGTGAGTCCTAGCTGCAAAAGCCTGAATTGGTGGAAGTTCTCTGAATATTTGTACTTTTTGAGACCTCCTCATTGGCACAACATTCAAAACTTTGATTGCTTGACAAAGACAAATGTTTGTTCCTTTCTTGACATGAGACACGGATAAATAAGATAAAATTATAATTTATTTTCACCGATTTCTTCAGCTTAGTTGCTAGCCATAAATCCATAAATTATCAACATTATGAACAATTTTAAAGTTTTATGTTAAGCCTACTCAGTACCTAAATAATGACCGCTTGGCTGCAGGCTTGGATGTGTAAGTGGTTCCATGGATAATTGCTCAAAATTGTTAATCTGAGAGCTGGTTTCTAATTCTCATTGGGTTCATTATATTCACTGATACACACTCTTGGGAAAGGTCTGAACTTACCTCTTCTCCCACTAGCTATGGGTTAATTATTAATACTTGTATCATTAAACAAATATTATCTAAAAAAAAAAACAATTTTTACAATCTAAAACTATTTTCAGATTTTAAATGATTTGAAGAGGGTTCTTCTTCTATGTGCCTTACCCTTTCAGGACGTAGGCGATCATGGCCCTCCACATCTCCCTATTCCTGGTGGCTCTTAGCACACTTTCTCCTGTAACACTATGTAATACCCATTCTGTCATCCACCTGCTCAAGCCCTTCAAATATGTTATCCGCTGCTTTCCTCTGTCTCTTTTTCCCTCTATCTAGCCTGTTAGTATCAGGTTCTCCAAGCCCTCCTTCCTCATTGTATGTCCCAAGAACTTTAGTTTTCTCTACCTGATGCTCAATATTAATTTCCTTTTTGTTTCCATCCTTTCCAAAACCTTATCATTGTTCACATGCTCTGTAAGGGGTTAAGTCATAAAAAAAAAATTTGATTCATTTTCTGACTCCCAATTTCATACTTTGTCAAGTACTTACTAGAGCAGAACACACAATCAACCCTTATTCTAAGTTCTTTAGCAAGGGATTGCATACATGAGTTTAAATCCCAGTGAGTGCTCAACAAAGTAGAAATACAGAAAAGATTTTCCAGAGGCACTGCTTAGTTTCAATAAGAAAATGAAAGTGAGATAGAAATCTCCTGCCAATGCCTCATAAATAATGAACTGTTCCATTTTTTTGTTTGGATACATCAAAATTCATATTAGAGATGCTACTTGGCTTTAGTGATAAAATGAAAGAAAGCTAAATGTTTAACATTTGTTTCAATAAAATGAAAAAAAAGTTGTCAATTTCAAATCTTTTCATTTGTACCCTCTTACTTCTTAAAATAATGACCAGTATTCATATTTGTGATTTTCATTGCAATATTTTGTTAAAGTCTTTAAGCTTGAATATTTGACAATATGAAAGGGGAATTTTTATGATGTTTACTTGCCATAGAACTCACTGTGAGCTTATTCAATCATTAACTTAAGATTTATCAGAAATTCTAAATAGGAAATCCATTAAATTTTTGTGGGTATTTCTAGTTTTATATTTTGGAAAAACATTAAGTGGCTTATCATAGGAGATGCACTGTATATTACAGATAAATCTAATACATAATAGTTAGCATCCATTTATCTCACAAGATAAATGGCACCCTTTTTGCTCAGAATTCTGTTCTTGAAATTAACCAATTTCATAGCATTGTTATTAATTTTTGTTATTTTCAGGATCACTACAAGAAAGACGATCTTGCTGGGGAAGGAGAAAGCAAAGATTCACCAACTCACAAAGTGAAACCATCTGAAGATACAACAGGATATGGAGCCATTCCAAATGGCAAGCCCAGTTCAGGTAGAAGCATTTTCTTTCTTTTTTTACTTTATTTTTTAGTTTAGTTGACCACAAGCAAAGTAGTAAAGCCACTGACACAAAGTATCACTAGATGTATAAGAATTCTACAAAGCAAAAACAAAAGAAGAGGGATCAAGAAAACGATGCCTGACATTTAAATTTTTGATGATCAAAGTTGACTAGAAAGCAAGAAGTCAGAAGTAAGTTCTACATGCAAGAAGTATGATAAAATAAAGTCTTACCATAGAACTTACAGTCACATCTAGCCATTTTAAACTGCAAAATTTTAAACAAGAAAATGGAACAGAGTGCAGTACTAGATTGGCAGCTAGGTCTCATCATTTTTACAATTGAAAAGGCTAGATGTAAAAGTAAGTTCTATGGTAACCATTTTGTCTTACTTCTGGAACTCTGTTCTTGTTTCCCTGTCAACTTTGATCTTCAAAACTTCAAATGCAATGTCAATCATTATCTCATTAATTCTTGTTCTTTCATTGTCTTCTCTTGTTAAAAGTATATTTTTCTCATATTCTCTAATACTCGGTAACTCCTTGTGTCTTAGTGGGTGTGAAAATGATTGGGGTGAAATGATTAAAAAAAATAAAGTACCCTCAATCCTATTTTGATGTCACCTTCTACCACATCTTGCTTAGTGTATTGAAAGATCACTATTGGTGGCACCAGTCAACATTTTTTTTTATACCCAAATGTTGTTGAACAATGAGCACATTTTTCTGGACTAATTTTTAATGCTGAATTTAAAAGTCAAGTTCGTTTAGCTCCATCATATCAAGTTTTCTCTGTACAGATGATGCCTATTTTTGTTCAAAATAGGCCAAAATCTAAAATGCTGAAATCATGGCATTTAAAATTTGCTTGTTTTTTTTCATGTTGTAGATGTGTGCATGTTCAAATGTAATAAATTAAAAAAGAAGCATACAAAAACTTGAATTTCTATTACGGATAGTTTATTCTCTTTTTCTATAAGTAAACTAGAGTGAAACAAAGTTTTCATTGTTTCTTGGGTGTGTCAGTTTTTGTTTTCGGTTCAGAAGTTAGGTTAAGTATGGATAAACATTGTTGGAATGATTAAGTTCAAGTCAGTCTTACACTGAGTTGGAACAACCAAAGAAAAGTTGTATTTAGTTTATCATTGGAGAATCAGCATTTCTTTTTCTTTATTTTATTATCATTTTGTTGATTTCATTTCATTTGCCCATAAAGCCTTGCTGCTAAATGTAATTTATGGTTACATCTAGCCACTTTGACTATAAAATGATGAGACCTAGCTACCAATCTAGTGCTGCACTTAAATTCATAAAGTCAAGGTACCAAAAAGGAAAGTTCATCAGAACAATTACCATGAAAATAGTTATAGAATAGGTACAAGGAAGTTATGTTACAGTAGTGGGATGAATACTTAATAGTTTTATAATAATAATTACACTACCAGGACATAATATTGTAAGTAAAACACTTGAAATGTTTAATTTTAGGTTCAAGTAAATCATCATACAAAAAAAAAGCATCTTAATAACCCTCTAAGTGTATTTTCAACAGTTTTAATTTCTACTTTCAGACCTTCATTTTCTGTGGATTTATTACCGCGATAAAAACACTGAGCTTCCAGTCTCCAAAACTGGTTTGTGTTAAAGGGCCATTCAGCTGTAAAACTTGCTCCAATATTTTATGAGGGTTTAATTAGATGTGATAGATTGACCCTTTAAAACAAGGACTCAGCTTATCAAAGACAATTTAAGGAAGTTGAGATTATGGCCAGGCCTTACACAAAATCAAGGCTCTTTTTAGCTCCTGTGCTTTTCCTTATCTAGAATAACAATCTCCCAGATGTAATAAGATCCCAAGTAGGCATATACCACACTACAGTTTACTCTCAGTCAGTTAAGTGCCATACATGAAACATGCTTTGGGCGATCATGTCTCGAAAGAGACATGGCTGACTGGGCAGAAGATTATCCCGCAGTAGGTTGCCATTGCTTTCTGCGGTAGAATGGTTGTCAGCCAAGGCTATAGAACCCAATCTGTCCTGTTATTTAACCCATAACTGGAAGGAAGAAATGGATTAATACCTTTCCCAAGGGTATTTGCGCTTAAGTGAATGCAATGAATTCAACTGGAATTCGAACTCGGCTCTCCGATTTCTTGTTCCGAGCCGATATGTGAGAGTTTACTCTCACATCGATCAAAAATCTGCTGAGGCTGACAAAGCAAACCTTGCTGCTGAGCTTGAAAAGGATCTCTGATCTGTGACGGACTGGGGTAAGAAATGGCTTGTGAATTTTAATGCTTCCAAAACGAAGCTGCTATCTATTAACCATCACAGTCAATTGCTCCTACCCCTCCATTAGCATGGATCAGTCTAGTCTCCCTGAAAGCAAAACACTGCACCTCCTCGGCTTAACTCTAACAACAGACCTCAAGTGGAATGAGTATATAGCATCCATAGCTAAATCCGCTGCTAAGAAAGTCGGTTCTCTGTGTAGGACCAGGAAGTTTTTTCCACCTGAAACAATCCTGCATATATATAAATCTACCATCTGCCCGTGCATTGAATACTGCTGCCATATCTTGTCGGGTGCTTCTGCTATCCACCTAGGTGTGCTTGACAAAATCCAACGTAGAATCTCTAATGTAATAGATTCTGACTAGGCAGCTCGGATACAGTCACTTTCTCACTGGCGCAATGTGGCTTCCCTGTGTCTCTTCTACAAATACTTTCATGGCTTCTGCTCCGATGAACTTAGCTCACTGATGCCACCTATATATAAATTTACTTGGGCCACAAGATTAGCAACTAGGTCCCATCCTTTTACTGTGAAACCAATAAATTGTAAATGCAAATTCTACTCCATCAGCTTCTTTTCTCGCACTTCCTGCCTGTGAAATTCCTTTCCATTTACTTGCTTTTCCGACAGCTATAATCTTTAAGAATTTAAATGTAAAATCAATAGTCATCTCCTATCTCACTAACCTGTATCCTCTCTCTCATGCTCCTTTCTCTGTCCACTCCACTCTCATCAGTATTCTCATCCTTTTCTTACCCACTTCCTGACACCCCCAATAACTAGTCACTTTTTCCCATAACTTTCCTCCTATGTAACCCCCTGAAAAACAGTGGCAATAAAATGCCTTGCTTGTGGCAATATGATTATGAAAAAATTAAACTGCCTGGTAAAGAGCCACCAAGAAAGCTTCGTCCAGGCCATCTTAGAATGGAAACAAATGTTAAATAATGATGATGACAATATTTTTGATTCTTTCTGGTTTTTTTTAGTTTATTTCTTTTGTTAAGAGTAAAGTTATTCTTTCCATTTATTATATATATATAACCTAAATCTAAATCTAAACTTATTTATAAATGGAATTTTGTCTGTGTGTGTGTGTATCTGCGTGTGTTCGTTACCTATAGACTCTGAAATGGCTGAACCAATTTTCTTGAAAATTTACACAGTTGTACTATAAGCATCTGCGAGTGTTCTTAGCTAGGTTTTGTGTTGAGGTACCCCCGATAAATATCGAAAACCGATAATCAAAAAAACCGGGTTATAAAAGGTGTGGTCCAATTTTAATCAAATATGATACAATCATAGACAAAGACATAAGAAACGATATTCAGAAGTTTCAAGGTTGCAGTTCTTACAATAGTGCAGAAAATTGATAATATATATATATATATATATATATATATAAGAGGCAAGATGTTTGTGTGTGCATCTGTTTATCTACCTGTATGTCTGTATTTTTTCAGACCTTTTATTTTAGTTTTTGCTTCGGGTTTGGCTCTAAGTAGGTATAATTGTAGTTCTTAGTCTCAGCCATGATACCATTTACTCAGATGACTTATTTAGCCTTCAAAGTTCAGTTTACAATGAAAAAACCTTATTTGATATCGGTACCAGGAAATCAAAATTTGACTTACATCCATTCATTTTTCTTTCAGTCTATAGTTTTGCTTTAACTGGAAACAACTATTGCTTTTTAGTCTTTCATGCCAATGTCCAAAGAGTCTGAGCTCCAGGACCATGGATTAGTTTTAAAGCTTTCAATACAGCCGAGCAACATCGGGCTATACTGCTAGTATATATATATATATATATAGCCATACAAATTGTGTAGGTACTAATAATAGAAGGGCAATTGGCTCCTTGGCATAGAAACTGGATAATGTTTAAGGCTTATTTAGGACAAAATATAACCCAACCTCTGATTGAGTCCAATCAACCTTCCTGACCTTTGGTCAATTCCGCCCATATTGTGTTTATTAATCTCAGATTATCCAAAGCCAGATCACTTGTCATTACCTGACTAGGTTAGCCCAGACACACGAAGGAACAGCATATAATGAAAAACTAAATTTAAGACTGCCACACCACAGAGTAGATTTATATATATTGAATAGATACAAAATGATAATCAAGTCAAAACTAAATAACGTAATAAAAAATCAGTTGCCTGGTATTTCAGTAGCACATTAATATTTATGATCTATTATCTCGATGGGGCGATGGTTTATTCAATCTGCAGCTCATTGAATTTGGACTGACCATCTCTTGTAATATCTCTGGTGGCAGGCTATTTCAGCTTGTCTGCATCAATTCATTGCTGGTCTCCCTCTCACTGAATTTTGTTTTCCACCCCAGTCTTATTAAAAAAGGCACAAAACCAGGGTGTTGAAGTTAAGTACGCAATTTCTATTTCTCCTTTCCTATAAACATCTTAGCATCTCGAAATATAAGTAATTTCATTTGAACATTTTGAATTCCAATAGAAGAGGAGAAAACTTACTCTGTTATTATCTGCCTATTTCTACCAGCTGTCCTGGTAGTCAGTAAACAGGAAATTCTGAAGGCCAAATTTTGACATATACAAATCATCAAAACACATTTTGACTACACTTAGGTAACTAGATTTGATAAATTTGTTTACTTCTCCCGACAAAAGCAATTTGCACTTATTGAATTTTTGAATCTGTATTTTCCACTTTTTATCAATTTGGCTACTTTTCCCAACAAAAATAATTTTTTCCAATTTTAGAGAAATCTCTTTTCATCTTGAAAACATTTACAATTAATACAAAGCCATTTGAAAATAGGATTACAAAATGTAATTTATGTGATTATCAAACTTTGACTTTTTCAATAGCTGTGACAAACATGACAGAAGAAGAGACAAGACAAGACAAACAAATGAGTCAAAACAAACATGACAGAAGAGAGACAAGACAAGACAAACAAATGAGTCAAAACAAATTGTCAAAGATTCTGATATTTCCACAGATTAGAGATTATACAAAATCAGGCAGCCTGGAAAAAAAACCATCAAGAAAACCCCATCCAACCCATGCTAAAATAGAAATGGATGCTGATGAGTGACTTTTTTTATTGTTTTGATTATTAGATGATCCCGAATTCAATGCAAAGCACGCGAAAAAGATGGAGAAAGAACTGAAGAAGATGGAGAAGAAGGAAGCCACATCCTCTGGGAAGATTGGTTTTCGTGCAACAGCAAAAGCTGCTTCGTTTGCTTCCAGGCTCTCGCCAAAGACACAACGCAAGAAGGATAGGCTGTTGAGTGCTACTTCTCAATTAAAGGTTAGTATGATCTAGTGGGTTTGTGAATTTGATGATGTAGTGTGAGTTCAGTCCCTGACTGGAGCAGTGTGTATTTTCATTTGGTTGAAACACATGAATGGTACTAAATAAAACTAAGAACTAGACGATATCCCTAGACATGGGCAGTGGAACAAGAACAGTCTAATCCCCATAAATTAAATAAAGAGTTCTGTTCAGAATTCCCTGTAGGTTATCTAGATTGATATACACCAGACAAAGGATTGGAGTGCACAGAGGTCAAAATGGTCTGATAAAAACCAAGATGAGGACAATAGTCTGAAAAAAGTGCAAATAAGAATTTCTTGTCGAAGAAATTCAGACCCAAAAAGAAGTGCATGCAGTTGCACATATAAGCATAGAGACAGATATATATACATACACATTTACACATACTCTATTGGTTAGCCTTTAAAAATGATGCATGCCTCCATTTGTCTTTTTATATCATCGAATATAAAAACACAAAGATGCATTCAAGTAATCCAAATCCTTCTTATTCCTGTTAGAAAGAACACCCCTCTGATTGACCATGTCTTCAGGAATGTAACCATATTCAATAAGATTGGCCAGTTGAAGATGATTAGGCTGTTCTCATAGTTGGATGTATTGAATTCAAAGTTTACCTTCACCTAGACTGGTTGCCACCCAAGGATATAGATCTCAGTCTGTCCTGCTATTTAACCCATAGAAGGGTGAAGGCAATGGATTCATACATTCCCCACGAAATAAGTGAACTTAACAATATTGAATGGAATTTGAACTTGGCTCACCAATTCCTCAATTCAAGCTGCTATCTGTTACTCTGTGCCTCCAAACAAATATTAACAGATATTCTTTCAGATCTGCTTTGTTATATAAATGCTCTTACCGGAGACATATATAAGTGGGCACTGAAGTAAACACCCAGAGATGACAGTCTGTTCCATGCTAAGCACAATCATTATGCGATCATGTTTAGCATGAAAGAGACTGTTCCCTTTGGGTGTTGACTTCAATGTCCACTTTTACATTCACATATGCTCTGTTCCTGATATTGAGCACTTTAAACCATAAATATAGCATACCTGAAAACTATATTTATCATACATACACAGTTTTTTATATATATATATATATATATATATATATATATATATATTTTCAGAACTCAGGATTAATGCAAGTATTACTGACAGAATAGGGCTATTATATGTATAATGTAATTGCATTACTAATGATTTAACTATAAACATGCATTAAAGAGGAGATAGACAAAAATTTCTGTGCTCAAAAATGAATGCAAGTATTACTAATAGCATAGGGATATTATATGTATAATGTAACTGGATTACTAATGATTTTACTTTACATTATACTAAATGTAGTTAAATCTAGAGTCATATTCGATCACATTAAGCTTATCTCATCATCAAAATAGTTACATATTCCCTACTAATACCTGAGTTTAGTGGTCATGCACAGGTAAAAATCTATGCTTTTTAAAAACTTTTCTTTGATAACACCCCACCAACATCATTTTATCAAACACATAAACAATCTTACTACCATGCTGTTAGAAAGCTAACCTTACTAAATATAAAAAATGTAATACTTTTGAATTTGGTTTTTAACTTGTTTGGGTTTTTTTTGGGGGGGGGGTGATGTTGATGAGGTTTCAATTTTTTCTTAATGGATAGACTATTTTTTGTTCTCTCATTTAACATATTTGTCAAGTTTTCTTTTGTTGAAAGTGGTAATTTTTCTGCATCTGTAATCAGCACACCAAGAACTCAAGTTGGACAAGAAACTCCAGTCCCACCATCTTTGTCAAAAAAATACATTATGGGATGTAGGTATCTGGCACATTCTGACATATCTTCTGAATAAACAAGAACACAAAACCAACACATTATTTTACCTTTGTTTTATACCATTTTCTTTTTTAACAAGCACAAATTAAGTGTCAATGTTCAAATAATGACCTTAAGTGAAACACTCACATTTCTGGTATATTTTATGAATCTTTTGCTGCCAAACACCAAGTCTTCTTTTATACCAACTTTCTTATATTCAACCTCAAATTTTGTTCCAACTTTTGGCATTAAAAATGGTGATTTCATCCCCAAATTATTAAAAAATCTGAAATGCTCTTTCTCCCAGAATTCCACCATTCATCCCTGCCGCTTTGCCCTGTTGGTGGGGCGTTAGAATATGCTGACTGCCTCTCTGCAAAGAGTAAAAGTCCTCCAAGTGGCCACCTATTCACTGTGGATGGTGACCTGTGATACTTGAGGATAAGATCCTGGTCATTAAGGATTTTAAGAGTTAAACTTTACATCTTGTACTAAACTCCATCACACCACTTTGGCCTCTGAGCTAGACAATCAATTGGAGTTGCCCAATCTCATCAACCAGCTGGTAAACTCAAACCTTAAGTCAAACTAACAAAACAAACAAAACATGCTCACATTTACCATATCAAACATTAAAATGATGTAGTAAGCAATGGCTGCAGGGTTAATCAGACTGGGAACAAAGGAATCTTACATGGGTGTTTCAACCTCTGAGGAAGACCCATAATTGAGTGGATGATTCCGGATATAACAGGTGCTTGGTATCTTTCTTATATTTGAGCATATCCGTCATGTAGCCCTGGAGAAATGAGAAGATATGAGACTGTAGGAGCGCAAATAAATCTGGTAAAATTATAGAATCTGGACTAGAATCATCTGATCTATATATCTTTAACAACCAAATGAACACATTTTCTTTTAATCATTTTACCCCAAGCAAGGTAGTATCACCTCTGGTGCACAGGGGGTTACATAAGAGAAAAGTGAAAGTTTAAGCAGGCGAAGAGTGAAGAGAAAAATGAACGAGTTACTGGGGATTTCAAAGAAAGGACAAGAGGCAGATGGGAATACCAGTGTGAAGACAGTTGCGAGGGTAAAGGGAGAAAGGAAAAGACCAAGATACATGAGGTGATGAGGAAAGGATGAGAAAAGGACTGGTGTCAAGTGGACAAGAGATGGGAATTGACACTGTATCTAAATTCTTAGAGATTGTAGTTGTCAGGGAAGCAAGTATACAGAAGGGAGTTCCACAGGTGGAAAGTGCAAGAAAAGAAGCTGATGGAGTAGAAGTGGCAGCTGCATTTAGTTGATTTAACTGTAAAATGGTGAGACCTTTTTGCCAGTCTGATTGCTCAAATAAATTCTTGTGGAGGGGGCATCAGTGAGCTAAGCTCGTCAGAGCAGAAGCCATGAAAATATTTGTAGAAGAGACAGAGGGAAGCCACATCTCGCCAGTTGGAAAGTGGCTGAAGTTGAGCTGCCAGGTCAGGACTGATCACATTACAGATTCTCATTTGGAGCCTATCGAAAACCCTGAGATAAATGGCGGGGGGTGGGGGCAGACCAGATATGACAACAATATTCAATGCACAGTCAGATAGTTGATTTGTATATGTGCAGGAAGGACTCATGCGGGAAAATCTTCCTGACATGACACAGTGACCCAACTTTTTTAGCAGTCAATTTAGCTATTGATACATACCCACACCCTGGTACTCAATCAACATCAGCTATTGACCTAATCATATGCTCCCCATTAGTTTTTATAGACTTGCAATTGAAAGTTCATGATGACAAATGTGGTAGTGACTATTCACCTACTTTCCTAAATATAAACAGACCTATGTCAGAAGCAATGGCAACAACACAAAGTTAACTGACTAAAATACTAAAATGCAAGTATTACTAATAACATAGGGCTATTATATGTATAATGTAACTGGATTACTAATGATTTTACTTTACATTATACTAAATGTAGTTAAATCTAGAGTCATATTCGATCACATTAAGCTTATCTCATCATCAAAATAGTTACATATTCCCTACTAATACCTGAGTTTAGTGGTCATGCACAGGTAAAAATCTATGCTTTTTAAAAACTTTTCTTTGATAACACCCCACCAACATCATTTTACCAAATACATGGACAATCTTACTACCATACAATTAGAAACCTTTACTAAATATAAAAAAATGTAACATTATTGGCTTTGGTTTTAACTTGTTTGTTTTGCTGTGTTTCTATATAGAAGCCAATGAACCACCTATATATCTGAGATGACAAAATCTATCTCTGTAAAATATACTAAATATTACACCCACACCCAGGTACTCAATCAACATCAGCTGTTGACCTAATCATATGCTCCCCATTAGTTTTTATAGACTTGCAATTGAAAGTTCATGATGACAAATGTGGTAGTGACTATTCACCTACTTTCCTAAATATAAACAAACCTATGTCAGAAGCAATGGCAACAACACAAATTTAACTGACTAAAATTCAATGAACTCAACTCAACTCCTCCAAAATTACGATGGAAATTCTCAATAAACCAAAACCAATAGTCTCCTTTACAAACCTGCTAACACAAACAGCAAGACAAACAATACCCAAATCTTTCTTTAAACCACATACCAAATCAAAACCCTGGTTTACAGCAGAATGCAGAGAAGTAATTAAAACCAGGAAAAGAAATGCTAAATATATTCTTACACAACTCAATCACAATCAACCTAAAAAACTACAAGCAAGCTTGAGCAAAAACACATTGTATAATTAAAAAAGAAAGAAAGAAAGAGGAGAAACGTAAGTTGGATGAGCAGACATGACAGTGTTTTTTTTTTTTTATAAGCGTTTCACCCCGAGCAATTTTAAAAACACCATAATCTAACAAATCAAATATCTAGGAATCATACAAGGTAGCAAATTTAGCTTCAAGGTGCATATTGATTACCTTAAACAAAATTGCTAAAAGGCTTTGAATCTTCGATAAGTAATATCAAAACTGAATTGTCGTGTCAACCAAAAAGTGATACTCAGAATATATAGGTAAGAAATCAAATGAAAATTAGACTATGGATGCATCAATTATGGTGCCACATGTAGATTCTATCTTAAAAAACTATATACCATACAAAATCAAGGACTGACATTAAGTCTAAAGTCTTCTAGACATCACACATGCAATGTTTCTATATAGAAGCCAATGAACCACCTATATATCTGAGATGACAAAACCTATCTCTCTGATATACACTAAAACTACAATCCAAACCAAATAACTTAGAATATTAAAAAAACATATGAACCTCAATATATCCAGTTCTATAAAAATCAACCAAAACCATCCCTTCACTTGGACTTCAAATTAACAAAGCACTAGAGTAAATAAAGATACTGATAGTCTAACACCAGTCACAATAAATAAGGTAACTCTATTGACAATCTCTAAACTTCACATTGACCTAACACTGACACAAATAAAAGAAATCATCAACAAAGTATGTACGGAGAATTAAGAAAAAAAAATCATTACTATAAACCATTCTACGCAGATAAAAAATCCTAGATAGAATAGGTGCAGCAGCCACAAACAAATTCATAAACAAATTAGGCTACCAAATAATACATCCATCTATACAGCCAAACTACAAGCCATTAAAATGGCACTTAAATGATAAAAAATCCAAAATAGGAAGTTTGTAATATTGTCTGAATCTCTATCTAGTTTAACAACAATTAATGCAAAGAACACAAATCATCCCTATATTCAAGAAATCCTAGAAATTTTTCATAAGTTATTAAAGCACAAAATAATATTGGCTTGGATTCCTAACCATATTGGCATTAAGGGAAATCATGGCACTGACACAAAGAGGCAGCAAAAATGAAAATAACCAACATCAAACTCATATACTGATTATAAAAACAAATTTACATAACACGTCAAAAGAAAATGGCAAACAATTTGGAACATGTTCTCAAAGAATAAACTATATGTTTTGTCTTTTAGTTTTAAACAGAATTTTTATTAAAGTATTGGTCTGTATCTTGAATTATTTATGACACATCTAAAATGCATTATAAATGATTCGAGATGGAGATTTCCTTTTGTAAATAGTCTGTCATGGTGATCACATTATTGTAAATATCTTGTAAGATATAGTTAGAAAATAAGAATAAAAAGGAAAGTTATAAAAGAGAAAAACCGAACAAATAAGACATAATCAAGAAGTTAAAAATTGGAGGAAGAGAAAGGAAATTTGTAAGATGAGCCAATATGACAAAGCAGTTTATTTTATTTTTTTTAATGTGTGTGTGTATATATATTGGTTTATTTTCTTCTTTTCAAAAAAAAAAAACCCTGTCATGGCCGTAATTAGAAATACCAATACAACCAAGCGTACCCGATCTATAACATCGAATAGCCCAAGTGAAATCTTGATTAATTACCTTTTCTGGGGAACTTATATAATGCACGTCCTAAAGCTAGTAGCAGTTTTTTTTTCTTTCTGGGTGCGAGCTGAATACTGACCATATTTGGTTGGGTCGCCTATCGAAGAAGTCTGTTGTTTATTGAGACCCGAAACTTCTAATGACATAAGAGCAACAACACTGACGATGCACATGGATTCGGCAATTTAAGGTGTATTTTAATAATATGAACATTAGCCAACAATAAGAAAGGAGAATATAGAGCTATTGGCTGACTGTAGACAAGGCATAATACTCAAAAGTATAAGAATTGAACACATTCACCTCACATACATGCTCAAGATGAAAACTACACTTCTGTGTACCCACTGCACCTAATTTCACACCATCAAACATATTTTGATAGAATGCAAGAAGCACCAAAAATGTTTGTGGTGCATTGGATATTGGCTCAGAACGAGAAATCAGGGAGCCAAGTTCAAATTTTAGTTGAATTCATTGCATTCACTTACGTGCAAATACCCTTGGAAAAGGTATTGATCCGTCTCTTCTCTTCAGTTACGGGTTAAATAACAGGGCAGATTGGGTTCTATAGCCTTGGCTGGCAACCAGTCTACTGCAGAAAGCAATGGCAACCTACTGTGGGATAATCTTCTGCCTAGTCAGTCATGTCTCTTTCGAGACATGATCGCCCAAGCATGTTTCACGTATGGCACTTAACTGACTGATCTGCAGACCAAATAATAAAATATCTGAAGAAAATAAAATACTTCCAACTTCTATAGAAATAGAGCTTGAACATCGAACCATACAACTTACGTTTTGAAATACTCTTGAATTATACAACTTGTAATATTTTGAAAACAATTTAAAAAAACCTCACAACCTCTTGAAATGTTTTGAAATTTTCCTGAATAAAAAATCTAGTTTCAGTATTAAATGACTCACAGGGTTTGATATGCTGGTAAGTCATGTGTTGATAAAACAATCAATCGTCCATGCATTTGAATATTGCTACCACATCTGGTCTGATGCTTCAACTATATATTTAGAGATTCTAGATAATTTACAAAAAAGAATCTGCAATGATATTGGTTCTGACCTGGCATTTTGGCTTCAGTCACTTTCCCACCACCTTAACATAGCTTTCTTTAGCCTTTTCTATAAATATTTTCATGGTAATTGTTCTGATGAGCTTTCCTCATGTTACCTAGATTTCATGAATTTAAGTGCAATACTAGATTAGTGGCAATGTCTCATCATTTTGAAGTTTAAATTTCTAAAAGTTTCCATTAGTTCTATGCTAATAGTTTCTTCTTTCACACATCTCAGTATGAAAGAATGTAAGAAAAAGTTAATCATTTGTAAGAGAAAACAAAAGGACAGGAATTCAGAAGACAGGAGATAATGATTGATATTACATTTCAATTTTTGAAGATCAAAGTTGACTGGAAAGCAAGATGCCAAAAGAAAGTTCCACAAGTGAGAAGTGTGAGAGAAGAAACTGTCACATTATTTACATTATTTGGACTATTGTCCTCATCTTTGTTGCTATTTGTATGACATTTTGGCCATTGTATGCTCCTGTCTTCTTCAGGTGATAGGGATTTCAAACCAAACCCTTTATTACAACCACTGGGGTATATGAACTCCATTCCTTTCATAGTAGTGTCTCTTTTGTTGTCCTTAAGGAGACATGGTCTAGTGGATATAAATATTGGTTAGTTCCTGTGACTTGACCCAAAGAGTTGTGAGTTCAATAACAGGCTACAGCAGTGGTGAACAAGTAACTTACAGAATTAGATGGAGATAACTTATGACTACCATTCAGTAGTCTGAATAATGCAAATACTGCAAATACTACCTCATCTCAGAAATATAGACAAATACTAGAGAAACTGTCAGCATAGAACTTAATCTAGAAATTTCAACTATAAAATGGTTATACTTATTGTTGTATCACCAAGAAAGTGTGCTGCAGTATTATTCAGCACAAGATCCAGTGCTAAATGGATATACACAATTATAGTTAGAATGACAGACAAGACAGAACTTACAATACAGAAATGAGGGGTTTAGATAACAATAATCACTGAAGTAATCAGTACAAATATTACTCAAATAACACTCAAATATTATGCTTAATGCTACTATTCTTTATTTAAATAGACCATTTCAGGCCATGGGCCATTCCATCACTGAGAGTACTTCAGGGTTGTCAGCTACTCTACAACACTTATCTGCCAATGTAGTATTTTGCTTAAATTGAAGTATCAAATAAAAAAGCTTACCAGGACAATTTCCATGAAAATATTTACCAGAAAAAAACAGACAGAAGCTTCATTATGGCAGTGGAAAAGTGATGCCAGGTCAGGACTGATGACACTACAGATTCTTTTTTATTTTATCAAGAATCTTTAAATACTTAGGAAAAGAACCAGACCACATGTGACAGCAATATTCAATGCACGAATAAATGGTAAACTCATAAATATGTAAGGTAGATTCTGGCAAGAAAAATTGTCTAGTACGACACGGTTAACCAACTTTTCTCACAGCGGATCAAGCCATTGATTCAATATAATCAATCTGCTTCATGTCAAGGAAAAACATTAGTCTGAGAAGGTGGTAGGTGTCACTTTCTTGGAGGTCAGCAAAAAAAACACCATCAAAATAATTCCTGCTACTTTTATTATATTAAAGGTAAAATCATTTTGACAATGATAACATTTGAACATTGACATATTGTTATTTCATTACTAATTTGCCCCGACTTCTGATTTGGCAGCAGAATTTAACAAATATACCTGCAAGAAAAAAAGCATATCAAAATGACTTTTTTTTTCTTGACATTGCTATTACTATATCCCTTTCTTTTTGTCTAAATTTATGAGATGAGGTATTGTAATTATTTACATTGTTCGAACTGTTGTCTTCATCTTTGAGGCAATATTCACAATTTTTCAGATGTTGTACACTTCGACCTTCTTCAGGTGATTGGAATTTTGAACAGAAACTTTATTTCATTCACTTGGGTAGATTGTTCTCGTTCCATTAGTCATGTCACTTCCAGATACCTCAGTTTATATTTAAAAGTTTCTAAAAATACATGAATCAATTGCAATGTGATATTCATCATTTACTATATAAAAAAATAACTATGAAAGCAATTGGCTTATTCATAAATTTTTAAAAATGTCTGCAAATTATTAGCATAGAGCTGAGAGTTATATCGAGTGATTTCAACTGTAAAATGATGAAACATATTTTCCAATCTTAAATCGAAAGAAAATTTAAATAAACACATTACAACAAGTAAATGTAATTATAAAATTTGAAAATATGCATTTTCCGCGAATTTATTTTGTTCATTCCCGTCATATAAATTTACGAAAATGGTTTGCAAAGCGTCTGAATTTATACTGAATAAATTGTTAGAAGCCTGTATGAGAAAGATGAATGCATTTTTCATAAGCAAGTGGGACAGAGTAATTCAATGCTATTTATTTACATTATTTATATTCAAACTACTGTTCTCACCTTTGTTGTTTTCCCAGTATTTTTGTACTCTCTATAGATTAAATAAAGGGATCAGTTCAAAATTTCCTGTAGGTTACTCAGATTGATATACACCTGATGAAGGCCAGGAGGTGCAATGGCTGAAATATTGTGGCAACAACAACAAAGGTGAAAACAATAGTTCAAATATAAATAAGGAGAGTAATGGTATATCATCCAAGAAATTCAGACAGAAATCAACAGTATTAGCCAAGGATGAAGAGTTCAAACCTTGGGAGGATTAACATTATTAATCATCATCATAGTTGTCTGAAAGATAAAAGAGCATATTTTTTGTTATCTTTTTATTTTTATTTATTTTTTATTTTTTGAGAAGTGACAGCAAACATGTTGAATATGGAAGTATATAATAATAATAATAGTGTCAAGAAAAAAAACAAAATTCTTTTGGTATCTCATTTTTTTTGTGGATATGAATATTATTAATTATTATCTATTAAGATAATATTATTAATTATTATTAATTATTAATTATTATTTATTAATTTCTTTTTTTTTGAGAAATGACAGCAAACATGTTGAATATGAAAGTATATAATAATATTAACAGTGTCAAGAAAAAAACAAAATTCTTTTGGTATCTCGTTTTTTTTGTGGATATGAATATTAAGCTGCTGTTTTTTAGTTTGTTTAATCTTTTGTTTTCATGAATCCAGGAGATTTAAAATGCACAAAAAGTATTTGAATGTCACTTATTTATAATCTACAGTTGTTTATTTTTTTCTTTTTCAAAATATTTTGTCTATGTTTTCTGTGATTGTTTTCTTTTCTGCTTTACATTGAAGATTTTGAGCTAATTTACATGCAGTAAACTTAATTTCTTCTTACAACTCTCAATTTCTTTATCAAATATTGCCAAGGAAGTTTATAGAAAAACATATTAACACTTCTGCTGGTGTAGATGGATTTTACAAAACCGACATTACCTGCACTCTCGCTCTCTCTCTCTCTCTCTCTCTCTCTCTCTCTCTATATATATATATATATATATATATAGTGCATCGAGGCAGCAGATAATTTTCTAAATATATACTGTTAAATATAAGAGACAATGAATGTCTGTTATGTTTAATCATGTGCCGTTCTAAACATTGTATTTTGACCTTAATTTCAGGTGAAAATAAAGACAAAAGTTGTCCAACATTTGGACGTTTTTTATTATACTGGTTTTAAGCTTTCGAATCACATTAGCCACCTTCAGAGCACTATCAAAGATGATTTTATCTTGTTTTGACATAAAACATTGCTAAGCAGCAATAACAGTCACTGAATAGCAGACGCAGTTCATAAATTTGTAATTCAGTTCTAAAACGTCACACCACATGAGAGACCAAACTGTTAACAGAATGATATGTCGAAATGCAATCTAATGTGTTGTGACCAGATTGAAATGTGATGTTATTAAGTGTGGGTTGTTTTGATTTAATGTAGATGGCCTCTAATATTTGAAGATTCTTTTTACTATGTTGGACAATTTTTGTCATCATTTTCACCTGAAATTAAAGCCAAACTACAATGTTTAGAATGGCTCATGATTAAACATAATAAATAGTCATTG
Source organism: Ascarosepion bandense (assembly GCA_037127315.1). Taxonomy (NCBI): domain Eukaryota; kingdom Metazoa; phylum Mollusca; class Cephalopoda; order Sepiida; family Sepiidae; genus Ascarosepion; species Ascarosepion bandense. Next base: position 3,607,732 of record JBBBDQ010000423.1, on the reverse strand, counting down.
TCTGTTATATTTAACAGTATATGTTTAAAAAAAAATTATATATATATACACATATTTATTTACAAAATTTTATGAAATCATTTATGAAATAGATTAACTCTGACATTTTTTTTAATTTATTTGTTTAAACATTATTTTTTAATGGATTCTCATATTTGAGTAGATATTCTCTTTCTTATAATTAAACAGTATATTTATTGATATCTTTCAGCCCAAATAATCAAGAAATCTTGTTTGAAAAACATGCATCCTCTGGTGGTCTAAGGCACATTAGATAAACTGGTGATTTTCCCAAGGGGTATGAATCCTGTTGGAGTATGCATACTTTCTTTAAAAGATTTCTTGATTATTCAGGTCAGTAGGTATAAATAATTATACAGTTTGATAATAAAAATAAGAGTATCCATTAAAAAAATTTTTAAACACACACACACACACACACACACACACATATATATATATATATATATATTATCCTACATCTATAACACAACTTGAAGTTTCATACACTATGCAGTTATCAGGTGTTTGTAATGAACTGACTGATCAGGGATTTTAATTTTTGGTTCTTGTGTTGTCAGAATATGCACCTGATGATTGCGTAGTGCATGAAACTCTGGGTCATAATATAGACTTGGGTTAATATGTATATTTATTAATATATATTTTATGGCTCTGTTATATTACCTCAAGCACTGTTTTATGAAAAGCCAAAAAATATTTATATATGCGCGTGTACTTGCATGTATATTCATATATATATATATGTGTGTGTGTGTGTGTGTGTGTATATATATATATATATATATATATATATAATGTAAATACTGAAGTCAAGTCAATACCTTGTCATGACAGTTTTTATGATAAATGCAATCATCAAGCCATAACGATTGCATCTAGCATGAAAAAACTGTTGCTTCTGGGCATTGACTTTCCCAGTTCATTTTCATATTTACATACACTCTTTTCCTAATACTGAACACTGTCACCATAAAAATAGCATACCTTAAAACTATATTTTATCATTCATATATATATATATATATATATATATTATTAATTACATGTTTGAACATGTTCAAACTACAAACTGCTACAAAATTGTACATTTTGTTTCGACTTTGAAAGAACAATATCTCATCAGGCAATTAACAATGATGGTAACGACCTGATGAGACATTGTTCTTTCAATGCCAAAATAAAATGTACAATTTTGTAGTAGTTTTTAGTTTTCACATGTTCTAACATATAATTAATACCAAATATTCATTGTTCTATTTTTATACTGAGCACTTTTTTAAATTAATATTTTGAATGTTGCAATTATTTTCCTCATTTTTATTCATTTGAAGATATATATATATATATATATAATATATAAACTTGGAAATTCCTGCTTGCAATAAGATGGTGTGTCTTTTTACCCCCTGACACCACTTTATTTTAACTATTTTCACGCGTTGAGTTTTAGAAAGCAATGATTAAAATTGTAATATAACGTAAACATATGATGAAAGTGATTTTTTTAATTTTGTTCTTGAAAAATTTACAACAAAGATATTAAACACTATTTAATAGTTTGTTTACAACAATAATTGTATATTTACAACATTCTAAAAAGTAGGACAATTGTATTAAAATTAATGTCATACAATATTTATCATTTACCAATTGGTAAAGAAATAAATATAAAAACAATTTTTTATTCATAAATTTATAAGGATTTATTAATTATTAAATTATGTGAACCAAATATAACAAAATCTTTATTATTTACCATTTTATGAAATTTGCCATTGTCTTGCCAACCATTCCAATGAACAATCTAATAAATAAATAGATTTTATTATTTTTGTTATCCCCAAGATCAAAGCAAATGTATAAATTCACTTACATATTTTTCATTTTTGTTCCAATTCTAATCATTGATTTTTAAATCAATAAACATTCAAAGAGTGAAGGTAGTTAAAAAAAGCAGTGTCAGGTAAAAAAAAAAATAAAGAAGTATTCTTTGCCACTCTGGTATTGCATATATAAAGGCCTATATATATATATATATATATATATATAACGGTCATGTCACGTTGGATACACCGGTTCCCGCTCAATCACCGAAGTTAAGCAACGTTGAGCCTGGTCAGTACTTAGGTGGGTGACCACTTGGGAATACCAGGTGCTGTTAGCATTCACGGATGTGCGTTGGGGTGCGGTGGATGTCGGCTTGGAAGGGGAAATCGGTGAGCCGAGTTCCAATTTCAGTCGAGCACGCTGCATTCACTTGCGCACTGGTACCCTTGGGAAAGGTATTAATCCATTCGTTCCCTCCAATTATGGGTTAAATAATTGAGGTCTGCTGTTCGTGCGATTTGTGGCAGTCATCTGCACCAATTGTTTGTTATCAGCAGTTCCAAGAAGTGTGGATGGTACTACACAATGCCTTCACCACTATAAACAAATCTCTGTGTGGTTGTCTTGCTGGAAAAAGGTTGGACCCTCATACGTTGAACGCGACGGGAGAATCCATCACTATATATATATATATATATATATAATGGCTGACCACTCATATTCAAGTATACCCGTTTACCAAGGCGACTAGCTAATCCCCATTGCAGATGCTTGCTCAGGCACACTTGTGCTTATTAATCACCCACAGAGCCCACCTGTTGTTTATACTACAACTATGCTAAGCATACCTTAGTTACAGTTTCTTGGAGAGAGAGTGTGTTATCTGGTCTGAACAACAATCTTAACAAGACTGGGGCACTCAAACCTGTAGCTGTTATGATTTGTGACTGCAAACTAGCACAACCATTGATGACCCTCAAAGAGAGTCATCTATCTAAATTTACTTACAAAGCTTGGGTCAACCCATGGTATGGTTTTCAGACCTTTTCTAATGGTGCCACACGCTGCGATCACCTCCTCCATATGGATAACATCAAAAAGTCCCCTTCTTGACAGATTGACCATGGTAAGATTCAAGCCCAGTTTTCATGGTCAGAAAGTAAACATTCTAACCATTTGGTTATGTACCCATATATATATATATATATAACATGGAATACTTGGCATATAAGTCAGATAAATTCTGATAGAGACAAACTCAAAAGAACTCAATGTTAAATTTATTTATTTAATTTAACACAGTAATATAATTTAGAAAAATTTTTAGATATTCTACAATTTCATGGGTAATACGTATTCCACAGGCTGAAAACTTGCTGCTCGTCAGACCCAAATCTCAAATGGGTCTGACGAGCAGCAAGGTCAGTCTGCAGAATACGTATTACCCATGAAATTGTAGAATATCTAAAAATAATTTTTTCTAAAATAAATATATATATATATATATATATATATATTTTCAAGACAGCATCAAATGTAAATCCCTAGTATTTTTGCTAACTGGTACTTAGTTCTGTTTCCAAACTAACATAGATATAAGGGTAATGTTAGCTGTTTCTCTATAAGGAAACATTTGGCATTCATTGACCAAGCAGCCAGTACTGCTTTTAGATAAAATTTGTAAAACTTTTCTCTTAAAACATTTTTTCAGCTGTTATCTCTCTCTCCAGTATTCATAGGGTTTGTTTCCTAACCTTTTATTTGAAATAATGTGGAATGGCAACTGACTTCTCACGGAAGTTTACTACAATACAAGTGGCATCACAGGTCGTAGCTGTGAAGATTAGACCTGGTGGAACCAAGAGATTTATTTCATCTAAGCACTTTCCATGGAAGTAGTACTAGAGTGTTATGGTGCAGTGGATATCTGCTCACAGCGAGAAATCTGGAAGCCGAGTTCAAATTTCAGTTGAATTCTTTGCATACACTTACCCACAAATACCCTTGAGAAAGGTATTAATCTGTCTCTTCCCTCTGGTTATGGATTAAATAACAGAACAGATTGGGTTCTAAAGCCTTGGCTGGCAGCCAGTCTACTGCAGAAAGCAATGGCAACCTACTGCGGGATAATCTTCTGCCCAGTCAGTCATGTCTCTTTTGAGACATGATCACCCCAACTGTGTATCACGTATGGCACTTAACTGACTGACTTATTGACTGCCTGACTGACTGACTGAGTGGTGAAGTAATAAAAGGCTCACCACATTCCACCTGTGAGAAAGAGGGTGGAAAATAACTTGCCGCCAAAAATGACTCGGACATGCTTTTGAACCCTGTTGAGACTGAGAAGTGAAGACTGAACAGCTTTTGCCCAAATATGACAACAGGACTCTATCTTTAGCCTGACCTGGCTCTTGAAAAGGTAGAGGACAGCAGGAGGAGTCAAGTACTTACTGGAGCCATAAAGCAAGTTAACCACTTTTTCTTCATCTTTAGCAATAGATCATATGTAAGGGTTTCTCTTGAAGTCAAGCGTGAGTTTAAGGACCAATAGTCTCTCAAGTCATTGGGGTACAGTGAATATCAGCTTGGAGTGAGAAATTGGAGAGGCGAATTTGTATTCCAGTTAAATTTGTTGCATTCACTTACCTTGGAAAAGGTATTAATCCATCTTTTCTCCCTCCAACTTTGGGTTAAATAGCAGGACAGATTGGATTCTATAGCCTTGGTTGGCAACCAGTCTACCACAGAAAGTAATACAACCAACTACCAGAAAATATTCTGCCCAGTCAGTCATGTCACTTTTGAGACATGATCGCCCAAGCATGTATCACATATGGCACTTGACTTGCACAAATACCCCTGAGAAAAGTATTAATCTGTCTCTCTCCCTCCAGCTAAGAGTTGAATAGCAGGACAGATTGGGTTCTATAGCCTTGGTTGGCAACCAGTCTATCACAGAGAGTAATGGCAACCTACTGGGGGAAAATATTCTGCCCAGTCAGTCATGTCTCTTTCGAGACCAAATTTTGGTAAGGCTTTGTCAATACAGGAGGGTATAAAGAGATTAAGGAGGTTCACCGATGTCCCATTGTGTCAGGGACACAAATGGGTTCTTTGATTATCTATCTTAGTTCATAAGTGATGGACAACTTTGTGGTTGATATTGCAGTCACTAGAGATATGAATGATCAGTCAGTCAAGTGCCATATGTGATACATGCTTGGGTGATCATGTCTCAAAAGTGACATGACTGACTGGGCAGAATATTTTCCCCCAGTAGGTTGCCATTACTCTCTGTGATAGACTGGTTGCCAACCAAGGCTATAGAACCCAATCTGTCCTGCTATTCAACTCATAGCTGGAGGGAGAGAGACAGATTAATACTTTTCTCAGGGGTATTTGTGCAAGTCAAGTGCCATATGTGATACATGCTTGGGCGATCATGTCTCAAAAGTGACATGACTGACTGGGCAGAATATTTTCCCCCAGTAGGTTGCCATTACTCTCTGTGATAGACTGGTTGCCAACCAAGGCTATAGAATCCAATCTGTCCTGCTATTCAACTCATAGCTGGAGGGAGAGAGACAGATTAATACTTTTCCCAGGGGTATTTGTGCGTTAGTGAATGCAACAAATTCAACTGGGATTCAAACTTGGCTCACCGATTTCTCGTTCTGAGTTAATGTCCAATGCACCATAATGATAGCCAAGGGAAATTCAATGAGGATATTATCAATCCTCTCAGATCAAAGATTACTGTCCCTTCATCCTGAAGGTGATAAAGGGCAAAAACAAATGTGATATTATGGAGATGTGCCACATGAAAGCACATATACAGGACAACTGGGCCCTTGTTCTTTGTGTCTTTGCCACAGGAAAACCCATCTTTTATGTAAGCTCCAAGGCTGTTGCAATTTAGGTAGTTTTATTTTGTTATAAGAGAAGAGCCTTGACTGTCCAATACTCTAGTAGAATTGAGATATTACCTGCTTCAGACAGAAACACGAGGTTATATTTGGACTGAAGAAGAGAGTTCTCCTTCTGAAAATTTGGAATATGACCCCTCACGAAAGATTGGATAATTGGAGTCTACATTTTTTTTTTTAGGTTGGGTTTACTAGTTGTGTTAATTTACAGTTTAATTGATTTCATGTGTATATTGGTTGGTAGAAGACTGGTAGGCAGTGAGACAAACACACCCACAAGAGTTGTATATAAAATAACCTGGATTGATGTCTGGATATATTTCTATAATAGTAGTCTTCATCGTGGTATCGAGAAGCTACATCAAAGACTACTACATGCTCCAGAAACCATTCGCAAAATGGCAGTACAATATTATACACCTGCTGATATCCATCTTTGAAGTTACTTGAAGCTCAGATTCATTACTATCAGACAGATGATGCCAAAACCCAGAAAACATCGACCTTCAGCACCATTAATGAAAAGACAAAAACAATCCCGGAAAGAATATATAGATGTAATACCCCTATAGTGTATATCTTGTCAACCCAGAAGTCAAAGCAACAAAACATTCCTTGGGTCAGAAACTTTGTACCACTAAAAGACCTAAGGTACCAAGACCAGCTCACTTATATACATGAGGACTAAAAGATCCAACGAGAAAAGCAGATAACAAAAGTTGCTTAGAGGTACATTCATCTCCTGGTATATGTTCTGATAACCTCACCTCAGTGATATTTATATTACTAGATTGGTGTCAAGATTTCATCATTTAACAGTTGAAACTGTAAGTTTTATGTTAATAGCTTCTTACAGTATTTACATTATTCGGACTATTGTCCTCATCTTTGTTGCCATTCGTACAATTTTTTTGTTTAATCGTATCACCCCAAGCAAGGCGGTAACGCCACTGATGCGCAGGGGGCTACATAAGAGTGAAAAGATTGGAAAAGAGAAAGCTGGAAACCACATCCTAAACAGGGAACAAGGAATGAGCCTCTTCACCTGTCCAACAGACGTGGGTGGAGTGTGAACCAGGCGATAGTTTAGTCTATCTACTCCAACAAAGATGAGGACAATAGTTTGAATAATGTAAATACAATAAGTACTACCTAATCTCAGAAATATAGACAAATAATAGTTTCTTTTCTCCCACTTTTCACTTGTGGAACTCTCTTCCAGCTTTTTGCTTTCCTGTCAAGTTTGATCTTCAAAAACTTTTACATACATTATTTTCTGTCCTCTTCAATTTGGTTCTTTTATTGTTCTCTCTCGTTAATAATGTTTTTCTTATGTTTTCTCACACTCGGCAGCACCTTGCTTTTTTACTTTGTTTTGTGTGAAATGATTTAAAAATACAAACAAAACAAAATGGTCAATAGTCTAAGAGAACTTCTACGATTATAGATGACAATTCAACGATCATTTGTCTCTTTAATAGTGAAATCTTTTTTTTTTCAGTTTTGCTTTTTTGCAGTTTTATTTTCAACTTATCTTTTTTTTTTCATTTATTTTTATTGGCCATGTCTTATTTTACCAAAAATTTTAAATATTGAATTTTGTAAAAGCTCAAAATAATCTAGTATTAAAGTATTAATAATTCTTTTTGAGAATAAAAAAAAAACATTTAAGAAAAAGAAAATGTTACAATGAAGAAATAGTTGAATTGAAAAACCATTTGCGGACTCAAATGGCAGTGTGTCAATACAGGGTGTGGAAAAAATCCCTCCCACATAATGGTAAGATGTTAGTGGCAATAGTGTCTTTATATAGCTAATGTCTTACCATTATGTGGGAGGTATTTCTACCTCACACTTATATAAGATTTTGCAACATGTCAACTCTTGCTGAGTTATTTAATCTTAAATTTTTTATGGGGTAGCCAGTGAGGATTGTCAGTAGTAATTGTCAGCCTTGCTCATCCTTATCCCAGAGAAATGGAAAATTTTTTCAAATATTTTTGATTTTTGCTGTTTAATTGTAAAGATAATTACGATAATGGAGATGAAAAAATAACAATTGTCTAAATCAATAATGAAAAGGCATTATGCAAGAAATGCAATCCATATTCTCTTGGTGTCAGTTTAAACTATATATAGAAAGTGTAAGAGAAATACCTTCCATATGATAGTACGACATTAGTGGCAATGGTATCTTTATCTTGCTAATGTTTTACCATTAAGCAGAAGGTATGCATTTCTCAGAAGTATATGCAAGAGATATTTAATATCCTTTCTTAAATTGAAAGGGCAGTTACGCCTGTTTGAGATTTTTCATATTTCCACCTACTTCAGCTCATTTTTTATATTTGCTTTTTCCATTCTCAAAAAGATTATTAACACTTGAAACTATTTTAAAACTGCATCAAACATTTTCCCATCTCTCTATTTCTTTTTACACTCAACTGTTCAACTAATTCTATTGGCTTGAATCTCAATCAAATTTTCATTTCAATCATTATTCTTTTCCCTAATTTCTAAAATTTTCTAACATCACAATTTCAGATCTTCTTCAGAGGTTGAAATATTACTCAAAGTGGGTTCCTCTAAGATCCAATTTTGTTTGCCATGAAAATTAACACTATCTTATTAAAAAAAGTAAATGTTTTATTCTAAAAATAAACATCGAATATATTTACAGATTTCAGTTCAATAATTTTCACAGATTTTTTTTCAGTGTTTCTTCATTATTTTATTTTTTTAAAACTAGATTAGATAGCCTATATTTGTCAGTGGTATATCAAGTTATGAGGGTCCAGGTTTTCAAGTTATTGTATCTCTTATATCAGGTGATATGTATGCTACAAAGTAAAAAGAAAACAGAACTGTTTCAGGCTTGATAAGAAACAATTAAAAACAGTATAAATTTTATGAAAATAGTGTTTATATTTCAAAACTAATTCTTCTTTAAGTCATAACTGCTGTCTGTAATGTCTGATGTCTGACTACAATCGAAATTATTAAACATGGCATTTTTTTTCAATTCCTACAACAATTTAGCTAATCAAAATAAGGCAAATAGTTTTGTTTTTGTTTTTTAAGTACAGTACAGAAAAATAGAATATTTCATTTTTTTTTTAGAAATAACTTTCATATTTCTTATACAAATTTCTTGAAAAATTTGACAGTTTACTTTGGTTTGTTTCTTTTTCATCACAAGCAATTAAAACCAATAAGATGAGGGTTACTGAGTGTGAAAGAATATAAATAAAAGAAGGTTGTTCTGAAGGGGCGTGCCTCTTCGTCCTACAGCACGAATGCTGGTGTCACACAGGGCTCTATCCTGGGCCCGACGCTCTTCTATTTTTATCAATGACCTCCCAGATGAGATCAAGTCCCAAGTAGGCATCTACGCAGATGACACTACAATATACTCCCGCTCCAGTAAGAAACCTGTCGTGGTGGACAGACATAATCTCACTGCTAACCTTGAGCAGGATCTACACTCTGTGGTGAACTGGGGCAAAAAGTGGCTTGTCCAATTCAATTCATCTAAGACCAAGCTGTTGTCTGTCAACCATTACAGGCAACCTCTCCTGCCTCCCATAAGCATGGACCAAGTGATTCTCCCTGAGAGTAATACCCTACGCCTCCTCGGACTTACCCTGTCCTCAGACCTCAAATGGAACCACTATATTGAATCCATAGCAAAATCTACTGCTAAGAAGATTGGGTCACTATGTCGATCCAGGATGTTTTCTCCACCTGAATCCATCCTGCATATATACAAGTCAACCATCCGTCCGTGCATGGAGTACTGCTGCCATTTATGGTCAGGTGCCCCTGCCCTTCTCCTCAGTGTTCTTGACAAGTTCCAAAGGAGAGTCTGTAATGTGATAGGTACTGATCTGGCGACTTGACTGCAGCCACTTCCCCATCGTCGAAATGTGGCCCCCCTTTGTCTTTTCTATAAATACTTTCATGGCTTCTGCTCAGATGAGCTTAAGTCACTGATGCCTCCTCAACAGGTGTTTACTCGTGCAACCAGACTGGCAGCTGGGTCCCACACATTCACAGTCAGGTTAGCCAAATGCAGACGACAATTCTACTCCTGCAGCTTCCTCTCTCGCACTTCCCGCCTGTGGAACTCACTCCCGTATTCTTGCTTTCCTGACGGCTACAACCTCCAGAAATTTAAATGCAAAGTCAATACTCATCTACTAACCACTGGACTCTAGCTCTCTCCCCTCCCCTGTATAATCTTCCCTTTCTCTCCGCCCATGTATCTGTCATTGCACCTGCATTCTCAGCTTTCTATTGTTCCTTTCTAACTAGTTTGTACTCCTCACTCTTTTCTAATTAATCTTTTTACATTTATGTAACCCCCTGCACATCAGTGGCGTTTCCACCTTGCTCGAGATGATTAAAAAAAAAAAAACATTATTAAGAAGCAAGAATAAATGAACAAGAATTTTTTAAAAAATGGTAATTGTTACTATCTTCTTGATTCCTTTTAATTTATTGTACTTAATCTTCAATAATATTTCTATTTTCTTATTCTTTCACATTCAGTAACCCTTTTGTGTCTTAGTGGCTTTACTGCCTTGCTTGGGGTGAAATGATTAAAAAAAGAATATCATAAGGACAGACACAGCATTTAAATTTTTTTGACTGGGAAGAGAGTCTCACAAACAAGAAGTGCAATAGGAGAAATTGAAAGCAAATAACTTAGTTACATCCAGCTATTTCTGGGTACCTCAACATGAAGTAATAGTTAGCAAGCTTGTCCCACTTGGCTCATTACAATTAAGTAGTGAGTTCGAGCCTCACTGGGTGCCCTATACTTTCAGCCTTGTGTTACGCTTAAAAAATGACTACATTCAGTCATTTAAACTCTTTACTCTTAAAGATATATCCATTTGCTATACAGAAAAAAAAACCTTGTAATACTTTGATCTCCTCTTGATGATACTCCATAAATTTTCTATTGGATTTAAATCTGGGTTAATTACAGGCCAGTGAAGAAAAGTAATCTTATTTTGTCAAAATCATTCTTTCATAGATTTTAGTTTGGGGATTAGGGCAAAGTGATGCTGGAAGTGGATGTGCGTTGTGGTACAGTGGATATCGGCTCGGAACGAGAAACCGGGGAGCCGAGTTCGAATTCCAGTTGAATCCATTGTATTCACTTACGCGCAAATACCCTTGGGAAAGGTATTAATCCGTCTCTTCCTTCCAGTTATGGGTTAAATAGCAGGACAGATTGGGTTCTCTAGCCTTGGTCGGCAACCAGTCTACCGCAGAAAGCAATGGCAACCTACTGTGGGATAATCTTCTGCCCAGTCAGTCATGTCACTTTCGAGACATGATCGCCCAAGCATGTATCACGTATGGCACTTTAACTGACTGACTGATGCTGGAAGATAAATTCATTGTCCCCAAACTTGTCCTCATTGCACGAGATAAGGAAATGATTTAGCACATCGTGATAGAATATCGTACTGAAGGCAAATTGGCATGGCCAAGGATGCATTCCAGAAGCTGAGTAGAGTATTAAGAGACAGGAAAATTTCACTAGAAACAAAGAGAATACCGGTCTGCTATGTTATGTCTGTTTTTAGATTTGGCAGTGAATGCTGGACATCTCCTCAAAGATGAAGGAGAGACTTGAAGCAATTAAAATGTGGTTCTACAGAAGGATACTGAGATAGATGACTATTGACTTTACATTTGAATTCTTGAAGATTGTAACCATTGGGAAAGCAAGTAAACAGAAGTGAATTCCACAGGCAGGAAGTGCAAGAGAAGAAACTGCTGGAGTAGAATTTGCATTTGAGATTTACTGGTTTTGTCTTCAAGACAATAGGTTGCAACCCAACAATGGATTTTTGAGTTTTGCCCCACTTCCCACAACAATGACAACTTTTTGTGACTAGAGTGTTTTTTTTTGGGGGGGGGGGGGGTGACAAAATGATGAACACTGAAGATTCTGCTTATTTATACCAATACTTGGACGCTGAGAATACTCACAAAATATGTAAATAAATTAAAGCAGAGTCATGCAGACTTCAGAGTTTTGCAAAATCACCCCCATGATGATGTCTTCACTTCTTAGGGCTTTTTTCAATCTACTGAAAAAAGCTTCAAAAATACTCTGAGGAGTGAGGATATTATAGTGGTGCCTTCATGGACCGAACATGTGAACAGCGATGAGGTTTCGGAGAGGATGGAAACAAAAGCGAAAACTAATATTTGACATCAGAATAAGACAGCTGAAGTTCCTGAAACATCTAATGAGGAAGAATGGCTTGGAGAATCTGATACTCATAGGTCAGACAGAGGGAAAGAGAAACAGGGGAAAGCAGCATGTAGCGTACTTGATAAACTTGAGCAAGTGGATGGCAGAGCAGGGTTTGGGTGGGGCAACAGGATGCTAGAGATAGGGAGAATTGGAAGGCCATGATTCTGAAGGGACATGGTACATAGAAGATAGAATGTAGCATTAACTGACATCTTCAAAAATAGATCTTTCCAATACAAGTGACAGATGTACAACCTCAAACCATTCAATCTGCTGAAAAAAACTTTAAAAATTCTCTGAGGAGTGAGGAAATTATAGTGGTGCCTTACCGAAATCAGCATGACTCTGCTAAGTTAAGTGACAAACTACTCCACATTAATCCTACCAATGCTCTCTTTCTATATCGATATCGAGCACTTTACGACAATAAACCTACTTGCCAAAATATCTTTTTATCAGTCAACCAAAAAAAATAAAATAAACAGTCTTGGCACTAAGCATCATTACAGCTCAATACTAAATAAATTATTTAAATTTAAATTAAATTAAATTTAAATTGTCAGGGGAAAATGTCAGATTATTTTTCAACAATTTTAAACAAATTAGAGTGAGAAATATGACAGTTATTCATAAAAAATAGAACTATCTTTATGAACTATTTTTGTATTGGTACTAAAAACATGGGCATTGTGGTGCAATGGATATCAGCTCAGAAGAAGACAATCAGAGAGTTAAGTTCAATTCCCAGTTGAATTCATTGCATTCACTTCACACAAATACCCTTGAGAAAAGTATTAGTCCATCTATTCTTCTTTCAGCTATGGGTTAAATAGCAGGACAGACTGTGTTTTATAGACTTACTTCATAACCAGTCTACCACAGAAAGTCATGATATAAACATATCGGATATAAATATAGCAATATTATGATATAAATATATATATTTTAATATATATTATGATATAAACATAGCAATATTATGATATAAATATATATATTTTAATATATATTATGATATAAACATAGCAATATTATGATATAAATATATATTTTTTAATATATATTATGATATAAACATAGCAATATTATGATATAAATATATATATCTTAATATATATTATGATATAAACATATCTGATATAAATATAGCAATATTATGATATAAATATATATATTTTAATATATATTATGATATAAACATAGCTGAAATAAACATAGCATTATTATGATAAAAATATGTATATTTTAATATATATTATGATATAAACATAGCAATATTATGATATAAATATATATATTTTAATATATATTATGAGATAAACATAGCTATATTATGGTATGAATAAAGACTGAAGAAAAACATAGCTGATATGTTTGCTCCTCTGACAGACTTTATCATGACAACACTCTATATTGAATTTTTAGATAAATATATGATAATATTAGTCATTTCTTAATAAAGAAATATTTATCATTCATTGACTGAGCAGCCAATACTGCTTTGGGTTGAAATTTATAAAATCTTTCCCTTTAAACAATTTTTCAGGAAAATAGATTTCTCAAGTCTTTTATTGCTCTTTCCAGCATTGATAAGGGTTTCCTTCCTAACCTTTTGTTTGAAATGATGTGGAATGTCAACATCTTATGTCATTATTTTCTCTTCAATTTACATGTGTTATCCATTTTAGTTGTTGTTGCTGTTGAAGGTCCTCAAGTCATTTGGTTTTCTTTTTTTCTTTGTTTATGATTGTTTAACATAGTCCACAAGGTTCAAAGAAGTGTATTCACCACCAAGACCCGTAGGCTTAACCATTGATCTAAGAAGGTAGTCATATACAACTGACAGTTTAGATATTTCTGAATGAATTTGTCACCAGGCATTGCATCCACATGAAAGTCTCGATCTAGCAAGGTTATTTAAGAATATGATTTGAGATTTCAGGTTTTGGTTTGGTAGAAATTTATTGTGTTGAACAAAACTACCTTTAATGCAGCCAATTCTATGCCCATATTTTTTCTCCAATATTAAATTTCTTATAACTGATTCAGACGTCGAGGAAATAGTATATAACAAATGAAAAGAAGTAAGAAAGAGAAAAAAAAAAGAAAATTTATTTTATTTTCGTGAGTCATTTCACCTCAATCAAGGTTATAAAGCCACTAAGATGCAAGGGGTTATTTGGAGTGAAAGAGAATGAGAAGACTTTAGTGAGAAGAAAGGACAATGAAAGAACAGAGTTCACAAAGGCCAAATACAATGATTGGCATTGCATTTAAAGTTTTGAAGAAAAAGCGAGATTGTGAGACAAGAAATTATTAGAATAAAACATATGGTGGCATCTAACTAGTTCAATAAAAAAAACAGTGTGACCTAATTACCAATCTAGTAGCACGCTTAAATTCATATAGTTGAGGCACCAAGGAGGAAAGCTTGTCAGAAACATCACAATGAAAATAGTTGTAGAAAAAAAACAGAGGAAAGCTATGTTGATGAGAAAGTGACTGAAGTCAAGATGCCAGGTCAGGATTGATTACATTGCAGATCTTTGTTTGAATTTTGTCAATAGTCTTGAGATATGTAGTTGCAGCACCAGAACAGACATGGCAGCAATTATTTATCCATCACACCCAGATGGTGCATAGGGCAGCAACTTTTTGTTGCTGTTTCTGTAACAAACTGTTTTTTATGGGATAAGGTTGTTAGCTCTGCACCCAACCCCCAAACCTGGAGGACTGGTGGACTATTCTTGGTTCTTACATTTACAGCACCTGGTATTCCCAAATGGTCACCCATTTAAGTACTGACCAGGCTCGATGTTGCTTAACTTCAGTGATCAGACAGGAACCAGTGTATTCAACAAGATATAGCTGTAGACTATGGCAGCAATAGTCAATTTGAAAAAAAATGGTAAACTTATAAATGTACAAGACAGATCCTGACAAGAAAAATTGCCTGGCATAACACAATGAACTAACTTTTGTAGCAGTTGATCACTGCACTTTTTAGCTTTAATAAATACTGAAAATAATTTCAAAACAAGAGATTAACACATTGATTTGTGAATTTCGTAACAGTAATTGAGAAGATGGTGCAGTGGATATCAGTTCAGGATGACAAATCAGGGAGCCAAGTTTGAATTTCAGTTGAATTCCTTGCATTCACTTACACACAAATACCTTTGAAAAAAGTTATTAAACCGTCTCTTCCCTCCAGTTATTGATTAAATAACAGGACAGATTGGGTTCTATAGCCTATATCTGGCAACCAGTCTACTACAGAAAACAATGGCAACCTATCCAGTCAGTCATGTCTCTTTCGAGATAGGATCACCCAAAGCATGTATCATGTATGTCACTTAATTGACTGAATGAAATGAGAGCAGTGTATATTTGGGTTCAGTGAAAATGCGCAAGCAATAATTAAGCCTGACTAAAAGTAAGAACTAGGTGAGATATTCCTAGATATGAGCAAAGAAACAAGAACAGTCTACACCTATAGATTAAATAAAGGGATCAGTTCATAATTCCTTGTAAGTTACCCAGATTGATACACACATGAAGAAGACTGGTGTGTACAATGTCCGAAATGTTGTGATAACAACAACAAAGATGAGGAAAATAGACTGAATATAAATAATTAAAACTTTTTTCTTTTCTGATAGAACATTGAAAGTCTTGAAAATTTAAAATAAAAGTATAACTTTACCTCAAGTGGCTTCTATCCCCTGGTCTTATACAGGGTGAATTTGATAAAAAAAAACACAATTTATTTTTCTTACAGTATTATACGTTGATTCATTTAGACTACTTTTCTCAGCATTGTTGTTTTTATGTCAACCTGTTCAGCCATTCTACTCTCCATCTATCATCAGTTGTTGAATAGAACTCTTTGATTCACAGAGTAAGTCATTCTTATTCCTCACCGTGTCATATTCAGTATCCTTCCAAGAGAATTTAAAAATAAGAACCAGACAATTCTTCCTTATGTTGTTGTTTCATTTCTACACTACCAGACCCAGAGATTGAACTTATGGTTTCTTTAGAAACAGATAAGTGTTATCAGCACGTTTTTATTCATAAGGATGTTCACGCTTTGGAGCATAAGATTTAATATCTGTTCTTTTTTAATTAACACTTCCTCTATAGCACTCATTTCTATGCTTGGTCAACTGATTGGATTTTTTAGCATAACACAGGCACAGTTACAGTTAATTATTGGAAGGTTACTGAATAGAGCTGACATTTGAGGACGATTAACAGGTGCAACAATTAAAAATGTGATAAAGACAAAGAAACGATCAAAACAAATCGATATTCACACCCTGTCCTAGGAATTATATATATATATATATATATAATTAATGTAGAGAAATTTGTCTCTTAGCTCAGTGATGTTATTTTATTCATGCTTACTTTGAAGTTTCTCTAAGAAAAACCAAATAACCCTGAAGAGTAAAGACATTACAATAATGGTGTCTCAAAACTTTGAAGTTGGCATGACTGAAACAACACTGCTCAGCTAAGTGTCAAATTTATCCACATTAATTCTATTAACACTCTCTCATTATCTTAATATTGAGCACTTTATGACAAAAAATCTGCTTACCTAAAATGCTTTCTCACCAGTAAACTACTAAAAAATACAGCAATTTTGGTACTAAACACCATTACAATTTAACACTATGCGCATGTGTGTTTGCTTAAACAATATGAATAAGTTATATCAATTTTATATTAAATGTTTTAAATGTTTTGTTATTGTTAAGTTTGCCAAAGTTCATATTTATTTTTTTATTATTTCTTCCAAGAAATTTTGGAAAATTATATTAAATAATATATGAACTTTGGCAAATTTATCAATAACATAAAATGACTAGTTCAGAAAATGGAAGTTTTTTAAAAGAAAGATTGATTGACAGAACTTCATATTATTTAACCAAACATATATGAAAAAATTATTTATGTCAAAATACACCTTTATATATATATATATAAAAACTACTACAAAATTGTACATTTTGTTTCAACATTGAAAGAACAATGTCTCATCAGGGAGTTAACAATGATGGTAAACACTTTTATTTGAAAATTTGATTTTTTTATATAATTTTTAATTTATCTATTTTTTTTTTTTTTTTGTTAGCTAAAATTAAAATATCATTTATATACCTGACATGAATGTTAGGGTTTTTGGTGGTTTTAACATCAGTTGACATAGAAAACCTATTCATGAATGTTCTTGTATATTATTCTATTAATATTAGTTGCAACTGCATCGACAAACATGTTTCAATCCCACCCCAACCTAATATTCTCAAACTATTGCATACATGCACAATAAAAATCCCTACAACAATATATTTTCAAGTGAATGGAGTTACTATTAGTAGTCCACTTGGACCAATCTTCTTCAATTATTATATGTCTCATGTTGAAAATGAAGTGTTTGCAAAGACCACCAAGAACCCAACATTCATATTCAGGTATGTTGACAACATTTTCATTTTTAGCTAACAATAAAAAAATAAAATAAAATAAATAGTAACAAAAAATACATTAAAGAAAAACTGTTTTAAGATTTACTTCCAAACTTAAAAATATTGAAAATATAACTTCAAAACATTCTCATAGAATATATTTATGCGCGCACACACACACACACACACACACACACACACACACATATATATATATATATATATATATATATATGTGTGTGTGTGTGTGTTTTAATTTCTCCTGGATTTTCTATTTCTTTTTACCTTTGTTAATGCTTAATTAATCTCTGTTCACAATAGTAGGTAAAAAAAATTATCATAAGGAAAAAGTTTGAGTATGCATCATTAGGGTAAGAAAATACTAATATTTAATTTAAGATAGGTAATATTTTTTGAAATTAATATTTTTATAAATCTTAAAAATTTATAGTCATAACAATGAAAGGTTTAATATTTTCATAAAGTAGTTTATTACGATATTTAATAACTAGAAATTAAATACGATGTTAACACCTTTTCTCAAGTATCATTACTTTTCATTGCTATATATTAAATATGACTTTTATTTTATTATATATAAAATTATAATTTATTAAAAAATATTACTTATTTTAAATTAAAATAATTCATATTTTCATTTGAAATAGTTATCTTAACAATATTTTAATTGAATAAATCTTAATAAAATAAGTCATATTTAAGTTGTGGGAATGAAGTAAGTGTAAGATATATATTACTTTGGTTATATTATAGTCTGTTGCATTTCTTTTCACACTAAAGGGATGGGAAAAGCATGACTTCATTACTTCTTACCCCCCGGGTAAAGGTTAAATAGTAAGGTAGACTAGACTCTTTATCCTTGGGTGGAAACATGTTTAAGAAAAAGAAAACCTGGAAAAGGCAATGGAAAACCACTATCTTTCCTAAGAAGTGATGACAATTTACAAATAATAATAAAATGAAAGCTGTGAAGAGCCATGATCTTTTATGTCATAAAGAGATTTGGCATTAAAAAAATTAGTGCAGTAAAGACGTTTATTAAAATATCATTTTAATCATTATCAACTGAGCGCCACTCATTAATATTTAATTCATATAAATTATCTTGTTTATTAAAATATAATAAGTACCTCTTTTATTGAAATATATATATTTTAATACCTATGGGATTATAGCTCTCCCTATTTTCCTTGTCTTTATCATCTGTGAAATGCCATGACTTCTTGGGGGAAAATAGTGATGTGGGTTTTCTGTTTCCTTTTCTGTGGTTTTAGAATTCATAAATTTCTGTGTCTTACATTGGTTACCACCTAAAGCTTGAAAGGGCAGTCCACCCTACTTAACCCTCTAGGGCCATTCGTATCATATTTGATACAGTATTTCCCTATAAGGAAACATTTGGTATTCATTGACTGAGCAGTCAGTACTGCTTTCATTTGAAATTTATAAAATATTTCTCTTAAAAAATTTTTCAGGAAAATATTTCTTTCAAGGCTTGTTTTCATACTGTATCAAATATGATACGAATGGCCCTAGAGGGTTAAATAGATAGATAGAAAAGAAAAGAAATTAATCCTCTAGGGCCATTCGTATCATATTTGATACAGTATTTCCCTATAAGGAAACATTTGGTATTTCCCTATAAGGAAACATTTGGTATTCATTGACTGAGCAGTCAGTACTGCTTTCATTTGAAATTTATAAAATATTTCTCTTAAAAAATTTTTCAGGAAAATATTTCTTTCAAGGCTTGTTTTCATACTGTATCAAATATGATACGAATGGCCCTAGAGGGTTAAATAGATAGATAGAAAAGAAAAGAAATTAATCCTCTAGGGCCATTCGTATCATATTTGATACAGTATTTCCCTATAAGGAAACATTTGGTATTTCCCTATAAGGAAACATTTGGTATTCATTGACTGAGCAGTCAGTACTGCTTTCATTTGAAATTTATAAAATATTTCTCTTAAAAAATTTTTCAGGAAAATATTTCTTTCAAGGCTTGTTTTCATACTGTATCAAATATGATACGAATGGCCCTAGAGGGTTAAATAGATAGATAGAAAAGAAAAGAAATTAATCCTCTAGGGCCATTCGTATCATATTTGATACAGTATTTCCCTATAAGGAAACATTTGGTATTTCCCTATAAGGAAACATTTGGTATTCATTGACTGAGCAGTCAGTACTGCTTTCATTTGAAATTTATAAAATATTTCTCTTAAAAAATTTTTCAGGAAAATATTTCTTTCAAGGCTTGTTTTCATACTGTATCAAATATGATACGAATGGCCCTAGAGGGTTAAATAGATAGATAGAAAAGAAAAGAAATTAATCCTCTAGGGCCATTCGTATCATATTTGATACAGTATTTCCCTATAAGGAAACATTTGGTATTTCCCTATAAGGAAACATTTGGTATTCATTGACTGAGCAGTCAGTACTGCTTTCATTTGAAATTTATAAAATATTTCTCTTAAAAAATTTTTCAGGAAAATATTTCTTTCAAGGCTTGTTTTCATACTGTATCAAATATGATACGAATGGCCCTAGAGGGTTAAGGCTTCTACTGGGCATAAAGTGGGGGATCAGTTCTATATTGTTTTGAAGTAATAAACAGATCCCCCACTAATATGATACGAATGGCCCTAGAGGGTTAAATAGCTATGAAGAGAAAGGACGGATACATGCCTTTCCAAAAGTAGTTATGCAAGGGTAAGCACAACAGATATGGTAGAGTAATGGATAACAGCTTAGATTGAGGAATCGGAGAGCCGAGTTCAAATTGCACTTGAGTTCATTGTATTTACTTAGATACAAATATCCTTGGGGAAGGTATGAATTTCTTTTCCCCCATGCTATGATTAAATAGTAATACAGACTGGGTTTTATAGCCTTGGGTGGCAACCAGTCTAGGAAAAGAAAAACTAAATAGCTGGAAAATACCCTTGGAGAAGGTATGAATCAAACTCTTCTCCCCACCCCCAGCTATGGGTAAATAATAAGACAGACTATGTTCTATAGCCTTGGCTGGGAAGTGGACTAGGAGAAGGAAAACTAACTGGAAAATACACAAGGGAAAGGTATGAATACAACTTTTTCCCTCCCCATCTATGGGTAAATAGTAAGACAGATTATATTCTATAGACTTGGGTGGCAAGAGACTAAGAGAAAGAAAACTAAATAACTGTAAAATACCCCTGGGGAAGGCATGAACCCAGCCCTTCTCCCACCAGCTATGTGTAAATAGTAGAATAGACATGGTCCTATAGATTTCAGTAGAAATCTGTCCAGGAGATGGACAACTCTCAATTCAAAACCTCAAACCATGGGTTAAATAATCTTGCCAATCCGCAATCGGCTAAGTGTGATGAGTATGGCTACAACCCTGATGACATGGTCAGTCAGGGAGGAGTTTTTTTTTTTTAATCGTGTCACCCCAAGCAAGGCATTCCACTGCCACTATAGTGCAGGGGGTTACATAGAGGGATTGGGTATGGGAAATGTCAGAAGGAGGGTGATAGACGGCTTAGGATGTACATAGGGAGAGAGTTGGAGAGAGTGGGTGTGAGTTAGTGTGTTAGGAGGTGTCTATTGACCTTACATTTAAACTCCTGGAGGTTCTAGCCATTGGGGAAGCAAGCATGTGGTAGGGAATTCCACAGGCGGGAAGTGCGAGGAAAGAAGCTGTTGGAGTAGAAATTGTGGTTACATTTCATCGGTTTCACTGTAAAAGGGTGGGACCTAGTTGCCAATCTAGTATCTCGTGCAAATTCACATCTAGGGGTCAGGGCCCTGGATTTAGATCTGGATCTAAAACGCAACCTGTTCCTCTGGAATTTGAACTCAGATTTTCAATTCTACTTGCTATACAAATATCCATTACACTACCTGTATAGCCCAAATAAATATTACCTGTTTTAATTTAAAATGTTTTTTTTATTTTCCCTATGACTTTTTTCTTGCCTACAAATTACGATTTTATTTTTCATGACTTTATCTTTCCCTAGCACAGTATACCTTATGAGTTTTCTTTCATTTACTTTTTTTTCCTCTGGTCACCTATCAAACACCTGTGCAATTTCCTTCTCTCAACATCTTTATCCAATAATTAATCTCACTCTCTCTCTCTCTCTCACTCTTACTAATTCTTTGTATCTTTCTTCTCTTTCAAACCTAATATTTAATTTTTTCAATCTTAATCGTTTTGCTTCTTATTTGTTTCTCCATTTTTTTTTTGTTTTTTTACTTAAATATTTTGATTATTTTTTGTTAAATAATTCACTACTGACAACTTTGACAGGGTTTATTCCCCAGAAAATTTGCCCATCATGCCCCCGAAGGTGAGCAATACCCAGCAGACGAAGAAGGAACGAGCCAAAAGTCTTTGATCACGGTAATCTGCACTTGAGGAATTATGGCTGCTTCTTCATCTTCACTATATTTCTCTCTTTATTGTTTTTCTGATGATAGCTTCATTCATCAATTCCTTCTTTCAACTAACATTTTTATATCTCCCCACCCTTTTTCTAACTCTATTTCAAATTTTTTTTTTTTACATTCTCTTTGCTCTTATCTAACACATCGGTGCTTTGCTTAGTGTTTGTCAATGTTCAGGTGAGAAGATAGATTCAGGGTGGGTGGTTGGGTGCTTCAAAAATCTTACTAATTGACACTGACAAATTTTCAAAAATTTAATAGATATTTATAAAATCAATGTCATAACCCATTAAAAATATATATCAGTACTGTCTAATTAAATACATATTCTACTTATGTCAATTTAAATAGACACTTTTTTTTCTCCATGAATCTAAATTAATTGAAAATTATAAATTTAGAAAGGAAAAATTTGACTGAAATATGTGGGGAAATTTCCAGGTTTTCATCTGAAATCAAAAAAATATAAACTTTAAGCCAAATGGTAACACTATATAAAAAAAAAGTCTGTTTAGATTAAACCTGAAGAATATGGAATGTTAAGTCCAATGAAGATGCCTACTGTTGAAGATTAATTTGTAGGTTAAAACCAATTAAACATGCAAACCTTTTCCTTCCCCCAGAGGCTTTCAGATTTCTTTGAAAAAAAGCAATTGCAGAGTAAAGAAAACATTTTTAGTCTAAGGTCAAAAAGTTTGTTTCATGTTAATATGAAAGATGTTTCATTGAAAAGGCATAATGGGAAAGTCTAATAGTTGAATGCATAAAACCAGATAAATAAGTTTCATTAAAAAGGCATTATGGGAAGTTCTGAAGGCTAAATACAGAAAACAAAGCTTAAGATATTATGCTGAAAAGGAATTTCAAAATTAATTTTTATTTTTTTTATTTTTTTTCTCTAATCCGTCTTAAGAATTGCTTTTAAATTTTACATTGTTTTATAATTATTAATTTGCTTTTTATATTTGTTTGCAAAATTTAAAATTTTAATTGGGAAAATAGAATATGAACTGGGCTGGTAAATGCTTGCTTTTATCCTGCTTTTATTTGTGAAAAAACAAATTACCTATTAGTATGAAAAAGAAGTAAATGACATTAATCATTACCAAGAAATTAACTCAAGTAATATTTACATTGTTTGGATTATTGTTCTCATCTTATGATGTTTCAGCCATTGTATGCTTTGGCCTTCTTCAGCTGATATGCATTGAAATTTCAAACTGAACCATTTATTTAGTTCATAAATGTAGATTGTTCTAGTTCCATATGCCATGCCTTTTCTGGATATCTTAGTTTTTTTCAATTAATTCCCTTTAGTAACTCAACTTGCTAAGATTTTTTTGTTCACCTCTGCTGTGGCCAGGTATTGAACTCACAAATCTTTGGATCAAGTTAACCAACTTTCATCCACCAAGCTAGGTGTCTCCAAGTTGTGAGTTCAATACCTGATCAAAGCAGAATTGAACAAAAAAACCTGGACAGTTTAATCACTAAAGGGGATTAACTGAAAAAAAAGGATCTCATCAGAAAAGGTATGGAACTAGAACAATCTACCCTCATGTATGGAACTAGAACAATCTACCCTCATGTATGGAACTAGAACAATCTACCCTCATGTATGGAACTAGAACAATCTACCCTCATGTATGGAACTAGAACAATCTACCCTCATGTATGGAACTAGAACAATCTACCCTCATGTATGGAACTAGAACAATCTACCCTCATGTATGGAACGAGAACAATCTACCCTCATGTATGGAACTAGAACAATCTACCCTCATGTATGGAACTAGAACAATCTACCCTCATGTATGGAACTAGAACAATCTACCCTCATGGACTAAATAATAGGTTTGGTTCAAAATTCCAACATATATCATTTGAAGAAGGCTGCAGCATGCAATGACTGAAATGTTGCGAATATGACAATAAGGATGAGGACAACAGTCCTAAAGATGTAAATAGTGTAAATATTACAATGCCTCATCTCAGAAATATATACAGATCCTGAAGAAGGCCAGAGCATACAACAGCCGAAATGCTGTTGTATGCTGTAATTTTAATGCTGTAATTATTAGCAATAAGAATGAGGACAACAGTTTGAATTAAGTAAATATTGTAAATAGTTACAATACATCACCTCAGAAATATAAACTAATCAAACCTGATTAATTAGAAAAATAATCAATCAATCAATCAATGCTCTTCTTACTCAAAATTATAGATTGACAGCCTGAATAAAGTTACAATAAAAAGCAATTAAAAACTAAGTTGAAATAAAATACTACGTAAAATTATAATAATGCTTAACAATGCTTTATCTAATCAAAGATAAACACAGTAATGATTTGTCTATACTTCTGAGATGGGGTAATATTTACATTATTTCGACTGTTGTACTCATCTTCATTGCCATGTTTAACTCTTTATTTTGATCATTGAGATATATTCTTCTCATTCCTTGTGCAATGCTACTTCCAGATGCCATGTAATTATATCCCTTTAACTTCCATTAAATTCTATTTAATAATTAAGTGAAAACACCATTGGAAAATATGTAAACTTAAAGAATCAGCACATATGCTAAACCACAAAAATCTCCTAAGTAGGCCAAGCATAGAAATAAATACAATATGGAAGCCAGTAATACAAAGTGCTAGCTTCAAAGATTGCAATATGAGCTCTGGTAAAAAAATGTTTACTGAGACATTATGTTTATAAGTCCCAAAAATTCATACACTGATATTCTGAAGGACACATGGCATAGTCGATATAAACATTGGTTAGTTCCAGAGGAATGAGAAAGATATTCCCCATTTAATTAAAATAAAGGCTTCAGCTTGAAATTCCTTCCCTTTGAAGAAGGCCAGAGTGCACAAAACATCATAAACATGGCAATAAAGATGAGGATAAAAGTTGTAATAATGTAAATAATTTGCAATAATGATTTTATGAACCATCCTACAGACAAAGAAAAATTGTAATTCTTGATAAAATTTTTGTAAATACATTTGCAGCAAGACATTTTCTGAAGGTATTTTTGTCATTATACAAAAAACATTTGAATTTTCTATCCTTGATATATGTCTGACCATGAGAGAAACATTCGAATAATTTTCTGGTTGTATTAATAATAATTAATTTGGCAAACCTAATGTTTTTTTTTTTCACTAGTTTACATAATTCTGTACAGTTTTAAGAAAATCTAATTAAACAAATTATTATGACACTAGCAGTATAACCTGGCGTTGCTTGGGTGTAATGAAAACTTTAAAACTAATCCATGGTCCTGGAGCTCAGACTCTTTGGACGTTGGCATGAAAGACTAAAAAGCAATAGTTGTTTCCAGTTAAAGCAAAACCGCAGACTGAAAGAAAAATGAATGGATGTAAGTCAAATTTTGATTTCCTGGTATCGATATCAAATAAGTTTTTTTCATCGTAAACTGAATTTTGAAGGCTAAATAAGTTCTCTGAGTAAATGGTATCATGGCTGAGACTAAGAACTACAGTTATACCTACTTAGAGCCAAACCCGAAGCAAAAACTAAAATAAAAGAACTGAAAAAAATCCAGACATACAAGCAGATAAACAGACACACACACACAAACATCTTGCTTTTTATATATATATTATCAATTTTCTGCACTATTGTAAGAACTGCAACCTTGAAAATTCTGAATATTGTTTCTTATGTCTTTGTCTATGAGTGTATTAAATTTGATTAAAATAGGACCACTCTTTCTATAACCTGATTTTTTCGATTATCGATTTTCGATATTTATCAGGAGTACCTCAGACATTTATAGTACAACTGTGTAAATTTTCAAGAAAATCGGTTCAGCTGTTTCAGAGTCTATAGGTAACAGACACACACACACACACACACACAGATACACACATACACACACAGACAAAGTTCTATTTATTATATAAGTTTAGATATTTAAATAAGACCATAAGAATAACTTATCAACCCTTTGTGGATTATTTTAAAACTAAAACATATTTTGAATTGTAAGAATAGCAATTTTAAGAATAGTAATTTTCTTACACAGTGGAATATTTCATTAACAATTTTCTGAGAATAACAATGATTTTCCAGATTCCAGTCCTATATTCCATCTGAATTTCTATGATGAGGAGTTATCATTATTTCCACTATGTACATTTTTTTTATTTTTTTTTTATAAGCGTTTCACCCCGAGCAAGGCATGTCACTGCCACTACTGCGCAGGGGGCTACGTAGAGTGGAGAAAGGCTGATTAAATATAGGAAATGACAGAGGGTGGGTGATAGGCAGGTAAGGATACCGAGAATGAGGGTTGGGTAGATGAGAGTGTTCTGAGAATAGTTGGGAGTTAGTGTGATAGGAGGTGTCTATTGACCCTACATTTAAACACCTGGAGATTGTAACTGTTGGGAAAGCAGACTTGTGGAAGGGAGTTCCACAGGCGGGAAGCGCGAGAAAAGAAGCTGTTGGAGTAGAATTTACGGTTACATCTTATTTGTTTAACTGTAAAAGGGTGGGACCTAGTTGCTAATCTAGTATCTCGTGTAAATTCATGCTTAGGCGGCACCAGTGATCTAAGCTCATCGGAGCAGAAGCCATGAAAGTACTTGTAGAAGAGGCACAGGGAAGCCACATCACGCCGGTGAGAGAGCGGCTGCAGCCGGTCTGCCAAGTCAGTATCAACCACGTTACAGATCCTCCTTTGTATTTTGTCAAGAAGCCCAAGGAGAGCAGCAGGGGCACCCGACCAGATATGGCAGCAATATTCAATACACGGGCGGATGGTAGATTTGTATATGTGCAGAATAGATTCAGGTGGGAAAAATTTCCGGGCCCTGCACAGGGAGATCCTCATCTTTTTTGTTTTTATTGTAACCTAATTATGTGGCTTATGGCCATATCATATTGAATACACTGGTTCTGGCTCAATCACTGAAGTTAAGCAACATTGAGCCTGGTCAGTACTTAGATGGGTGAACGCTTGGGAATACCAGGTGCTGTAAGCGTATAGTGATGGATATGCATTGTGGTGCAGTTGATATTGGCTCAGAAATAGAAATCGGTGAGCCAAGTTTGAATTCCAGTTGAATACCCTGCATTCACTTAAGCACTGGTACCCTTGGGTTAAATAACAAGGGTAGGACTTGGGGACCCTGCCCTTAAAAACAAATCCCAATGAATCTTCATACTTGAAAAGAAAAAAGTATTACTAGACACAAAACTTATATAAGAACAACAACAAATTGTTGAAAGAAAAAGGTATTACCAGTAATAAATAAATAAAAATTTGGTTGTCAATAAATGACCCGCCGAGGTTGATATGCCATAAAAACAAAACAACCAACCAACCAACCTAATTATGTACAGCAATGGATCATATTCAACATTGGAGAACAATTAAATTAGAAAAATTAAAAATAAATACAATGTCTCTAATTTTTAGATAATGTTTCGGATGTTGGGTTGCCTGCATGAAAAAGACTGGAAGGCAGAATGGCTGAAACAACTACAAAGATGAGGATACTAGTCAACCTGTAATAGCATAAGAAAGTCCTACCATTTAAACCATAGTATGAGGGAGGAGATGTTTATACTTTAAAAATAACCCACAAAGGAATAAGCCACAAAAAATCAAATCTGTCAATCATCACCAAAACTAAAAATGATGTTCAAGAAAAAAACTTAAAAATTGGGTGGTAGTTCAGCTAGTAGTCAATCATCATCATCAACCTTTGTCTAAACCAGAGGATGGTTGGAAATCCATCAATAGTCCCAACCTACACAATGCAGTCAAGCATTGCTGTACTCAGACTTAGATGCTGTGAGTGGACCTCTTTTGATAGCTGATACACATGTGGATCACCAGCCCTAAATCTGGGTGTTTTTATATACAAGACACCATCTCAAGGAAGATTGCCAACAAAGGCTGAAAGCTTCATCTAAGCCATTGACTTCTCCCAATAGGTTCCATCTACACAATTTCACTCACAAGGCTTGGATCAACCCATGGTATCCTTTTCAGGCACTTTCCAACAGTGCCGCACACTGGGATCACCTTCTCCAGACTGATAACATCAAGAAGTCATCTTCCTGACAAATTGACCATGGCGTGATTTGAACCCAGGCTTCATGGTCAGAAATTAAACTTTCTAAACACTAGTGCCTAGTAATCAGTAATTTAAGCAATTCACTTGTATCTGGAAAAATCATCAATGCAATATTCACTCATAAAAATAAATTGTTCTTATAAGTCAAAATATGCTTGTAGCTTTAAAATAACCCACAAAAGGATGATAAACCATAAAAAAGAAATGAATCAGTTCAAAAAAATAATTTAAATTATATATGTTTTAGGAGTGCCAAGATCTCTCTCATTGGAGCATTTCCTAGTAGTGCAACAAGCAGGGATCATCCCCTGACCATTATTACCATGAAGTTACCTCCTTGTTAAATCAACCATGGTGACATTTGAACCCTGGTCTCTTAGTCAGAATACTAACATTCTTATGACTCAGCTTTGCATCCATCAATTGATTCTTCCTAATTAATTTAATTTCATAATATTGCTTTTGATTTTTCCTATGAACCAGTTTTGAAGATTTGACTCACAAAGGATTTAATAGAGTCTTAGGCAAGAAAATATATTTCCAGTTATATTTCTTCATTATAGACATTGCTATATCCATTATATTGTAACACTAATACAGCAGAGACATTATAACACATGTATACAACAAGTAGTATGAATGGAGTGAAAAGCAAGAGGGTTTTACTTGTAATATTTTCCAAAGAGAAAATGGGCAGGCCAGTGGTGTCTTTCATGTACTTGATGAAACCATGTGGTTTCCTCTATTCTCTTAACACATCACTCAGTAAATCCCTAACTAATAAAACAACAACTTTTAGACAGAATTCAACTTTATTCATCAACATAGTCTCCTTCTAGGGTGATACACTGATTCCAACACTTCTCGGACATTTTGATGCCTTTTTTGTAAAGTAATTTGTCTTTGGCCTCAAAATATGCTGCAATTTCTAATATCACTTCTTCATTGGAGCTAAATCTTTTTCCCTGGAGTATATTTTTGAGTTCTGCAAACAGCCAGTAATCACTAGGGGCCAGATTTGGAGAATAGAGGGGATGCAGAAGCAATTCAAAGTGCATTTAATGTAGTTTTTCATTGTTACAATTGACTTGTGACATGGTGGATTGTCTTCGTGAAAGATCACTTTTTCCTTCATTTGTGGCTGTTTTTATTTGGTGATTTCTTCCTTCAAATGCACCAGTAATGCTATATAATATTTGCTATTGATGGATCATCCTTTGTCAAGGTAATCGATGAACAAAATACCTTGTGCATCCCAAAATACGGAGGCCAAGACCTTGCTTGCTAATGTTTGTATCTTTGACTGTTTTGGATGGCTTTGACCTGCTGCTGTCCACTCAGCTGACTGCTGATTTAACTCTTGAGTAAAGTGGTGGATCCATGTTTCATTCATTGTCACATATTTATGCAAAAACTTCTTGTTACGTTAACAGTTGCAAACAATGTTCTGAATCATAGATGTGTTGTTGTTTTTGATCAACTATGAGCAAACACGGCACCCACTTTGAACACAGCTTTTTCATTGACAAGTGTCCATGCAAAATGGTGAATACACTGCTTTCTGATATGTTCAACTCCTCTGCTATCTCATGCAATTTCAATTTATGATTGTCCAAAGCAAGTTTGTGGATTTTTTGTTGTTTTCCGGGACAACTGCTGATTTTGGGTGACCTAAGTGTTCAGCATCATTTGTGTCTATATGACTGCATTTAAAGTCATCATACCAGCTCTTAAATGTTGTTTCCAATGGAGCAAAGTCTGAATAGCATTTATCAAGCCATTGCTCTGCTTAAGTAGTATTTTTTCCCATCAGAAAGCAATGCTTTATCAACACATGAAATTCAGATTTTTTTATTGTTTTGAAAATTTGCAACAGTAGGTTCACTTAAATAATCTTAATTTGTAAACTAATTATCCAGTGGCACCCAAATTTCGTTACATACTATTTGAAGGTTAATACTTCACAAACATCATATGGATTTTTATTAGTAGTGCCATCTATATGTCAGGCCTTATTGAGTGATATGCTAACTATAGTGGACAACCATGTCTTGCTTCTCTGCTGCTTAAATAGCAACTAACATGGAAAGACATGTCTTACCTCTCCATTTGCTAAACAGCAACCAATGTTCATCACTCATAAGGGAAGTAATTGCCATTTTCATCCTTACAGATTTGTGTCAAAATTTCCAGTAGGTTACTAGATGCAATAGATACCTGAATAAGTTTGGAGGGTAAAACAGCTGAAATATTGGTTTTTCAGTGTAAGTGTCTTGTGATGCCTCCCTGGAATCTATGATATGGGATCCCCCACTCTACTATGTCTCAATTTTCATAAGGTAGTATTGATATAAAATACAAATTTTATTGTAAGCTAATTACAATCATGGATCATATGCAATATAGATGAAAACTTCAACTGGAAAAATTAAAAATAAATACGATGTATCTAAATAGAAATTAGAGACATGACATAATAGGTCATTCCATTTTAAATCAAAAATCTTTTGTTGCAATTCTTAATACCAACTTGAAAATTTTTTTGTTGAATAATTTGAACACGTTCAACATTTACAGTATTTACATTATTTGGACTATTGTCTTCATCTTTGTTGCCATTTGTAAGACGTTTCAGCTGTTGTACTCTCCAGCCTTCTTCAGGTCCTAGTAATTTCAAACTAAACCCTTTATTACAATCACTCATTTCTTGCATTATATTCACTGGGCCATGTGTTCTTAAGGACACATGGCTCAGTGAATATAGACGTTGGTTAGTTCCTGACCTGATTCTTAGAGTTGTGAGTTCAATACCAGGCTACAGCAGTGGTGAACAAGTAACTTGCAGGGTTAGAGAGAGATAACTCATGACTTCCAATCAAGGCTTTTTGCAAAGAAATGAAAATGATATACCCCAGTGATTGTAATAAAGAGTTCAGTTTGAAATTCCTAGCACCTGAAGAAGGCTGGAGTGTACAACATTGTACAAATGGCAACAAAGATGAGGACAATAGTCCAAATAATGTAGATATTACCTCATCTCAGAAATATAGACAAATACATTCAACATTACGGATAAAAAAAAATATTAAAATTTTCTATAGTGCTTTATGAGACTTAGCATGAACAAAACAAATTCATGAATTTGGATGAAAAAACCCAGAATGATGTCAAAATCTGCAAAGATTTTTTATCATTTAATCATCATTTGTGTTTAGTTGAATTTATAACATATATAAATGTAGGTAGAAAAAAAGCAAATATTTACAAGATAGTGAAGGTCACAAAGCACTACCTGAGGCCCCTAACCATGTTTGCCTCCTCCCAGTTAAGGAGTTCAAGGGTGGTATGCACGGGTTCTGAAACCAAGATGATGACACTAGGTTAAATAGATAAAAATACAGGGTGCAGTAGAAATATCCCTCCCCATATGAATTCTCAGAAATATCACCCACAAATATCTCTCATATAGTGGTAAGAATTTAGTGCCAATTGTGTCTTCACCTAGCTAATATCTTACCATTATGTGGGAGGTATTTCTGGCAGGTATACATGTGGGGTACCTTTGCCACTATAAAAAAGATAATTTTTAGTCTCAGAAAAAAACAGAAATTTAAAATTTGTTATGATGAGCTTAAATTCTTCAGTGAAGCATTGGATAACATTGCATTGAAAAACGTGCCGACCCCTAAAGTTGTTAATAATGAAACTGAGTTTTACTTTGTCTAAAAATAATTCAATTTTAAAAACAAATTTCTATAAGTTTTCATGGAGTAGACAAAAATGCTGAATTTTTTGAAGGCATTGTTTATAATTCTTTATTTAATTCAATGTTTTCATTTTTACTTCCCTTGTAATAAACAAAAAGAAAACTGTTTTTATTCCTCTCTCTTAAAGTAAGTTTTGATTTCTTTCTCTCAAAGGAATTCAATTGAAAAATAAGTTCAACATAACTATTGATTTATTTTTTTAAATGCTTAATTAGTTCTTTATAAAAAAAATAATAACTTAGAGAATTAGAAAGCATTTTTCTGGCTTTTAAATTGGAAGAAAAACAATTTTAGTAGAGTAGCAGATCAGTTACAAAACCTGAACTAGAAGAACTCACTCCAATTCTGACATGCAACATTTTGACAAGAAATAATAAATACAAAATAAGGCTTTGTCTTATAATATTCAGAGTAAATGTTTTAGACTTACTCCAGAAACAAATCAGCATCTTCATTATTGGGTCAGGTAGAATAGATTAATGGAAAATAAATTAAAGCCAAACATTAGAATTGAAATAAATAGAAATTATTTTTGTATTCTAAAAACAGAAAATTCATATATAAATGCAGTAATAATAAGAAAATCTCATAATACAAAAGAAAATCCCATAATACAAAAGAAAATCCCATAATACATAAGAAAAATATTAGCTGACAAAACAATGATAAACCCAATGACTCTAGCTTCAAACTCAATCCCCTCATCTTATATCCAGTCTATATTAAATTTATTTTAATGACATTGTTGCTTACCAAAAAAAAAAAAACAAAAAAAAAAAACGATTAACATTATTCATCTTAGTTGCATGATAAATGGGCATTTTTAAATGGCTTTTCCGTTGAATTCTCGTCTGCTTTGTCTTTCATTTTTATATTTCTTTTCGTTTTTTACACTTTATAACACATGCCTTTTCTACACAGTTTGTAAGCATGAATTTTTGACTGATTTTTGTTGGTTTTTGTTCTTTTCACTACATGGCATAGTTTGTTCCTGCCTGACATTTTTCTTGTATATTTTGCATAACTATGTGCATATGTTTTTCTTTGATTTTATTTTTATTAAACTTTTATTCATTTTATATTTTCTTTTTTTAATCTTTTAAAATTCTTAGCATGAATATAAATTAGACTAGCCAAAGTTTACCAAAGTATTTTAAATACACATTTATATATATATATATATATATATATATATATATATATAAGATTACCACTTCTCCACAGAAGCCGACCATCTCTTCTTATTTATAAAATGAAGATGATTTGTTGCTCAATAAGAATAAAAGGATTTTAAAACAATAAAAATGGATAAAATATGGTAAAAAGAAGCCTCTCCTTATTATTAAGTCATAAAACACTAAAATTAATAAAATACGACTTTGCCATGAAGTAATGTGCCGAAAACTCTCTTTGATCTTTTCTATCCACACGCGCACACAAATACACGCGCACCTGCACGCACACACACACATGCATTCACTCGTGGTTATCTATTCTTATATTTTGATTACTATATGTTTGAATGGGTGCATATAAGTATATATGCAAAAGTTACATATTCCCGGGAAACACGCCTGCATGCAGACACACAAACATATATACATAATGCGGCAGATATACTTCCCACATATAACTCCCATAACTTTATTAAAAGGATTTTTTCTTTTTTTAATCATTTCACCCCAAGCAAGGCATTCCACTGCCACTATTGTGCATGGGGTTATATAGAGGAAGGTAAAGAGAAAGAGTGGTTAGATATAGGAAATGTCAGAAGGAGGGTGATAGATGGTTAAGGATACCGAGGTTGAGGGTTGGGTAGATGGGAAGTGTGTTTGAAGGAATGGATGCTTTAAAACTAATCCATGGTCCTAGAGCTCAGACCCAGCCTAAAGAATATTTGTGTGAAGTTTGGTGAGAATCGGATAAAACTTGTGGATTTGTATAAAGGACATACAGACAGATAAACAGACACTCACACAAACATCTTGCCTTTTATATATATATATATATATTATCAATTTTCTGCACTATTGTAAAAACTGCAACCTTAAAACTTCTGAATATCATTTCTTATGTCTTTGTCTATGGGTGTAACAAATTTCATTAAAATCGGACCACTCCTTCTATAACCCGATTTTTTCGATTATCGATTTTCGATATTTATCGGGGGTACCTCGATACAAAACCTAGCTAAGAACACTCGCAGACACTTATAGTACAACTGTGTAAATTTTCAAGAAAATCGATTCAGCCGTTTTAGAGTCTATAGGTTACAGACACGCACACACACACACACACACACACACACATACGCACACACAAAGTTCCATTTTTCCATTTATAAATAAGTTTATACACACACACAAGTTTCATTGAAGACATCTGATAAGATTTATATTAAATTTTTATTGCATTTATACAAGCATTTTTTTCTGGCTATAAAAGTTGTTCAAATGTTTTATGGAATCAAGCATTTTTGGATAATCTACCATTCATTATCAAGGTTTTAATTTTAGCTGAATATAGAGTTTTTTTTATACATTTTAAACTGACAAAACCACATATTCATACTTACAAGTTTTGTGGTATCAGGCATTTATTTTTATATATATGTATCTAAAGGGAATGGATGTTTTTTAATTTTCTAATCATGGTCAGCAAAGTTGTGGTCATGTTTTGAAAATAAAAAAAGATTCCTATCTCCATATATACATACACACTCACACACACATATCAATTGATTTTTCCTAATTTAATTTTATAATACAGCTTTTGGTGTTTCCAATGAACCAGTAGATGTCTTCCAATGCTTGACCTAGAGATTGGACTCACAAAGGGTTTAATAGATTGCCAGACAAGAAAGTATATTCCCAATTATATTTCCTTATTATAGGCATTGTTATATCCATTATATAGTAACACTAATACAACAGAGAAATTATAACACATGTATACAACAAGCAGTATGAATGGAATGAAAAGCAAGAGGGTCTTACTTGCAATATTTTCAAAAGATGTTTTGCTTATTATGTAATAAATTACACATTATATACTAACATTAATGCAACAGAGAATTTATAACACATGTATACAACAAGCAGTATGAATGATGTGAAAAACAAGAGGGTCTTACTTGTAACATTCCTCAAAGATGTTTTGGTTATTATATCACTTAATATCCTCCACAGCTTAACTTCCCATATACAGCAAGAATTAAGAATATTTTAGATTGTCCACAAATTCAAAATTTGAAAACTTAGCCTACATCTTTCCTCCACACTACAACTTTTATGTGCTGTGGCTCTCCACATTTTCCTATCTCTTGTAGCTCTCAACACCCATTCTTCTGCTAACCCACTCAGTCCCCACTCAACCATCCATCTGCTCAAGTCCATCAAGTATGTCATGCGCTGCTTTCCCTTGTCCCTCTTTCTATGTCCCATGTGCATCAGGTTCTCCAAACCCTCCTTCCTCATTACATGTCCCGAAAACTTCAGCTGTCTTTTCCTGATGTTAAGTTTCAGTTTCCTTCTCGTGTCCATCCTCTCCAAAACTTTATCATTTCTCATGTGTTCTGTCCAAGGTATCCTGAGCATCCTTCTGTAGAACCACATTTTGACTGCTTTGAGTCTTTCCTTTATCTTTGGTGAGATTGTCCAGCATTCACTGTTATATTGAAGGACAGATATCACATAACAATCCAATACTTTCTTCTTTGTTTCCAGCAAAATTTTCCTGTCTCTTAATATTCTACTCAGCTTTTGGAATACATCTTTGGCCATGCCAATATGGCTTCGAATCTCCATATTGCACTTTCCGTACATAAGTAAATCTTCACATTTATGTTGATAAAGGTCCTCAAGGAACACAACACATTGGTATGGACAAGTTTTCATTTTGTTTTTTCTTTTATATATGGAGGCACAGTAGTGTGATAGATAACAGCTCTGATTGAGGAATCAGAGAGCCAAGTTTGTTATATTCTTTTATGTGCAAATACTCTTGGGGAAAATATAAATTTATCACATCTCTCCCAATAGCAGGGTTAGGGTTAGTCCTATAGCCTTGGAGAAGGACCACTCTGAATTAAAAATCTGAGAGGGGTTTCTTTGGTGACATTGTAGCATGCTGTGTAACAGGTCTCTGTATTCAGCTCTTCCAAAAAGTGTGATTTGGTCTACACAATTCTTCACCACTATAATTAAATCAGATGTGCAAGCAGTGGTGGGCCTACATTTTGGGGTTCGAACAAATATTGAGGCCCCATTTACAACCAGCAACAATAGATTTGAAGATCCGACTGCCAAAAATGTAAGCTATGAATAGATTCTGGTGAACTCAGCAAACCCATACATCTGAGAGTTCAGGTGCTGCAAGACCACAAAAAAATTTTGAAATTTCACCAATGACAGGGGAATTTCAAGGTCATATTAAAGAATAGTCTAAGACCAACATTAGCTGCTTCAACCCATTGGCTTATGATTCTATCACTAAAATGGTTTTATTTTGATAACTGTTGTATCCCAGGAGGGGATAAACAGAGAAAGAATAGTGCAAGA
The DNA here is from genome assembly GCA_037127315.1 of Ascarosepion bandense. NCBI lineage: Eukaryota > Metazoa > Mollusca > Cephalopoda > Sepiida > Sepiidae > Ascarosepion > Ascarosepion bandense. Next base: position 3,571,283 of record JBBBDQ010000423.1, on the reverse strand, counting down.
AATAATTCTTAACACTGAGGATATATGAATAGAGATTTATTACACCTCAGTACAATAAACCAAATACACGTACACCAACGAACAGTTAACAAGAATAACAATCAAGAAGGCAATGTCTCTGTATAGGACGTATGCATCCATCTTGAGAAGAAGGCTTCAGTCTAGTGACAACTCTCATATAATCACGATCACTCTCATATAATGACGAAGACTCCCATATAATCACAAACACTCTCATTCACTCTCAATCACTCTGTAGTTCGTTCTCATCCTGGTCTTTTATAACCCAGGCCATACCCATTCCTGGGTAGGACAGGATATTTCACTACAACAATAACAAACACTTTAAAAATTACCATTGATTTTGTTGAGTAATTCATTCATTAAAAATGTTGCTTCTGGGGCCCCTCTAGAATTAGGGCCCCTAAAGATTAAGCTTAATTAGTTTCATAGTAGACTCACCTCTGACTGTTCAGAACTGAGCTGCTGGACCCTCATATATTTAAAAATGACAAGAAAGTCATATATAATTTGTATTTAGGCAGCACTCCTTCTTTTATACAAGTTTCATTAAAAAAACAACTGACAAGGTACTGGGGTTAAATTTTTACAGTATTTACATTGGACTATTGTCCCTATCTTTGTTGCCATTTGTACAATGTTTCAGCCACTGTACGCTCTGGCCTTTTTCAGGTGCTAAGAATTTTGAACCAAACCCTTTATTACAATCACTAGGGTATATGATCTTCATTCTTGCGTAGTAGTGCCTTTTTTTGGTAGTTATGAGTTATCTCCCTCTAACCCTATAAGTTACTTTTCACCACTGCTGTAGCATGGTACTGAACTCACAACTCTTTGGGTTGAGTCACAGGAACTAACCAACATCTATATCCACTTGTCCTTAAGGACAATAACAACTGAATTTTTAGGACTTATAAACCCACAGACCCATTTTGATGCCTCATAAAAGATAAAATAGTTCTTGTCTTAATACTTTTGCACAATACTGTATATATACTAGGTGCGATTGGTAAATTGTCGCAATTATTTTGATGCCTCATAAAAGATAAAATAGTTCTTGTCCTAATACTTTTGCACAATACTGTATATGTATATAAATTCAAGTTATACAGTATTGCATAACCATTTCAACCAGTGAAATTGGCTTCATTTTTAATCATCATGGTAAAAACAATTATTTGTTTGAGAGTGCAAAAAAGCAGATGAAGCTCAACACCTTTCTTTTCTGTAAACAGTTTTATCCTTTTTTTTTTAATGTATCTATCTTGGCGGATGTGCGTTGTGGTGCAGTGGGTATCAACTCAGAATGAGAGATCGGCGTACTGAGTTCGAATTCCAGTTGAATTCCTTGCATTCACTTACACACAAATACCCTTGGGAAAGGTATTAATCCATCTCCTCCCTCCAGTTATGGGTTAAATAATAGAACTGATTGAGTTCTATAGCCTTGGTCAGCAACCAGTCTACCGCAGAAAGCAATGGCAACCTACTGCGGGATAATCTTCTGCCCAGTCAGTCATGTTTCTTTTGAGACATGATCGCCCAAAGCGTGTATCACGTATGGCACTTAACTGACTGATCTATCCTGACTTCCGCACCCTTACTTCATTTACCAGCATTCTTTTTTTTGTCTGCCAATCAGTTGCACACTTCTTTTCTCTTTCCCCTTTTTTTTGTTCCTCTCCTTTCTTTTTACTCCTTTTTTTCTATTCATTTTTACTACGCTTACTTTATTGTCTTTTACCCCACACACACACACACAAACAAATAATTGTCTTTACCATGTTTTCAACAATAGTGCTAATTTCACTCGTTGAAATGACCATATGATCCTGTAAATGTTGAATTTTATTTTGTGAGCACTCTGGAAAAATAGTAGACTTTGATAAATAGTAGCTACTCTGGCGTGTATGCATCGCTCATTCAGTGAAATGAATTAGAGCGCTCTAGCTATTGGGCACATATAATGATATGCACTAAAAAGTCTGCCTACTTCTACCGGACGCCCATAGCCCAGGGGTAGAGTCACCAACTGATGCCATTTCAGTCAGGTTTCAATCCTGGATAAAAAAGCAATCGGAGTCTAACCGTACTGATGAGCTGTGATACGGCGAAACAAATCTGTCTGTGGATGACAATATATATATATATATATATATATATATATATATATATCAGTCAGTCAGTTAAGTGCCATACGTGATGCACACTTTGGCAATCATGTCTCGAAAAAGACTTGACTGACTGGGCAGAAGATTATCTTGCAGTAGGTTGCTTTTACTTTCTGTAGTAGATGGGTTGCCAGCCAAGTCTATAGAACCCAATCTGTTCTGTTATTTAATCTATAACTGGAGGGAAGGAATGGATTAATACCTTCCCCAAGGGTATTTGTGCGTAAGTGAATGCAGCAAATTCAACTGGAATTCAAACTCGGCCCCTCAATTTCTTGTTCCGAGCTGATATCAACTGCACCACAATGCACATTCATATATAAATTATATATATATTAAAATTATTAATTTACAGAGTCTGTATATATAAGCTCTGTAAATAAATAATTTCAATTACATTGAGCCTCTGGCTAGATCAGTTTTAATATTTAATTCTTGATAATTAATATTAGTAGGATCTCCTTTGGGATTTTACTATCAAACGGCTTCTTTTTGGATATATATATATAAGTCTCCTACCATTTTTTGATGTATGGAGTGGTCTGCAGTTCAGTTCCTAGAACCAAAACTCAAAAGTTTTCAAGAGATATTCCCTTGAATTCATTCTCAGGTTGCTTAGTAATGAAGGCATCAGTGGAGTGAGACAGTAAGATGATTCCACGTCGAGTTCTTTGAAAAACACCAGTTTACTCTGAAAACTATCACTGTACTCAAAAGATTTCCTGGTTTTGATTTCTTAAGAATGGACATTTAAAAGGCTTCTAAACATAATCTACCATTCTTTGAGGTCTCATTCTATAATCTTTCCTACCCCCTTTCTTGAATTGTTTTCATATTCCTGTGTGTTTCATCATAATGGTTCTTCATCACACTGGATCTATTTGTGCTGCCTTTTCTTCAACAGTTCTATTAATTTTGAATCTGAATTCAGATATTTCTTTCTCATATTTGAATTATGAGCCACACCAACTAAGTTATAAAACTGTATGCTTCACTTTATTTCTAATAATTCCATTCTTTGAACTATTCTTTCAGACAGTATGTATTCTTATATGATGGAATTATATATGCAAGGGCTTACGGCCTATCACGTTGAATACACTGGTTCTGAATAGAATGGTTCTTTTGTTATTATTACTTTGCAAAATTATACAAGGCAGCCAGGAAGTATTTGTTTTGGCCAGCCAATAAGAAGAAGAGACTAGCATGGGGAAGAGAGCACAAAAACTAAACACCAGAACAGTTCATTTGATGCACATGTTATTGTGCAGTATTAACAAAAGAACCATTCTGTTTTCATTTAGGATTATCCACTTGGCAATAAATACTAAAAATAGTATGAAATACATCATTTCTTTTTAAAAACTGGGGTGGCCTAATAATTATGGCCGGTAGTGTACATATATTGTATAATATACATTACAACATACATATATGCATTTTGATTATATATTTACTTCCAGATATGTGTATATGCTCTAATGCTAGATTGCATGCAAATTATATTTAGAGAAAGTTTATAAATCCTCAAATTGCATCATAATTTGATTCTTTTTAGGTGGAGCTTCATCAATATTTTAAAATTTATTTCCACTAACATTCTTATCTTTCTTGAGTATATACCTGTGTTTTAGTCACCTTTATTAAATGAGCCAAGGACTGATCTTGGTGCTACTACAAGCAACTTAGCAGCCAGCAATCTATATTTCTGTATTGGAACTTTCAGAGAATCACTAAATTAATTGTCTATCCAATCTGGGATATTTTTTGTCCATCTTTTTCTATACTTGCCTTTCCTCTTGCCTTGCTGAATTGTCTTGGCAAATCTTGATGATCGTGATTTGCCCAAACTTTTTTAGTTTGTGCCTCTGTATGATGGCCACGAGGTCTTAGTATTGTCTGATATTGTTTTGATTTTATTATCCAATTCTCTGTTGGTAGATGATATTTGCAGAAGATGCCAAAGAGCTTTTGAAAGCATCTCATCTCTGTGGCGTATGTCTTTTTGTATTCCCTGTCAACTTGCGGGATTGAAAGATTTATAAATAATGTGGGAGGATATTTGTCGAATCTTTGAGCTGCACAAGATCTTTCGATCATTCCAGATCTTCAGTTTATTTATGGCTTATGTTCTCTCTACAGTCTTGGACAATACTTCACTTTTCCCAAGAAAAACACATGCTGCATACAAACTTAAGCAAATTAAATGAATAATGTCTTCCTCGAATTTTTTACACTTTCCCTGATCACGTATATATCATTTCTTGGCATTGTTTTTTTCTCTTCCGACTGCATTTTCCTTTCCTGGCGGATCTAGTTTGTTTCTTTGCCTTGATGACATTACCAAATGAAAGGCTGGCACCAGCAATATCCATGATCTCTCTGCAAGGCTTGCCAGTGTGTTCATGCAGTGTTACCATTTTTGTATGCTTCTTTGGAGTAATGCCCATCACAGACAATGGTCATAGGATAACTAATCAACAGTTGAGACAATAGTGTCTGGGCCTGATAAAAATCTGATGACACAATATCTTTCAAGGCCAAACAAATTTCACGATACACTTTAAAAATAGATTCATATTGCTGCACACCACTGCAAATGAACTAATCCATGGAAAAAAAACTGACCATATGGCAAAAGAAAGGAAACTAAAGCAGTTGTTTCAATTAATTTTCACATGGGTGTACAGTAAAATGTTACATCTATATATATATATAAAAGGCAATCTGTGAATCTGTGTGTGACTGTTCTCTATGCATGCCTACATTTTTTTAAGCTACACCATTCAAACTTTCTAGGGATACATATCCACAGGGAAGCCAGGTCAACACATACTTTTTGAGTTTAAGTTCAGCAATTTTCCCTTTTGCCCTTTTTGGCCAATGGTGCAGATTGTTTACATTTGCTCCGTAAAACATCTAAGATCTGAGATGGTTGCTAGATTATGTCACAGAAATAAAAAAAAAATGTGCCTTTGTATTTAATTTTTATTCCGACGTTTTATTTCCATAAAACATCTAAGAGCTAAGAACTACGTCACAGAAATCAAATCACACAAGTCAAATGCAACTAAAATATTTTTTTATTAAAAAAAAAAAATGAGCCTTTATATTTAATTTTTATTCTGACATTTTAAAAATTCATTTGGTCAACAAAAAAATGTAAATATTTTTCCCCATAATTTTGAAACAAGATATATTAAAAAATGTAGGCGTGCATTGGAAACAGTCACACACAGACTCACAGATTGCTTTTTATATATATAGATCATATTTTAAGTGTCTGCAGCGAATTTAAACATATTTCTTTCATCCGCTAAAGAAATTAAAATGTTCTGAGTTGCACGGGCAACGCCAGGCTATGATGCTAGTATATTATAATATTCATAAATTACATGACATTTTGCTTTATAATATTTTTTACATACTAATTGAAACCTACAAAAAAAAATACTTTATCATTACTAAAAAGAAGTGAGAAAGACAATGCTGTTAGTGGAAATAAATGTTGGAATTGCAGTCATCTGGTTTGCTCGTATTAGGGTTTTACTAAACCACTGAAGTGAATTTCTTAAAGTTAATAAACCAGTTAAATACAAGGATCAGATCTGGAAAGTCATAGGCTGACGAAGACATAAATGTTAAGTAGTAGACAAACCAGTTAGTCAGCCTATGAACATTTTAGCCGAGCCTTGTAATATGGCATTACCAGAGGACTTATTTTGATTAATATCCCTATCTTTATATTTGTTACTTTACAATATTTTGACTGTGTGTTTTTTTGTGTTTTTTTTGTTTTTTTTATTAACTTTGACTGTCTTTGATATATTGGGGTATTAATCTAAATAAATTGTCAACATGTATGAAAAAATCTTACAGCAGTTGTTGATATATTCCCCAACAATCTTCAGGTAATATATTTTGGATGACATCTCTGTGAGGAAATATGGCATTACCAGAGGACTTATTTTGTTTAATATCCCTATTTGTTACTTTACAATATTTTGACTATATGTTTTTTTGTTGTTGTTTTTTTTTACCACATTATTAACTTTGACTGTCTTTGATATGTTGGGATATTAATCTAAATAAATTGTCAACATGTATGAAAAAAGCTTACATCAGTTGTTGGTATATTCTCCAACCATCTCCAGGTAATATATTTTGGATGACATCTCTATGGGGAAAAATGGTTTGCTTATAAACAAAAAATAAGGGAAGAATTTTTTTTTCTAATTTTTGTTGATTAACATGCATTACACCTCCTGTCAGCCAGCATTTCTCAACTTTTTTACCCTTGTGAAACATTTGAAATAGTTTCCATGTCTCAGGAATCCATGTATAAGAATTATTATGAGGTCTGATCAAAAATTGTCAGGACTGGTGCTATAACAAAAAAACTACCACACACATTAGTACGGCATTTAATGTACTTTGAAGTAGTCTCCTTCTGAAGAAATATCCTTTATCTAGCATTATTTTGATTGATGAAGGCATTTTCGGAACACCTTTTTGGGGATAGTGAGCAGCTGCCTCGTTGCATTCACTCGGATTTTCTCAACCTCTTTAAATCTTGTTTCTTTTCAAGTGGGATTTGATTTTTGAAGAGGAAAAGTTGCAAGGAGTGAGATCTGAGGAATATAGTTGTTGTCAGATTGGGGGGATATTATCATTGTCCAAAAACTTATCCACAAACCATGGTCACTAATGGAACTTCTAGTGTGGTGAAGTGACCACACTCTACACGGTTTCCTTGCAAGCACTGGTATAAACAATTGAAGTAATTAAGAACATTATAAATTGGTGTGTATGCATGATAAGTTTCAAGATCAATCTGTGTACTTTTGCTCCATTGCCATCTGTGAACATGAAAGGGCGACTAGCGGCGGCTCTGGAAAAAGAGTTCGTTTGTGTCTGGCGTGCAAAGCAGTAATCTGTTCCAAAGAAAGAAAATAATAATAATACTCACCGCTGTCTTAATAATCCACCTTCAGCTCATTCTAAAGGAAAAAAGAGAGGAGGCCCTCGAGTGAAATTTTTATAGACTGAGGAAATGGATTATGGGTAGAGAAATGGATTATAAAACTGACCGACCAAGTTCACTGGCGAGGTAGTAGCGTCAATTTCTTGGCGAGAAGCTGACGCAGAGAGACGCAGTGAAAAGGTGGAAGGAGGAAAGTGGAGTAGGAAGAGGAAGAGGAAGAGGCGTAGCAAGAAGCCAGCTGGGAGAGCGTTGAATTGAAATCCAACGGTCTGCGGTTCGATCCCTGGTTCTGCACTCACTAGAATAAAGTGTGCAACAAGCTATTTCGGCATAATGGGGGACAGGTTCGACCTGAAATTGATTCCAGAGTTCAGTGGCTCGACCCCAGTACTTGACTGGGTGGAAAAAGTGGAACTGCATTGTCTCTTGTCTGGTGTCAAAAACATTGAACATGTGATTCCTCTGCGTTTGTCCGGTGGGGCTTTCGCTGTGTATCAACAGCTCAGTGCTGAGGAAAAACAGAATTATGAGAGGATCAAGGCAGCCCTATACAAAGCGTTTGCTATCGACCCCGCCACTGCCTGGGAGCAATTTGAGGCAAGACAATTACATCCTGGCGAAACTGTGGACGTATATTTGGCCGAGCTGACGAAGTTGACGGTGTTGTTCGGTGGGCTGCCCGAGCGGGCCTTGGCATATAAATTTCTGGCGGGGCTCCCAACCGGAGCAAAACAGCTCCTGCGGGCGAGCTCAAACATAACCTCGTTGCCCCTTAATGACCTGGTGGACCGAGCCAGAACCGTGATGAAGGATAATTCCGAGCTGAGAGATCCGATAATCGCCGCTGCACAATCCACACCGAGTGATGATAAACCGTCTCAGGGCCTTAGCCCGCGTGGTGGGGTCGTGTGTTATAGGTGCGATGGCCAGGGCCACATTGCAAGGAACTGCAGACGGCGACCGACAGCTGTTCGCTGCTACCGGTGTAATGAAACCGGACATATGGCCCGGGATTGTGCGGGAAACGGGGCCGGGGACAAGGTGCCGGCGTCGACCTTTCCCCAAAGCAGAAATTAGAGGCGCTTCCGATCATTCAGGTCTATGTCAACGAGACATTGTGCTCAGCACTCCTCGACTCCGGGTGCTCCCGCACCATAGTGTTCGTAGACCTCTGCCACACTTGGAAGGAGAAGGGTGTCAGGGTAACCACCATCAGTGGAGAATCGCGGACATGTTGTGGGGTGGGTGCGATAAACATCCGTACAAGAACAGGAAACTCGGCCAACGTCGAGGCGCTAGTAGCGCTCAAAAAACCACTGAACTTTGACCTGCTTCTAGGCTATGATGCCATCAGAGCCCTAGGTGGTGTTCACATAACGCAGACGGGGGAAGTGCAGTTTCAAGAGAGGACCCCAGTGTGCGCAGCGCTGAGGATCGACCAGCCAGACTTTAGTGTCGAATTTGACCAGCACCAGAAGGCTTGGACCGCCTCATGGAAGTGGTCGGGAAATCAGGAGCCAGCAAAATTGCGGAACGAAGTAGCCGAGTACCATGTGCCCGACCAAATAAGGCCTGCATACGAAGAGGAGCTTCGTGAATGGATCAAGGATGGCTGGTTAATTCCTTACCCCTATGAGAAACTTGGACCTCCCAAAGGTTTGATCCCGCTGATGGCGGTTACTCAGCACAACAAAGCAAAAGTGAGGCCAGTGATGGACTACCGCGAACTAAATGCGCATGTTGATGCATTTACGGCAGATGCTGATGTTTGCGCCAGCAAGCTACGAGAATGGCGCCAGCAGGGTTCCAATGTGTCCCTGCTGGATCTAAGAAAAGCGTATCTGCAGGTCCGGGTCAGCGAAACGATGTGGCCGTTTCAGACGGTGGTGTTTGCCGGCAGAAGGTACTGCCTTACCAGACTGGGCTTCGGGCTGAACGTGGCACCCCAAATAATGAAGACCATAGTCAACGCTGTGTTGTCACAGCAAGAAACAATGAAAGAGGGGACATCGACGTACCTTGATGACATATACGTGAACGAAGACGTTGTATCATCATCACGCGTTAGGACCAAACTGGCCGAGTTTGGCCTGATTTGCAAGGACCCGGAACATTTGGAGGATGGCGCCCGTGTCTTGGGCCTGAAAGTTCGAAAGGAGCGGGGGACTTTGAAGTGGGGGCGCGGAACTGCAGTTCCTGAAGTACCCGAAGTCTTTACGAGACGAGTGGTCTTCTCCCTGTGTGGAAAACTTGTGGGGCACCTACCAGTGTGTGGATGGACTCGTGTAGCAACAGGCACCATAAAAAGGAGGGCAAGCGCAGTCACCAAAGACTGGGATGATGAAACGACGGACGATCTGTTGGTTCGCATGGTGAAGGAGACCATCGCAAGGGTAAAGCAGGATGACCCCGCAAAGGGAGACTGGTGTGTGCAGGGAGACGAATTGAGCGTGTGGGTGGATGCGAGCTCTGTGGCGATTGGTGTGCTGCTTGAGGAGAACGGAGCTGCGATTGAGGACGCCTGCTGGCTGCGACCGACGAATGACGCTGCTCACATCAACCTGGCAGAGCTCGATGCGGTGACGAAAGGCATTAACCTGGCACTCCAGTGGAAAGTCAAGAAATTACACATACACACAGATTCGCTGTGCGTGTACCACTGGATATCAAACATACTGACAGGTAAGGCCAGGGTGCGCACCAAGGCGGCCAGCGAGATGCTGATCAGACGGAGGTTGGAGACCATAAGAAAGCTAGTAACAGAGTACAATCTGTCTGTGGATGTGGTACTTGTCACCTCAAACTGCAACATCGCTGATAGGCTCACTCGGGTGCCTCAGAGATGGATTGATGCCGTGAAGAAAGAAGCTGGGCCAGTACCGTTACTATGTGCTGCCTCTGTGGAGGCGGCAGACAAAATCAGGGAAATACACCACATCAGTGGGCACCCCGGAGTGAGACGGACATGCTATTTTGTACAATTGACCAATCCGTCAGTGTCAAAAAGTGCAGTGAGAGCGGTGGTCAAGGAATGCCAAACATGCCAGTCAATCGACCCCGCCCCAGCGAGATGGCGGAGGGGTCGGCTGGGAACAGACATGACTTGGAGCCGACTGGGTATGGACATAACCCATTATGGCAGCCAGCACTTCCTCACACTGATAGATTGCGGACCGACGAGGTTTGCGATCTGGCGCCCATTGGCACGCCAGGACTCCTCCAGTGTCATCCGTGAATTGGAATCCATATTTTACGAAAGGGGGCCGCCTGAAGAGATCCTCACGGACAACGATACTGCCTTCTGCAGCGTGGAATTTAGGCGTTTTGTAGACGAGTGGGGGATCAGGCTCAGACACCGATGTGCATATGTGCCGAGTGGCAACGGCATAGCAGAGCGGTGCCACCGAAGCGTGAAGAGGACCGCGGCCAGGAAGGCGTGCACTATTGCAGAAGCGGTCTATAGATATAATGCAACACCGAGGGATGCTGTGACTGCTGTGAGCGCACCCGCCAATGCGATCCATCGCTACCGAGTGCGCATCAAGGGCATTGACGCGCGTCTGCCTGATCGGCGGGGAACAAGAGGGCCGTATGAATTAGGGGACACCGTCTGGGTGAAGCCTCCCAATAACCGGTGCACCACCAGTTTTCGAAGGGGACGAATCACCGGCATCGTCAGTGAGCAGGCCGTGCTGGTTGATGGTACCCCACGCCATGTGAGGGACATTCGGCCCGCCCTGAATACGAATTCGTTGACAAGTAGCGGCAGTGGTGAATCATCCAATGACGAACTGTGGATTCGACCTACGCCCCGCGAGTCTGATGGTCCGACTGCGAACCCCGACGCTGTTGCCGATAATTCCGATGCCACTTCTGAGAGCTCAGATGAAGAAATCCAGACAATCCCCCTTCGTAGGAGTGCCCGTAACAAGCGGCCACGTCCGCCTTGCCACATGTGTGGTCTTGAGACCAGGGGGGAGTGTGAACATGAAAGGGCGACTAGCGGCGGCTCTGGAAAAAGAGTTCGTTTGTGTCTGGCGTGCAAAGCAGTAATCTGTTCCAAAGAAAGAAAATAATAATAATACTCACCGCTGTCTTAATAATCCACCTTCAGCTCAGTCTAAAGGAAAAAAGAGAGGAGGCCCTCGAGTGAAATTTTTATAGACTGAGGAAATGGATTATGGGTAGAGAAATGGATTATAAAACTGACCGACCAAGTTCACTGGCGAGGTAGTAGCGTCAATTTCTTGGCGAGAAGCTGACGCAGAGAGACGCAGTGAAAAGGTGGAAGGAGGAAAGTGGAGTAGGAAGAGGAAGAGGAAGAGGCGTAGCAAGAAGCCAGCTGGGAGAGCGTTGAATTGAAATCCAACGGTCTGCGGTTCGATCCCTGGTTCTGCACTCACTAGAATAAAGTGCTGATATTTTTTAATAGATCTCGTATATACCATTATTAATATTTATCTATTGTATATTTTTATCATACTTCATATGGCAAAAATAATATACAAACAACATACATGTATCCTGTATGCAATGAATCCCTCAATGATACATAAGTCTGCTACATACAGGTCCTGTCCACTAACCGGTGAAGGCAGTTTCTCACTGATGTCATGTTAATATCGCTAAATACATTCTCTACGAGGCTTACAGCCTATCACGTTGAATACACCGGTTCTCATTCAGTCACCGAAATTAAACAACGTTGAGCCTGGTCAGTATTTAGATGGATGACTGCATGGGAATACCAGGTGCTGTAAGCATTTAGTGACGGATGTGTGTTGTGGTGCAGTAGATATCAGCTTGGAAAGAGAAATCGGTGAGCCGAGTTCGAATTCCAGTTGAATACCCTGCATTCACTTAAGCACTGGTACCCTTGGGAAAGGTATTGATCCGTCCCTTCCCTCCAGTTATGGGTTAAATAACAAGGGTAGTGCTTGGGGACCCTGCCCTTAAAAACAAATCCCAATGAATCTTGATACTCGAAAAGAAAAAAGTATTACTAGGCACAGAACTTATATAAAAACAAACAATAAATTGTAGAAAGAAAAAGGTATTACCAGCAATAAATAAATAAAATTTAGTTGGCAATAAATGACCCGCCGAGGTTGATATGCCATAAAAACAAAACAACAAACCAACATTCTCTGTGATTATAATTTTAAATAATATAAGAGGTTGAAGCCTTTAAGATAAACGACAATTTTCCAACAGTATTCAGTACGTGTATAGTAAATTTGTGAACATAAAATTAAACAAAAATTACTTAAAAATACATTAGCGTATTTATCTGTCATGTAACACCTATCAACCTTTTGCATAACACTATGGTTCCAAGGAACACTGGTTGAGAAATGCTGTTCTAAGCACAACATTTGTCAAAATTGAAAAATACTGACTTTTTTTTTTATTTTAGAAGCACACTTTTGTTCATAATATAAATACGGTGATAACTCAATCCCTGATTTGTTTTTATTTTTTTAAGAGTTATCCTTACTTTGTTTTTATTTACAATTGTCAAGTTTGAAATTGAGTTTTTTTTACTGATATCTTCATACTATTGATATTGTGTTTTTTTTTTTTTGTTTTTCCAATTAGGGATTTTCTTCATTTTTTTAAATAAATTTTTGTGAAACCGTTTTCTTTTATAGCATTGGCTTTTTTAAAAAGTGTTGTAACCTCATTGGTTATTGATGAGAACTAAAAGTTTACTGATGTGTTGTGGTTATCACACAGTTGTATTATCTTGGGTTTTGAAATATTACTTCAGTTACCCGTGGATTTGTAGTAATAGTTATTACTACGAGGTGATATTCTGATATCTTGCTATTGCAAAATAGTTATTTGCATATGTCACAAATGGAACTGTATTAAGATGCTCCTCCTGATAATATATAGTATCCTCTCTTTGGAGTTCTCCTGAGTAATCTAAATAGTAATATCACACTGTGAACACTGGACTCTGCTACTCGGATATAACTAGTACAACTGCTGCTGCTACATGTAATCCAGTCGATCCACTCAGTTGATCCCCTCAAATTTCTGTCTGTTGCTTGATATAGGTTATTATCATGGTTACGTGATCCCCAATAGAATGATCTATTTCTATAATTTTATTATCTGACGATCAGCGTTCAACCATTCAATGTTGACACTTCTTTCTACATGACAAAGAAACACCAACAAAAAAGTTAAGCAACATCAAGACTGGCCAGTACCTAAATGGGTAACTGCTTGAAAATATCAGGTGCTGCAAGCTTTGACATGCAGATGGTGTAAGCTTGGATGTAGAGTGTCACTTAATCTACATTGTTGCAGATTGTTCATCAACATGAGATATTCTCTTGTTAATTTTTTGAGCCTACTCTTCCATGCTGGCTCAAGGCATTCTGGAAGAGAGCACTTGGTGATTTTCCAGCAGTAGATTGCCAGTTTTTTTTTTAATTCAGTTTCCTTCTCCTAGACTGGTTGCCACCCAAGGCTATATAACCCAGTCTGTCCCTGCTATTAACTCTCTCTCCAAGCTGGTTTTGATATCAGAGTTTCCGTCTCCTAGACTGGTTACCACCCAAGGCTATAGAACCCAGTCTGTCCTGCTATTAACCTCTTTTCAAGCTGGTTTTGAATTCAGTATCATTCTCCTAGATTGGTTGTCTCCCAAGTCTATAGAATCCAGTCTGTCTTGCTATTAATCCTCTTCAAGCTGGTTTTGAATTCAGTTTCCTTCTCCTAGATTGGTTGCCACCCAAGGTTATGTAACCCAGTCTATCCCTGCTATTAAATCTCTCTCCAAGCTGGTTTTGATATCAGCATTTTCATCTCCTAGACTGGTTACCACCCAAGGCTATAGAACTCAGTCTGTCCTGCAATTTACCCCTTTTTCAAGCTGGTTTTGAATTCAGAGTCCTTCTCCTAGAATGGTTGCCACCCAAGCCTATAGAACCCAGTCTGTTTGCTATTTTCCCATAACTGAAGGGAGAAGAAATTGATTTATGCCTTTCTGAAAGGTATCAGCATGTAAGTGAATGCCATGAATTTAACTGGGATTCAAACTCAGCTCTCAGATTCATCATCCTTAACTGCCATCCATTACTCCACCATGCCACTGTGTAATGAATATTGATTTAGTTAATCAGAGAGCTGAGTACCAATTTCCATTTGGATTGTTATATTCAGTTATATGCAAATACTTTTTGGAAAGGTATGAATCCACCTCTTCTCCCTCCCAGCTATCGGTTAATTAGTCAAACTTGTATCACTAAACAATTTTTTAAAAATTTTTTCAATCTAAAAATATTTTCTTGCTTTAAATAACCTGAATGGGTTGTTAAACTGTAAAAAGTAAAACAATGAAAAAACTCTGTAAATTTCCTTATTGCATTTCCAATTATTTTAACTGAACAAAATATTGCAATAGCAGTCATAAGTATGACTGCAAGTTGTTATTGAAAGAAGTAAGAGGGTGCAATAGACATGATTTAAAATTGACAAATTTTTCCATTTCACTGAAGCAGATGTTAAATATATGAGAACATTATCGACTCCTCTATCTTCCATTATTTTCTTCCTTATTTTGTTGATGTACGCTTAGCCATAGAAAATGAATCAATAAAACTGCAAGAAAATATAGGAATAACATAATTATTTATTTAAAGAAACCAACAAAAATTATTCCCCTTACACGAAACGAAAAAATGTTTTCCTTATATTTTACAAGCAGGCCATTTTCATTCAGTAATACTGTCATTGCCCCAGTTCTCATGTTGAACAAAATATCAGCATTTGACATTTTAACTGCATGATAAATTTATTTTCAAATGACTGTTTTGAATTGTTTGTAACTTGGAATAACTTGAAAGGCTTGTCTCAATTCGAGGCACAAGCGACAATGTTTATAAACAGAAAAATCACTGGTTCTGGTCTCAACTGTTCAGTATGTCTTCAACAGTTAGAAATGAGTTTCAAGAGCCATTGTACCTTCTGGCATTCTGCATTTGTACTTGAAATCTTCAGCTGAGCACTTTCTACAATTCACAAGAGCAAGATTTATCTCATTCCATTTTATATGCTTAGGGGAGTTAACTATTATCACTTAGGGGAGATAACCCTTATCACTTGACAGTCCTTTTCACTTTTGTGCCAAGTTTCTGTTTCTCCCACTGAATTAGAATATGTCTTTTCCCAACTACCAAATCCAAGGATTTTTTTTTAATCATTTCACCCCGAGCAAGGCAGAAATGCCACTGATGAGTGGGGGGCTACATAACTGTAAAAAGATTAATTAGAAAAGAGTGAGGAGTACAAACTAGTTAGAAAGGAGCAATAGAAAGCTGAGAAAGCAGGTGTGATGACAGATACATAGGTGGAGAGAAAGGGAAGGTTATACAGGGGAGGGGAGAGAGCTAGAGGCCAGTGGTTAGTAGATGAGTATTGACTTTGCATTTAAATTTCTGGAGGTTGTAGCCGTCAGGAAAGCAAGAATACGGGAGTGAGTTCCACAGGCGGGAAGTGCGAGAGAGGAAGCTGCAGGAGTAGAATTGTCATCTGCATTTGGCTAACCTGACTGTGAATGGGTGGGACCCAGCTGCCAGTCTGGTTGCACGAGTAAACACCTGTTGAGGAGGCATCAGTGACTTAAGCTCATCCGAGCAGAAGCCATGAAAGTATTTATAGAAGAGACAGAGGGAGGCCACATTTCGACGATGGGGAAGTGGCTGCAGTCGAGTCGCCAGATCAGTACCTATCACATTACAGACTCTCCTTTGGAGCTTGTCAAGAACACTGAGGAGAACGGCAGGGGCACCTGACCATAAATGGCAGCAGTACTCCATGCACGGATGGATGGTTGACTTGTATATATGCAGGATGGATTCAGGCAGAAAAAACATCCTGGATCAGCAAAGTGACCCAACCTTCTTAGCAGTAGATTTAGCTATGGAATCAATATAGTGGTTCCATTTGAGGTCTGAGGAGAGGGTAAGGCCAAGGA
Source organism: Ascarosepion bandense (assembly GCA_037127315.1). Lineage (NCBI taxonomy): Eukaryota > Metazoa > Mollusca > Cephalopoda > Sepiida > Sepiidae > Ascarosepion > Ascarosepion bandense. The sequence continues at coordinate 3,555,118 of JBBBDQ010000423.1, read as the reverse complement.
GGCGTAGTGTGTTGCTCTCAGGGATAATCGCTTGGTCCATGCTTATGGGAGGCAGGAGAGGTTGCCTGTGATGATTGACAGACAACAGCTTAGTCTTAGAGGGATTGAAGTTGACAAGCCACTTCTTGCTCCAATTCACCACAGAGTGTAGATCCCGTTCAAGGTCAGCAGCGAAATTATGTCTGTCCGCCACGACAGGTTTCTTACTGGTGCGGTAGTATATTGTGGTGTTGTCTGCGTAGATGCCTACTTGGGAACTGATCTCATCTGGGAGGTCGTTGATGAAAATAAGGAAGAGCATCGGGCCCAGGATAGAGCCCTGTGGGACACCAGCATTCGTGCTGTAGGATGAAGAGGCATGCCCATTCAAAACGACCTTCATTTTGCGGTTATTTAAAAAAGATTGGATTAGGTCAAGCAGGCGACCGGTAATACCGTAACCCCATAGCTTGCATAGGAGGCCAGAGTGCCAAACCCTGTCAAAAGCCTTGGAAATGTCCAGAGCAACTGTGCGAGCCTCGTCAGACTCATCAAGGGCCTGGAGCATGTACTCTGTTACGGTTGTTAGCAAGTCGGCCGTGGACCTGGCAAAGCGGAAGCCATATTGCCTGTCAGAGAAGAGTTTGTGGGCAGTAAGATGTTGAACTATTTCAGCATTGAATATGGCCTCGAATACTTTCCCAAATATCGGTAGAAGATTGATAGGACGATAGTTGGATGTGTCCAAGGGTTCACCACAATTCTTAAATACAGGAACGACTGAAGAGAACTTCCAGTATGCAGGAAAGCAGGAAGCAGAAAGGCAGGAGTTAAACAGTTTAGAGAGGACAGGGGAAAGTTCAGGAGCACACCTTTTAAGAACTATCACCGGGATTCCATCGTCTCCACTCGCCTTATGGGGGTCGAGTTTTGAGATTACTCTGGATACTACTGTCGGGGTAATATATACGTCGTGCAGTTTGGCCTCAGTTCTAATAGGGAAGTCAGGTGGGTGTACTCCAGATGAGTCAAATGTGGAGTTGGATGAGAATCTGCAGACAAAGCTGAGTGCTTTGTCCGCAGATGACGTGAAAACCTCAAATTCATGGATTAAAGGAGGTATTGAGGATTTGCTATTGTTCAGCACTTGTTTGCAAATCCTCCCATAGTCCTTGGAGCCAAACTTGCAGTCAGCTATGCACTGTTGCATTCTCTCAGCAAACAACCGTTTGGCGTCATTTAGAGTTCTCTTACACTCATTGCAAGCAGACATGAACAGGCGCCTATTGTGATCAGATGACTGTTTCCGGAATAGACGGAAGTAATGGTTCCTGTGGGCAATGGCGGCTGAGCAGGCAGGAGAGAACCACGGAGAGGAATGAGGTTTTAGGCAATACTCCCTGGTGGGTATGAAGGCATCAATGCCAGATTTCACCCATGACGAGACCTCAGAGGCACAGTCATCAGCTGATAGATTGAACACTTTTCCCCAAGGGACGTCGCAGAGGAAATCGTGAAAGGCATCCCAGTCAGCTTTTTTGTATAGGTAGGAGGTCCTATAGGTAGTGGATTCCTGAGGGGAGTGAGAGTGGAAAGAAATACTGAGAGAGACTACAGCATGGTCACAGTGATGAACCGTTGCCACCAACCGGCCAGATCGCAGGAAAATCACGGAAGTACCAATACCAAGGTCTGAAGATAGAGAAGAGAAAGCCGGAAACCACATAGTAAACAGGAAACAAGGGCCAAGCCTCTACTCCAGTTCAATAGATGTGGGATGAGTATGGACCGGGCGATAGTGTGATCTATCTACTCCTATTTAAAAAAAAAAGAAGATTTCCAAGGGTGGTGAGTTAACTAAGTTTTAACTTAGTTAAAAGTCCAAATGGAGCATAAACGACCTAAAAAGATTAGTAAAAAATTAAAATACATAAATAAGAAATGATTACACATACCACACAGGATTAACCCAGGAAATTTGAATTAAGAAATTTATATCTTCAACTCTTGTCTTTTCCCAAAAATTAAGATCTGGCTAAACTGCTGTCCATGTACAAAGCAAACAAATGAATTGAAGTCACAATTTGCAAGGAACTTAATGTTTTAACCAAAGCTTTAATCCACTCTAGACCATGTGTTTTTATTCAAAATTCTAAGAAAATTACTGAGTATGAAGACAAATCCATAAAGAAAGCTGGGGAGTGCACCTGTCAAAACATAGTGTAAAAATCAAAATGAGAATGCTGGATTGATTATCAAAAAAAAAACACACAATACAGAGTTATGAAAAAGTCAAGTTTCTGTGTTAACCATTACCAACAGTGGATCAACTGATAAATTCTTGACAGTAATTCACTGGATTATAGTCACTGTGCACAGATGCTAAACTAATCCAAAGCAGAGTGCACAGCTACTATACTGATCCTAGGTAGAGTGCACAGCTATTACACTGATCCGAGGCAGAGTGCACAGCTACTACACTGATCCGAGACAGAATGCACAAATACTTTGAACTTAAGCAATCATTTCATTTTTTAATGTGTACTGTGCTATATTTTTTTTATTGTTTTTAATTAATATCAGCCCAAGCAAAAGGCAGTAAAGCTATTAAAATACAAAGGGTTACAGTGTATGGAAGAATTAGAAACAGAAACATTAATAATGAACAGAAAGAGAAAAGAGTAATCAGGAGGCCAGTAGTTATATGGAATCGGGCAATACAGAATGTGAAACAGGTGTGTTAAGTTCAAATTCTAACTGAAGCAATTTTGTTTGCTCTTATGCAAACACCCTTGGAAAACATGACTCTGTTTAACCTCCCCAGCTATGGATTAATTAAGGCAGACGGGGTTATATAGTTTTAGTTAGCAACCAGTTTAGTAGAAGCAGAACTGTGAATTCAAAACCAGGTGCAACTGTGGTGAAATAGGACACAGGAAATAAACCTGAGTAAAAGGTGCGCCGCACAGACAAGTGGGGAGACGATTTACAGATTTTAACTTGGGCTAAACTGGGCTCATTGTGACTATCATCTACAGTAACCCCACCCAGTAAAACTCCTGCTTGACAAGGAAACCACAACACCTAGCATGATAAGATCATGGCCCAATATTCCATAGGGTTTCGACAGGGTTCATGATCATCATCAGTTGCATAATCCTTTACGGGATCCTTGCACAGCCAAGCACTTGGTGAAAACCTAATAGAGATCTTGCCCAAGTATCTCTATTACAATGTGCAATCATACTTCTTTAATGGTCTTGAATTAGGAGTTGTATTTCTCCTAGATTCATTAACAACCATGGCTAGAGAGCCCAGTGTGCCCTGCTATTTAATCTATAGCGTTAACATACTTTAGTTTTTATTTTAATCATTTAACCTTCCTCTTGTGACTGTTGCATGCTTGATAGTATTTCTGACAATATAGATAAGGCCATTTTGCTACATTGGTTTGTAAATATATTTGTGCTCAGTGACTTTAATGCCCATCATACCAAGTGGCTTAAACACTGTCACTGATCCTTCTGGCATTCAAACCCTGAACTTTGCAATCTCACAGGCAAGTGATGGATTTCCCCATGCATTTTACCAATAACCCTGAAAAACACACTTCTCTTCTAAATCTCTTCTTTACTTTAATCCCTGACTCATGTTATGCTATGCAGCTCTTCCCTCTTGGCAACTCTGATCATGCGGTAGTATTTGTAAACATCTCTTTCTGCTCCCCTCCCCCATCCAGGAACCTCCTACCAATAGAATATCTTTCTGTTATCAATGTGTGAATTAGTATTTGTTCTATGGTTTCCTTTGTGATGTCCTTTGGAACAAAGTTTTTAGTCTCTCTGTTCAAGATTACACCTCTGAGGCCTCTTTCTGGGTGAAAGCTGGCATCGATACTTTCATTCCACAAGGAAATTCCAGGTTAAATCTCATTCATCTTCTTGGTTCTCACCAGTATGCTCAGCTGTTATTACACACAGGAATCACTTTTGGTTATACCAAAGCGAAATGTCTGGTTACGATAGATGCCTCTTTGTCTCTGCTTGTAATGAATGCAAGCATGTTCTAAAATGATGCAATGTTGTTGTTTGCAGATAGAATGAAACAACATATAGCATCTCGCAAATTCAGTTCTAGTTAATACAGGTGACCCTGCAAGAGTGTGCTGGACAACAGTAAACCCTCAATTTCTTCTCTATTCAATCAATTCAAAATCCTCACATCTACAGCAGACAAGGTTGAATGCTTTGCTCACAAATACTCTTCCAACTCCACACTTGACTAATCTGGAGTAACCATGCTCGATTTCCCACCTAAAACAGAGACTCAACTGAGCGATATAATGCATAACTTTGTCTCTGGTCTTGGACATCATTTCTAAATCAGTGTTGTGTCGTGAGTAAGAATAAATAACTCAACAACAGGAATAGGTTAATTGGTGTATTCCGTGAAAATAGTATTTACAAAGGTTATTAGTATCCAATACAAGAATAGAGGTTAATCGTCTCAACCGTCGTAAGATGTAGTATGATCAATGGGTACCTCCGGGTCGTCACCGGAAGTCTACAACTGACTTGTCGATACGGCTGCTCGGCACACTCTCCTACGTAGATGCCACCATTACTTTACATAGTAATGGAATAGTCCATTATAGCCGAATAGGCGCGGGCGTCCCAACAATTAGACTCTTATAAGACAAGCGGAGGTGATGAAATCCCAGTTATAGTCCTAAAAAAAGGTTCCCCCTGAGCTGGCACCAGTCATTTCCAAACTCTACAACTATTGCTTTTCTGCTATCCTGAGTGTTGGAAGTCCTCATCTGTGGTTCCTGTTTTTAAGAACTCTGGTGAATCCTCTGACAACTATCGCTCTATTATACTCTTATTGTTTTTCAGCAAAGTATTCAAGGCTCTAATCGCTGCTGAAGTAGTTAAGCATCTCACCTTGAATGATCTACTCTCTCATAAACTTTGTTCTTTACTACACCTCTCCAAAAAAAGAAATCCATTGCTGTTGGTTAAGTGAACATGGTGGCTATTCAATGCTGCACCTTCTTCCAGACCAATGCTCTAGATAGGTTTGATTAAGGTAGTCTCTTATTGCCAAAGCATAATGGGGAGGTGCTCTATCTTGCTGAAAAAAAAATCAACGAAGTTACCTCTGGTTCTGAGATGTGATCTAAAACATGAAACAAATAATGAAACAACTGTAAGCTTACTTTTGGCCCATATATCAGTCAGTTAAGTGCCATAAGTGATACACACTTGGGTGATCATGTCTCAAAAGACATGACTGACGGGGCAGAAGATTATCCCACAGTAGGTTGCCATTATTTTTTGCGGTAGACTGGTTACTGACGAAGGCTATAGAACCCAATCCATCCTGTTATTTAACCCATAACTGGAGGAAAGAGACAGATTAATACATTTCCTAAGGGTATTTGCACATAAGTGAATGCAAGGAATACAACTGGAATTATCTAAACTTATTTATAAATGAAACTTTGTCTGTGTATGCGTGTGTATCAGTTACCTATAGACTCTGAAACAGCTGAACCGATTTTCTTGAAAATTTACACAGTTGTACTATAACCGTCTGTGAGTGTTCTTAGCTAGGTTTTGTGTTGAGGTACCGATAAATATCGAAAATTGATAATCGAAAAAATCAGGTTATAGAAGGAGTGGTCCGATTTTAATGAAATTTGATACACTCATAGACACAAGAAACGATGTTCAGAAGTTTCAAGGTTATACAATAATGCAGAAAATCAATAATATATATATATATATAAAAGGCAAGATGTTTGTGTGTGTGTCTGTTTATCTGCCTGTATGTCTGTATTTTTTTCAGCCCTTTTATTTTAGTTTTTGCTTCAGGTTTGGCTCTAAGTAAGTATAATTATAGTTCTTAGTCTCAGCCATGATACAATTTACTCAGAGGACTTATTTAGCCTTCAAAATTCAGTTTACGATGAAAAAAACTTTGTTGATATCGATACCAGGAAATCAAAATTTGACTTACATCCATTCATTTTTCTTTCAGTCTACAGTTTCGTTTTAACTGGAAATAACTATTGCTTTTTAGTCTTTCGTGCCAACGTCCAAAGAGTCTAAGCTCCAGGACCATGGATTAGTTTTAAAGCTTTCATTACACCCGAGCAATGCCGGGTTATACTGCTAGTGTCATAATAATTTGTTTAATTAGATTTTCTTAAAACTGTACAGAATTATGTAAACTAGTAAAAAAAAAGCCGGGCTATACTGCTAGTATATATATAAGAAATATATAAAAAGCATACGTAAATATAAAAGTGGACGTATAAGTCAACATCCAGAGGCAAGAGTCTTTCATGCTAAACACAATAGTCAGGCCATGTTCATTATGGTTTTGATCGACTATTTATATATACAGGTCTGTGATGCATTGTGGGTGAGACTATTGTATTATTCTAACATTGTTTTGGTGGGCAGTAATGGTTGTGTTTTAAATTATTCCAAGGTCTGTTGAATAGGAATAATCGTGGATATGAATGCAGGAACATCAATAGCCTACAATAAGAAGATGATGATTGAAATTGCATTTGTGAAAATCAAAATTGTCTTGAAAGAAGCCTGAAGAGTCTCACAAGTGAGAAATGTGAGAAAAGAAACTGTTAGTGTAGAATGTATGGTTATCTTCAACTGTAAAATGGAACCTACTTGCCAATCTAGTTGTATGTTTGAATAATTCAAAATTCTGGATAAATGAATACCTAAATTCATCATATAAAAAACTAAAGAAAGTATCATTATTTACACTGTTTGAACAGTTGTACTCAACTTTATAGCCATATTTAAGACGTTTCAGCCATTATATGCTCTGGCTTTCTTCAGGTGCTAGGAACTTTGAACCAAACCCTTTATTACAATAGGGACACATTTTGGTCACCAGGGTATATCATTTTCATTCCCTGTGCAAAAACATTACAATAATACCCTCATGAAACTTTGAAGTCAGCTTGACTGAAATAACACCCTTTGGCTAAGTGACAAGTTTCTCCATATTGATCATATTAATGCTCTATCCTTACCTTAATATCCTCCAAGACACATGGCCGAATGGATATAGGCATTGGTTAGTTCCATTGACTAGCCTCAGAGTTGTGAGTTCAATACCTGGCTACAGCAGTGGTGAACAAATAACTTAGGGAGTTGAATTAAATGGAGATAACTACATGGCATCCAGAAGTGGCATCGCACATAGAATGAGAATGACATACTCCAGTGATCAAAATAAAGGGTTTGGTTCAAAATTCCTAGCAGAAGAAAGCTGAAGTGTACAACGGTCGTAAACATGACAGTAAAGATGAGGACAACAGTCCAAACAGTCAAACAGTGTATTTTTTTTTTAATCATATCACTCCGAGCAAGCTGGTAACGCCACTGATGCACAGGGGGCTACGTAAGAGTGAAAAGATTGGAAAAGAAAAAGCTGGAAACCACATCCTAAACAGGGAACAAAGGGATGAGCCTCTTCACCTGTTCAAAAGACGTGGGTGGAGTGTGAACCTGGCGATAGTTTAGTCTATCTACTCCAATTGAGAAAAAAAAAGTGTAAGATTGGAAAAAAGAAAGCCGGAAACCACATCCTAAATAGGGAACAAGGGATGAGCCTCTTCACCTGTTCAAAAGACGTGGGTATAGTGTGAACCGGGCAAAGCCTCTTCACCTGTTCAAAAGACATGGGTGCAATGTAAATACTACCTCATCTCAGAAGTATAGACAAGAAAGAATCATTTTCTGATAGAAATTTATATATAAAATTTATATTATCAAATAGCATTTTCCAATGCTTTATTTAATGTTTGTTCATGTGGAACAGTCAATTTTAGTTTGTTTTCCAGCAAACCTAACATTTTCTACTGCTAATTCCTGAAACTGGATTAAAGTATATGTACTTGTAAGGGTTGCTTCTGGTTGTAACTGCAACTAACTTAAACCATTTGTCAAGCATAATCATTACTTTAAAATTGGGTACTGGGGCTGTTGAAATTTAAACTTACACTATTGTCATCATCCGCCTCCTCTTCAACATTTCTTGCACCAAATGTTACTGGGATAATTCAATTGTATGTTCTTTGTATGTGTTATGTCATGAGTAAGAATAAATAACTCAACAACAGGAATAGGTTAATTGTTGTATTCCGTGAAAATAGTATTTACAAAGGTTATTAGTATCCAATACAAGAATAAGGGTTAATCGTCTCAACCATCATAAAACGTAGCAATGGGTACTTCCGGGTTGTCAACAGAAGTCTACGACTGACTTGTCGATCGGCTGCTCGGCACACTCTCCTACGTAGATGCCACCATTACTTTACATAGTAATGGAATAGTCCATTATAGCCGAATAGGCGCGGGCATCCCAACAGTATGAAAACAACAAGGAAATTAACAAGAATAAACTAGTTTTATTAATATTTTATCAAATATTGAATATGGTTTTCTAAATTCTTGTAACCTTTATCTGTGATAAAATATTAGAATTAGTTTGGATAATTGAAAAATGTTTGGATTATTTCAATTTTTTTTTCATGTGTTGAACATAGTTATGAGTTCATATCACTTAGAACAAGCAACAATTTGAAACAAGGACAAAGATATAGTTTACTGAATACTGTGAACTTTGGTGTGTTTGTGTTAGACTTAGATGTGTGTATGTGTAAAGTGCATGCCTATTGATAAGGGTATCACTGTCATGTAAGTCCATTGGCATTGATAAATGCCCATGTGATGCATGTATCTGTGTCTGAGAGTCTGTACTTATCTACTTGTTAAAACCAGGGGATCTGGTGTCACCGAAGTAGATTGTTATCAGTTTTTAACCTGGATATCTTTTTTGGCAGACTGTTTATGGTGTAGCATGCAGACATAGTCAAGAGCAAAACTTCATACCAACTTAGTGATTTGAGTTAAATGTTTGTGCCAAGAAAATGTTTAGTGGTTTAAAGAGAAAGAAAAATGTATATTTCAACCAATTGCTTTTTAGTCCACTTCATGTCTGGATAATCGAATTCCAAGAACACCAACTTATGGATAAGCAAGGAAGTACTGTATTATCAATAGATGATGTGATGAAATAGGAGCAAGAAATTCTAAAAGGCTACGATGTCTCACCTGCCCAGTCAGAACCACCATTTACAATTTTGTTAAAGCACATGCATGGTTCTAGATCTTTTAAAACTATTGCTAATTTGCATTCATGGTTAAAAACCTAAATAAGAGGTGAGCTGCACAGATGAGCAAGGGATCAACTAAAGGACACTGAAAATTTTTATGCCATGAATGTTTTACTCGTTTCCTGGCAAATATGTCGTATTGTGGTATATGTTGGATTCAGAGATAAAGGGTTGAGTTCTTGTGGTATTAGATTGAATGGGTTGTGAATTAGATCAGTTAGATGTAGGATAGTCAGTGAAAACAAAGCTTTCCCCTTAGGCTTTGTACCATATAACAACTGTAAAAAATTGTTAAAATAAACAGGAGCAAAAATTTGACTTGTTCAGGACTGTACTCGTTGCAAATAACTACTGTAGATGATACGATAATGTTGTGGGCATCATGGTGTTTCCTCAGATAAGAGAGTAAGAATAAATATACAATTCTCTATTATAATAAAGACGTTTGTGTGTGTGTGTGTGTGTGTGTGTGTGTGTATATATATATATATATATATATATATCCCTTCTGTCACACTCATAAAAAGAGAGACTGTAGCAAAGCAAAGTCATCTCAGTTCATTCTCTTTATTACCAGTTATTAAACTTTATGGCCAATTATGAACGATCTTGTCATGTATTTGCTCCTTAACAGTGCCTTATTATTTTATTTTTTTGCAATAATTCTGTCATTTAGTAGTGAAGTAATATATATAACCCAATGGTCAAGTCACATGCCTCCCAATACCAAAAACGAATTTACTACTGTGATTCCTCTTGGCTTAACCCTATAGTAATCAACATTCCCCACCCCTTCCTTTACTAGCCCCTGCTTCCAGCATAAGAATTTTTCTCTATTCTTTGATTAATTGGAGTAGATAGATCTCAATTGGAGTAGATAGATCTATCTATCGCCCAGTTCACACTCCAACCATGTCTATTGAACAGGTTAAGAGGCTCATTCCTTGTTTCTTGTTTAGGATGTGGTTTCCGGCTTTATCTTTTCCAATCTTTTCACTCCTATGTAGCCCCCTGCACATCAGTGGCATTACCGCCTTGCTCGAGGTGATATGATTAAAAAAAAAAAAAAAAAATGGAGTTGAAAATGCATGTCTCAAACTGACATGTTGACATAGCTATTCCCCCTAAATATTATCTAAATTTACAGACATATATGTGTGTGTGTATGTGTGTGAAATGTATATATATATATAGCTATCTATATATATATATATATATATATATATATATATATATATATATATTTTCTAAACATATACTGTTAAATATAAGATGTTATTGTATTACTGTCTTAATAAACTCTCTGAAGATGGCTCATGTGAGCCGAAAGGTTAGAACCAAATTAATAAAAAATTATCTAAATGTTGGAGAATTTTTGTCTTTATTTTCAACTGAAATTAAAGCCAAAATACAACGTTTAGAACAGCTCATGATTAAACATAATAGACATTCATTGTCTCTTATATTTAACAGTATATGTTTAGAAAATTATTTGCTGCCCCGATACACTATATATATATATATATATATATGTGCAATTTGTTATATATATTATATCATTTATATATTATATATGTGCAGTACTTATTTAAAAGCACTCAATATCAGTGATAGAGCTGACATATTTATATAGATAGGTGTATTCCTTGTTGTCATGCTCAGAGGGGATAATCTGTGAGGAAACAGCTAATAATCTCAAATATTTTGCCGTCATTTTTTATTACATGTAATTTAACAACATATTTTATTGTCTTAGCAAAACTAAATAGAAAGAATATAATAAAAGATAGAGAAGGTGTGTAGCTAGACGTCCTTTTTTGTAACATGTATACAAAGTTCATTTGAATGATTGTGGGAGATCTTGTAGGAATCCTGCGACTCTGGTTTTTGTTAAACATAAAACGCCAGATTGTGGGTATTTGATATAATAACATAAAATATTGTTGCAGGACTGCTTGTAATTTAGGTGTTTGGAATAATCCCATGACTTTTATTGAAAGAAGAAAATTTAGTGAGAAAAGACAATGTGGTATTAACAAATAGCATTAATTTTATCTAGGAACAAGAATTGGTTGAATGTATTGAATGGGTAATGTAATTTTTATTTTGATGTTAAGAGTTTTTGGAGATAAGAAAAACTGTATTGCATACATATGTGAGACCGATGAAATATGGTTATATGTGCGTGTAGTAGTAGTAATGCAGATAAAGAAGATAGAATTTAGTTCTTACTGTGGGTGATGGTGTCATAGTCTGAGGTGGTCTCTTTGTAGTTTGGTCAGTGCTGCTGCATCAAGCATTGCTTGTGAATGTGAATGAGGTTTTTGAATATTAATGGCTAGAGTGATGTGGCATTTATGATTCTTTTTTGTTGGGGCTGGATTTTATGATTTTTATATCTTTTTTCCTAAAAGATTGGCTCCAGAAATATTTTATTTATTCCTAATTGGCCTTAAAAAGTCATATGGTATATCTGCTACTACATCTGCACGATATTTAGGCAGTATCTCCCAAACTGTGATGACTAATAAAACAACCTTTCTGATATTATTCTATTGCTTTGTATTATACAGCTTAATTGGTGTGTTTTAAGATGTAAGTGGCTTACGGCCATATCACGTTGAATGCACCGGTTCTCATTCAATCACCAAAGTTAAGCAATGTTGAGCCTGGTCAGTACTTAGATGAGTGACCGCTTGGGGATACCAGGTGCTGTAAGCATTTAGTGACGGATGTGCGTTTTGGTGCAGTGGATATCGGCTCGGAAAGAGAAATTGATGAGCCAAGTTCAAATTTCACTTGAATATCCTGCATTCACTTACGCACTGGTACCCTTGGGAAAGGTATTAATCCATCCCTTCCCTCCAGTTATGGGTTAAATAACAAGGGTAGGACTTGGGGACCCTGCCCTTAAAAACAAATCCCAATGAATCTTGATACTCGAAAAGAAAAAAGTATTACTAAACACAAAACTTATATAAAAACAAACAATAAATTATTTTTTTAAACCAATTTCAAATTAGTATAAGAGACACCTCAATATAAGAGAGATTTTTCTCTGGTCCTAAATTAGAACCTGTGGTAATGTATATAAAATAGACCATACCCGTATATAAGAGAATCCCGGATATAAGACAATTATTGTTTGGCCCTGGCAATTCTCTTATATCCGGGTTACATTGTATTCCCAGATGGAGTAGGTCATTGGCATAACATATTGAATTCTTGATGTCATACTCAGAAGAATTTGATGTTAATTGTTTTCAAATAACATTTGACAACTTATGCTGGTTTATGTGGTACAATAGGTAGGAACTGATCTTTGACCTGACATTTTAAGAGACTTTCCAAGTGAAGTTCCTTTGGTCCCCATTTGCCATACTGTTAACTGTTAGATCACCTCAACCCCTCTATACATCTCCTTTTTTTTCTTAAAAAGAAATGCCATGTCCCTTCAGAACATAGGCAAATAGATCTCTCTCTCTAAAGATTCCTTTTCGCCATGTCCTTTTTGAAAAGATAAAAGAGTGCTTGCATTATTATTGCCTTCTAATTTAGGAATTTAAAATTGTTTGCTTTTTGATTTTTTCCCATAATATAACATCCAAAAGCCACTCAAGGTAGGACTAGTAACAAAAAGCAGGAAGAAAAGACTTAACTGGGAAAAAGACAGTATATATGGTCATCTGTAAAAAGTTGTCCTAGAATGTGAGTTACACATTATTCTTCTTCATATGCAGTGTCCCTTCAAGACATAAGCGATCATGGACCTCCACTTGGCTGTGTCTCTTGTCACTCACAAAATTCTTTCTCTTGGTATCTCTCCCAAACCCTGCTAAGGTCTATCAAATATGTCTTGCACTGCTTTCCTCTATCCATCCTGTGAGTATTAAATTCTCCAGGCCCTCTTTTTTCATTCCCAGAAACCTCATCTGTCTGAGTTTTCTCCTTGTTTCCATCCACTCCAACACCTTGTTGTTAGTCATGTGCTCAGTCCATGGTAACCTCAGCAACCTTCTGGAAAACATTTCTAGTGCCTCAAACCTCTCCTTCATCCTTGAGGGGCCTTATGGCCATATCACGTTGAATACACCGGTTCTCACTCGATCACTGAAGCTAAGCAACATTGAGCCTGGTCAGTACTTAGATAGGTGGAATACCAGGTGCTGTAAGCGTATAGTGACAGATGTGTGTTGTGTTGCAGTGGATATTAGCTTGGAAAGAGAAATCGGTGAGCCAATTTCGAATTCCAGTTGAATACCCTGCATTCACTTAAGCACTGGTACCCTTGTGAAAGGTATTAATTCGTTCCCTTCCCTCCAGTTATGGGTTAAATAACAGGGTAGGACTTGGGGACCCTGCCCTTAAAAACAAATCCCAATGAATCTTGATACACGAAAAGAAAAAAGTATTAATAGACACAAAACTTATATAAAAACAAACAATAAATTGTTGAAAAGAAAAAGGTATTACCAGCAATAAATAAATAAAATTTAGTTGGCAATAAATGACCCGCCGAGGTTGATATGCCATAAAACCAAAACAACCAAACCAACCAAATTAAGATTTAAGCACTTTATTGCATGTTACTGGTTTATAAATATTTTGTAAGCATGTGTTTCAAGCTTTATTCAACTGAAAATAATTCTCATGTTTGAAATTAATAAGTTTGTAATTTACATAATAGTTTTATTGCGTGAAATCTTTTATTAGATTGTTGTGGAGGTGTCGGGATTATTAATTTGTTGTAAATAATCAGAAGGCTATTGGTTAAATTGGCTGCATGTAATATTGTTCCTCCACAAACAATTTGTAATTTTGTATTAAAGAAGTCAGAATTAAGAAGAAAATTTGACTGAAAAAACTTAATCATTTAACAAATGAACAACAGTTTTATATATCAAAGGTGTACATGTGGATGTGCATGGGGTTTAGTGGATATGAACTTGGAACGACAAATCAGAGAGCCGAGTTCAAATTCCAGTTGAATTTCTGGAATTCACTTACGCACAAATACCCTTGGGAAAGGTATTAATCAGTCATGGGTTAAATAATAAGACAAATTGGATTCTATAGCATTGGTTGGCAACCAGTCTACCACAGAAAGTAATGGCAACCTACTGCAGGATAATCTTCTGCCTGGTCAGTCATGTCTCTTTCGAGACATGATTGCCCAAGCGTGTATCACATCTGGCACTCAACTGACTGACTGACATGTGTGAAAGTTGAATGTGATATGAAATAAAAGTCTTTCACAGTAAAGTTCTTAGAAAATATACCGACAGAGTTCTCTACTTTTGAATGTAAATGAAAAAGTTTGTACTTAGCTTGAGATTTCAAAATTACACAATAGTGAGAATGTTTTAGTCAAGAATGTTTCTAAGGATTGCTGAAGTCTTGGAAGTAGTGGAATTTTTATAAGTGATGGATTTTCATTTCCAGACTGCAATTCATTTCCAACTAATGTTTCAACTACAATTGGTGTCCCATTCCAAACGTGGTTTCTTTCCAATTGGTGTATTCATGCGCGTTTTCTCTTTTTATCCTGTCTGGCTGGGCCTCAAATGCATGGGCTCATTGGGCGTGAATAACTCAAATTCTAGGAAAAGGTGGTTCTAAAAAATTGTATAATTCACGCTAACCAATCAGCATTCAGACAGCTTACATAGCAACAAGCTTGGAGAGACTTGTTGCCGCTTGTTCTTCAACGGGATAAAATTTTTAAAAAGTGCACTGTAACAAGATATTTTAGTGGACTCAAAAATCTACCTTACGAGAGGTGTTCCTTTATGGTCTGGTAGAATTATTTTGTGTAGCCATATAACTTTTGGACATTGTATCTCGTGTACTTTTGCAACATGGTATGGTATCTACTGGTCACCAAAATTTAGATAGTGTTTAGCATGTTATATATTAAGATGAATAACTTAGATGTATTGAAAGTATTTTTTCTGGGCTAAAAAAAAAAATAACCAGACACAATCTCTCTGACTGCGACCAACGTTGCACATTTTTAAAATGTCTTTTTTTTCCCCCTATTCCTTTTAAATTTTAATCCATTAATAATGGCATTGCTTGTTTTATTTCAGGTTTTTCCCCAGGAACTGGAAGTCCAGCTAGAATACAGAAACTTCACAGACTGGCTGCATACCTTTGAACTCTACCGAGGAAAGAAGATCAGCGGAGACGATGCGGATGAAAGTCGTGTCGTCGGAAAATTCAAAGTATGTCACCAACATTGCTTCCGTATTTATTTACTGTCCTGGCAATTCTTTTGCTATTTTAGTTTTTGCAGCCTTTCACCACTTTTTATCTTTAAATATGCTACCAATGAACCAGGTTTTTCTTAATATCGCCTAAGTAAATGTAAATCTGTCAGTATTATTGTAGGTTAAAAATTTATTTACAGGGTAAAGCATATAATCTGGACTTCGGAAGCTCCGCTGGCGCAATGTAAGGGAGGTGACTCTGGGGACATTAACGTTTGGATCTAAGGGAGATAACCCAATCCACTATTTATAACTTCTAAGAAACCTCATATTTTTATCCATTTCTTCTTTAAATCCGCATGAAATTATTTGCTCGTTTTCGACTCCTGGTCCAATATTTTCAATAAAATTCAATGAAATACAAGAGTAAAACATTTAACAATTTTATACTGTCTTCTCAAAGTTTGTTTTGCAATTTTTTTAATTATTCATAATAAAATATCGAAAATATTTCCTATAATTTAGACGTAATTTTAAATGGGTACAAATATTTGAGTAGATATCCCTAATTTATTTAGAGTGAAATTAAAGTCTATCCAGAAAAAATACATTTCAGCGGAGATTTGAACCTGAATTCTCTAGTTTCTTAACTTAAAAAAATGTAGAATTTTGGAATCTTTTCTGTTAATTCACTGAAAATAATGTAAAGTTCCTTATCGAAAATATATTAATTCTCCCTAAGAAATTAAATTTTAAATCAAAGATTGTTTATTTTTTATTAAATTTTTAGCACTCTTCTGAAATTATAATTTTAAATCAAAATTTCTTTAGCTTGCCACATCACAATTCCAACCCTCAGAACGAAAATTACCAAAAAATTATTTTGGAAGTGTGGATGACATTTAAGGAATATTTTACAATTTACAACGAAAAATAAATTGATTTAGGCTTGTTTCTTGGAGTCAGCGTATGTGGTGAGTACATACTACATAATAATAATTCTCTTTACTTTTACTGTTTTCAAATTCGTGAGCGAGTGTGAAAAAATATTTTCTAACCAATGAAAGGGGAGCAACTTACAAAACTGAGAGAAAGTAACAAGACAGTGTCAAAAAATTCTTTGATATAAATAGGGAAAGAAAATTGAATCAGATGGGAGCAGAGATAAGATAGAACACTGCCATGATGTAAAAAATAAATTTTAGATTGCTGATTGACAGAACTGTTCCAGTGACACACATTCACACTCCCACTTCTCGCGTGTATTTTTTTTATTTCTTCTTTGTCTTCGTTCACTCAGTCAACAAAAAGACAACAGCAATAAAGACACTTCAGCTGACTCTTGAAATTAATGTTGATAAGTACAATTTTCCTTTATTGTCTTTTCTTCCTCTTCACTTACTCACTGGCCACAAAAAGAAAGAAATGAATGAAGGTCTTAAATTAAGAAATAGTATTAAAAAGTTAAATGAATCCAGAGTTTGTTTGTTGTATTAAGACTCTTAATACAACAAACAAACTCTGGATTCATTTAACTTTTTAATACTATTTCTTTTATAACACTTCCACCTTTAATAATTTTACTTCCTACAAATTGATGTTATTGTGTTCTATAAATAAATTTTCACTTATACAAAGGAAACCCTTTTATTCTTTTCAACCTTCTGATAATTTTAACTTGTGGAGACTTAGGTTGTGTTTGACACAAGGCCAATTTAATAATCATGATCAAGCTCTCTGTATGTGAATGTAGACCCCATACTTAGAAATAGTGCACCAGAGTTGGCCACAGCTGGAGCAATTGCAAAGGTCAACTCAATCTGAGTGCAATGGAAGCGTTTGGGAGAATTTTGTCTAACGCGTCTGAGTGAATTTCATAAATATAATTTTTTTTTATTTTCAGGTGACTTAATAGAAAAGGTCAGGATTTTTAAACCGCTCCAAATTTTATCTAAATAGCAAAAAAAGCTATCCTGGGAGAATTTGGTATAAATTTTCATAAATATAAATTCTTTTTATTTTCGGGTGAATTAATAGAAAAGGTCAGGATTTTTAAACTGCTCCAAATTTTATCTAAATAGCAAAAAAGCTATCCTATTTCAGCCAGTTTTTAGAAAAGATTTAAATTTCAGAAAATATTTCCTGTAACAATATTTTCATCATCAATTTATCTGTCTCAATTTTCATTGCATAAAGAAAAATAAAGGATAAAATAAAACATTTTTTCTGTATTCATCTGTGAATATTTTGGCATTTGGTGGTTGTGTTAGTAATTACCTGGCTATAGGCTGAGCACCATTGGACCCATTTTTCTCCTCGTTCGTTGCGATCTCCTAGTCCAAAGGGGCCAGTCATGTTTCCTTCCCTATCTTTACCTACCTTGGCATTCAAGTCCCCCATTATAATCCTAATTTCTTGGCTTTTGCATTGGGCCTTGGCACTGTCCAGTATTGAATAGAATGTTTCTATTTCGTCCTCCAAACTTTGAGTTGTCGGCATGTACACTACTATAATAGCTATATTGAAGGGCCTTCCCCGCAGTTTAACCAAGAGGACTCTCTCTGAAAGCTGACAGTATCCAAGAATGCATTCCTTTACTTCTTTGTTTAGAATTAAATCGACCCCTTTTTCATTGCTTTTGCCTCCTGCATAAATTATCCTGTGGGTGTCGCTACTGATATCTCCATTATTAGGCCATCTGGTTTCAGGAAAGACATAAGAGTAATCAAGAATCTCTACTGGCAGCAAATGGCCTGCGTACAGACAGGTAACGATTTCAGTAGATTTACAAAGATAGAAAGAGGCGTAAGACAATGATGTGTCTTTTCACCAGATTTGTTCAACCTGTACAGCGAGAATATTTTGAGGACCCTAGACGACATGCCAGGATTTGTTATTGGAGGCCACAACTTGAACAACGTAAGGTATGCAAATGATACAGTGCTGATTGCAGACACGGAAAGGAAACTGCAGGACCTCCTACAGAAGGTAGCGGTGGAGAGTGACAAAAAAGGACTACAAATGTAACTATCAGGGAAGCAAGTGTATGGAAGGGAATTCCAAAGGTGGAAAGTGCAAGAAAAGAAACTAGAGAGTAGAAGAGGTGGTTACATTTGACTTTTTATTGTAAAAGGGTGAGACCTAGTTGCCATTCTAGTAATTTTCTCACAATCCTCACTTTCTCCTCCTACATCCATACAACAACCTCATTCAGTAACACGCTACTTTGAGTGGTTCTTGAGCCTTGCATTGAGTGAACATTTAGTAAAAACATCTGTCACTTTAAGTTTTCTCTTTGAAAGAGATTGTCTAGCATTTGTTGTTATACTAGCAGTATAGCCCAGCATTGCTCAGGTATAATGAAAGCTTTAAAACTATTCCATGGTCCTGGAGCTCAGACTCTTTGGACATTGGCACAAAAGACTAAAAAGCAATAGTTGTTTCCAGTTAAAGCAAAACCGTAGACTGAAAGAAAAATGAATGAAAGTCAAATTTTGAGTTCCTGGTATCGATATCAAATAAGTTTTTTCGTCGTAAACTGAATTTTGAAGGCTAAATAAGTCCTCTGAGTAAATGGTATCATGGCTGAGACTAAGAACTACAATTATACCTACTTAGAGCCAAACCTGAAGCAAAAACTAAAATAAAAGGGCTGAAAAAAATACAGACATACAGGCAGATAAACAGACACACACACAAACATCTTGCCTTTCATAGATATATATTATCGATTTTCTGTACTATTGTAAGAACTACAACCTTGAAACTTCTGAATATCGTTTCTTATGTCTTTGTCTATGAGTGTATCAAATTTGATTAAAATCGAACCATTCCTTCTATAACCCAATTTTTTCGATTATCGATTTTCAATATCTGTCTGGGGTACATTGACACAAAACCTAGTTAATGACACTCGCAGATGCTTTTACTACAACTGTGCAAACTTTCAAGAAAATCGGTTCAGCTGATTCAGAGTCTATAGGTAACAGACACACACACATACACAATGTTCCATTTATAAATAAGTTTAGATTTCATATTGGAAACATTTTCGGCACTGCCTTCTTCTGTGTACACATACTGAAAGAAGGTTTTTGACATATTTGTTTAATAAATCCTATCTAAGATAAGAACACGGGGACACACACACACACACACACACACACACACACACACACACACACACACACACAAAGTTCCATTTATAAATAAGTTTAGATTTAGATTAGATTTAGGTAGATTTAGATTAGATTAGATTAGATAGAAGATAAGAACTATTATGTAACAGTTCAGTACTCTTTTTTTTTAATTTTTTATTTGTTCTATCAATATTTTCATAGATTATAATACTTTGGTTAGTTTCTGAAAGGCATCTTTTACTATTCCTATGTTCTTCAGATTTCAGTGTCACATTTCACTTTGTTACTACACTATCCAGACAGTTAAATTTCTGTACCTGCTTCATTTTAACATCCTTAGACTGTATGCCTGGTCATCAGCAAAAAGAAGACCAAAAAAAACTGAATGCCTGGTCATCAGCAAAAAGAAGACCCCAAAATATCGGAGAAACTAAATAAAACAAGTAAAGAAATTTAAATACCTGGGAAGCGTGATGACAGAGGATGGAACATGAGATGTCAAGACCCAAAGATGCATTGGCATGGCCAAGGATGCATTTGAAAAGCTAACCAGAGTACTGAAAGAAAGGAAAATCTCATTGGAAACTAAGAAGAGAGTGCTGGATTGCTATGTGATGTCTGTCCTTCTGTATGGCAGTGAATGTTGGATAATCTCCTCAAGGATGATTGGTTGGTTGGTTGTTTTGTTTTTATGGCATATCAACCTCGGCGGGTCATTTATTGCAACTAAATTTTTATTTATTTATTTATTGCTGGTAATACTATTTTCTTTCAACAATTTAGCTGACAGCATCTGGTATTCCTAAATGGTTACCAATGTTGCTACTAACCAAGCTTGATGTTGCTTAACTTCAGTGATCATACAAGAACTTGTGCTTCAATGTGACATGGCCACAAGCTCTTGTTCTCAAAAATCATGTTAAAGTAAAAGAAAAATATCAGTTTTCATTTTTGCCCATCTTCTAACTGACTTGAAATCTCCATTTACAAATGATTTCGTAACTAGAGATAACAATAATTGCTTCCATGTGAAAATGTTGGTTGTTGTTTGTTTTGTTTTTATGGCAAATCAACCTCAGTGGGTCATTTATTGCCAACTAAATTTTTATTTATTTATTGCTGGTAATACCTTTTTTCTTTGAATAATTTATTGTTGTTTTTATATAAATTTTGTGTCTAGTAATACTTTTTTCTTTTCAAGTACCAAGATTCATTGGGATTTGTTTTTAAGAGCAGGGTCCCCAAGTCCTACCCTGTTATTTAACCCATAACTGGAGGGAAGGGACGAATTAATACCTTTCACAAGGGTACCAGTGCTTAAGTGAATGCAGAGTATTCAACTGGAATTCGAAATTGGCTCACCGATTTCTCTTTCCAAGCCAATATCCACTGCAACACAACACAACACACATCTGTCACTATACGCTTACAGCACCTGGTATTCCACCTATCTAAGTACTGACCAGGCTCAATGTTGCTTAGCTTCAGTGATCGAGTGAGAACCGGTGTATTCAACGTGATATGGCCATAAGGCCCCTCAAGGATGAAGGAGAGGCTTGAGGCACTAGAAATGTTTTCCAGAAGGTTGCTGAGGTTACCATGGACTGAGCACATGACTAACAACAAGGTGTTGGAGTGGATGGAAACAAGGAGAAAACTCAGACAGATGAGGTTTCTGGGAATGAAAAAAGAGGGCCTGGAGAATTTAATACTCACAGGATGGATAGAGGAAAGCAGTGCAAGACATATTTGATAGACCTTAGCAGGGTTTGGGAGAGATACCAAGAGAAAGAATTTTGTGAGTGACAAGAGACACAGCCAAGTGGAGGTCCATGATCGCTTATGTCTTGAAGGGACACTGCATATGAAGAAGAATAATGTGTAACTCACATTCTAGGACAACTTTTTACAGATGACCATATATACTGTCTTTTTCCCAGTTAAGTCTTTTCTTCCTGCTTTTTGTTACTAGTCCTACCTTGAGTGGCTTTTGGATGTTATATTATGGGAAAAAATCAAAAAGCAAACAATTTTAAATTCCTAAATTAGAAGGCAATAAGAATGCAAGCACTCTTTTATCTTTTCAAAAAGGACATGGCGAAAAGGAATCTTTAGAGAGAGAGATCTATTTGCCTATGTCCTGAAGGGACATGGCATTTCTTTTTAAGAAAAAAAAGGAGATGTATAGAGGGGTTGAGGTGATCTAACAGTTAACATCATGGCAAATGGGGACCAAAGGAACTTCACTTGGAAAGTCTCTTAAAATGTCAGGTCAAAGATCAGTTCCTACCTATTGTACCACATAAACCAGCATAAGTTGTCAAATGTTATTTGAAAACAATTAACATCAAATTCTTCTGAGCATGACATCAAGAATTCAATATGTTATGCCAATGACCTACTCCATCTGGGAATACAATGTAACCCGGATATAAGAGAGTTGTCAAGGCCGGACAATAATTGTCTTATATCCGGGATTCTCTTATATACGGGTATGGTCTATTTTATATACATTACCACAGGTTCTAATTTAGGATCAGAGAAAAATCTCTCTTATATCAGGATGTCTCTTATATACAGGTTATACTAATTTGAAATTGGTTTTAAAAAATAATCACTTTAAATATATTTGCTATCATCATTTTTTTTATCATTTCACCCTAATGTTACGTGTTAGATCGTGACAAAAGAAAAAAAATGATTGACTAAAACACAGAGCTTAATTACAAGCATATATTTAATTTACAATAACACAAAATAAAAATATATTACAAATATACAATTTTTTGCATTCAAATAGAAAACATAGAGTTTACTACTGGCAGAGTGACGGGTAAGTGTTACGAAGGGGAAGGAAGGTGTCAAGTATCTTTACCCAGTTAACTTAGCAAAGTAGTTTAAGTGCTATACTTTATGAAAGTCCTCAAATGTGCTTATAAAGAATAATTTCCAGTATGGTCAATAAAAGAGCCAAAAATATCTATTTATCCTTTTAGTTCCATGAGGTTCTCTTTCAGGTTTTAGTTGGTCGGCAACTTTTCTTAGAAATTCTTTTGGCTGGATGCACAGATCCATGAATCGGGCCAGAGTTGATAATGTCAGCAAATCCTGTTAGCAACTAAAACCTATTTTTATAGGGGTTAACACCTAATTTGCATATTTCTCAAAATCTCTCAAATCTACTGGAATATTTTCAAGCATTCTAGCATCTTCCAACCATTCTATTTCTAATTTCCTTATTTTTACAACTACTTCATGAATTAAAACTTTTTTTAATAACACATAGGACTCAATAGATTCCCTTACTACAACTTTTTATACATTATTAATATTATTTTTATATATAAATGCATCCTAGTAACACTAAGCAAGGCAAAAAAGCCACTAAGACAAAAGAGGTTACGGAGGAAGAACAATAAAAGTATCATCAAGAAGAGAGTAGATAATGATTGACATTCCATTTAAACTTTTGAAGAATAATGTTGGCTGGAATGTAAGAAGCCAGAAAAGAGTTCTACAAGAGAGAAGTGTGAGAAAAGAAACTGTTAACATAGAACTTATGGTTGTATCTAGCCATTTTAAATATAAAATGGCAAGATACTTCTTGCTTCTCTTTGTAAAAGAAGCAAGAAGCCAGGAAAGACTTCCACAAGTGAGAAGTACGCTAAAGAAACTATTAGATAAGGACTTATGGCTAGATCTCGTCACTTCTACTCTAAAAGAGACCTTGTCACCAATTTAGTTCTGCATTTAAATTCATTAAGTCTTGGTACTATAGAGGAAAGTTAATCAGAACAAGTACCACGAAAATATTTATAGAAAAGGCACAGAGAAGTGGGGGAAAATGATGGAAGCCAGAATGCCAGATATCATTGCAGATTTCTGAATCTTAAAATTTAATCAATGTTTTGGAAGGAATTCGGTCATCATCAAGCACTGATATAAAAAAATAAAATTCAGGTCATAACTTGCAATCATACAAAGCAGAATTTTCTCTTCACTTTAGATTGAAGATTATCATTAGATTGTTTAGCTCTTATAAACAAATCCCCCTTAATCCAAAAGTAGATATTTTTTAATCATATCACTCCGAGCAAGGTGGTAACGCCACTGATGCGCAGAGGCCTATGTAAGAGTGAAAAGATTGGAAAAGAGAAAGCCAGAGACAACTTCCTAAACAGGGAACAAGGGCTGAGCCTCTTCACCTGTTCAATAGACGTGGGTGGAGTGTGAACCGGGCGATAGTTCAGTCTATCTACTCCAATTGAAAAAAAAAGAAAAGAGTGAAAAGATTGGAAAAGAGAAAGCCGGAAACCACATCCTAAACAGGGAACAAGGGATGAGCCTCTTCACCTGTTCAATAGATGTGGGTGGAGTGTGTATGAGTCAGCATATTATAATTTTGCAAAATCAAAAAGATGGGAAATTGTAGAGAACCATAATCACCAATGAGGGGACATAAACATAGAAAGAGGAGAGCAATACAAATGTAAAAGGATATATATCTATGTTTTATAGATTATGCAAATGTGTTTGATAAAGTACGTCACAAAGAAGTGTTGGAACTGTTCGGTAACTTTGACATATTGGGGATAGGGATTAAAATAATCTAGAACCTATACTGGTAGAAAACTGCCTGCATATGGATGGAAAATAGAAATAAATTTATTTTTATTTGTTGGGTTCACTATTTGCCCATAGATGGAACCCTAACAGGTGTTACCACCTTGGATCAGGGTGAATTTGAGAACAACAGTAATTAAAAGATTGTTCCACGCTCCTCACATCCTCCAATCTCTCATCTTGCTGCCAGATGTAGTTTATCATCATACTCAGAAATGTTTAACATGATGTGTCCATAAGACTTCAGGAGCCACTCAAGGTAGAGGTTTAGAGAAAAAACGCATAAGCATAGATTGTTTGAATATGGGGAGGAAGATAAGTTAACCTTAGTTTTGAACAGGTTAAGATTGTAGTGATTACAAAAGCACTCTTTTGGGAGTTTGTTCCACAGCAACAGTTCATTTAGGAAAAAAAACTATTCTAATCCTTCTCTTGAATTTATTTCCATTATTAAATTGTTTTCAATATGCCTATTTCAAAATGTTTATTAAAATTTTGTACCTCTCAAAAACTGCAGTTTTCTTTGCCAATTCTTCAGTGTGGTATTAGTCTCTCTATTCTTAGAATTTCAAGAAACTGGTAATTTTGGAAATATCTTTAAAAAAATTAGCATATGTCCTGTTAATTTGACTTTTCTTAAATATCAGTTCTTGGTCTCGGCATTTATTTTATTGATCTGGTTTCTTTTGTGATGGTTTATTAAATTGCTTTCAACTGTGTCTCTTTTTATAAACTTGTCAAAATTGTGTACTTTACAAAATATGCAAACTTAGTTTGCCAATGCTTCAGTGGTGTGTTTCTCTGTCTATCCTTAGAATTTTAGATTATAACTTGGTCAATGAAAACAATCACATGAAACAGAAGATTGGATTGTATTGCTTTTTTGAAGGAACTTTTTTTAAAGAGCTGTTTGTATTTTCCAAATGTCAGTTTACAAAAAATATATCTGGCTACACCCTGTTGTAAATGCCTTATTAGAAATTGCTGGTATTTTAAACAATAGTGTAAGCAAATCCATTTCATTTTCCTGTTTCAAACTTGAATTTATTAACCTATCCCGAAAAAATATTCTATACTGTGTCCCACGCTTTTTGAAAATCCACTTTTGGTTTTCCTTGTTATTTAGAATAGAATAAAAAAAAGAAAAAGGAAGCAATTTTACTTACTTTATAGAGAAAGAACCTTAGTGTATTCCAAGACCACCAGCACTGTGTCTTCTAAGATGATTTTTATCTCTAGTATCTATCATACATTTCTATAAGTCTACCATTCATCCATGCTTAAAATATTGCTGCTTGGTGCCCCTGCTATTTACCTTGAGCTCCTTCATAATGAAGCAACACAAATCAGCCAAGAGAAATTAGGAGACAAATTAACCAAGAGAAATAGGAAAGCATGAACTGACCAAGAGAACTCAAGAGACATGAAACAATGAAGATACACAGACACGAACCGACAAAGATAGATGGGGAGACACAAACCAACAAAAATAGACAGGGAGACACAAACCAACAAAGATAGACAGGGAGACATGAATCAACGAAGATAGACAGGGAGACATGAATCGATGAAGATAGACAGGGAGACATGAATCGATGAAGATAGACAGGGAGACACGAACCAACAAAGATAAGCAGGGAGACACAAACCAACTATGATAAACAGGGAGACACGCATCGATGAAGATAAACAGGGAGACACAAACCGACAAAGATAGACAGGGAGACACGAATTGATGAAGATAGACAGGAAGATATGAATTGATGAAGATAGACAGGGAGACATGAATTGATGAAGATAGACAGGGAGACATGAATTGATGAAGATAGACATGGAAACACAAACCAACAAAGATAAACAGGGAGACATGAACCAACAATGATAAACAGGGAGACACAAACCAACAAAGAAAGCAGGGAGACATAAACCAACAAAGATAAACAGGGATACATGAATCAATGAAGTTAAACAGGGAGACACAAATCGACAATGATAAACAGGGAGACACAAACCGACAAAGATAGACAGGGAGACACAAATTGATGAAGATAGACAGGAAGACACAAATTAATGAAGATAGAGAGACATGAATTGATGAAGATAGACAGGGAGACACAAGCCGACAAAGATGAACAGGGAGACATGAACCAACAATGATAAACAGGAAGACACGAATCAATGAAGATAAACAGGGAGACACGAACCAACGAAGATAAAGATAATATCAAGAGTAACTCAATTTTTTTTTAACATGGATATTTACTAGTCTTACTAAAAAGATAGAATTATTATACCATTTTAGCACTAAATATTTTAAAATGTATCTATGTATTTTTATTCATGAGTGAATGCAATAAATTCAACTGGAATTCAAACATGGAACAGGAAATCGAAGAGCCAAGTTTGAATTCCAATGAATTCGTTGCATTCACTTATGTGCAAATACCCTTGAGAAAAGTATTAATCCATCTTTTCTCCCTCCAGCTATGGGTTAAATAGCAGGACAGATTGGGTTCTATAGTAGAAAGTAAGAGCAACCTATTGCCGGAAAATCTGTGCATTCAGTTATGTCTCTTTCAAGACAAGATTAGCCAAACATCTATCACGTATGGCACTTAACCAACTGACTGAAAACTGGACCTATGTTTTTTTTTTACTCTAGAGTAAAGCCGCACATATGTCTAACTTTTTGCTTTTAGTGTAAACCAGACTAATTTCTACCTTTTTGACTCATGTGAAGCGGACCAATGTCTACGTTTTGACACATTTCATAACCTGTACCCATGTCTTTCTTTTTAACTCGTGTGTAAAACTGAGCCTATCTATTCTAAACTTATTTATAAATGGAACTTTGTCTGTATGTGTTTGTGTGTGTGTCCATTACATATAGACTCCGAAATGGCTGAACCAATTTTCTTGAAAATTTACACAGTTGTACTATAAGCGCCTGCAAGTGTTCTTAACTAGGTTTTGTGTCAAGGTACCCCTGATAAATATCGAAAATCGATAATTGACAAAATCGGGTTATAGAAGGAGTGGTCCGATTTTAATCAAATTTGATACGCTCATAGACAAAGACATAAGAAACAATATTCAAAAGTTTCATTACACCTGAGCAACGCCGGGCTATACTGCTAGTTGTTATATATTATCTGACCCTGTGCATAATTTTGTGCAGAAATGTATTTTTATGAATCATCAAAAGTGTAAGCATGCTGACAAAATAAGATATTGTTATGAAAAGTTGAAGAATACTGATGCTGGGTGACAAGCAGAATTTCCCAGGTCAGGAGTAGTGGAAACAGAAATGTATTTATAGTAAAATAAATATTATTGCATTAATGGAAAGTAATTATGTTTTGTGTTTTGATGAGCAGTGTAGCCAAGGTCAGATAATGTAAACCTCAAAATTGTTATAATAAACAATGTGCCAGAAACATGATGTGGGCAAAATGAGATTCAGGGTATATAGATCAGAAGACAGTTGAGAGAGTAGAAGTTAGGTAGCAGTTGAGATCAGAACAACTCAGAGAGAGGCTGGGTAAGGCAGGGCACAACTGGCTGGCTCCCTTGTATGTGTGTGTGCTGACCACCACTTGCTACTCCACAGATGATATCACTAAAAAGTGAATAAAAGATATGTTGTATACCTTTATTTATATATAAGTGTTAATATTGTCATTTCATCGGTGTGAAAAAGACAGTGATTTTATAAGAGAGAATATAACAAAGTTTCTGTCCAAGTTTTATTTTCATTGAATTCATGCTGGTATACAACAATATGTGATCGTTTTTGACTCAAGTATAAACCAAATCTATGTCTTTGTATCTGTTAATTTCTTGTGATTTCCTTCATCCTATAAAACTTACGTTCGATATTATATAGAACAGATTGAGTTCTGTAGACTTGGTTGGCAGCCAGTATACCGCATAAAGTAATGGCAACCTTCTGCAGGAAAATCTGCCTAGTCAGCCATGTCCCAAAAAAGACATGATCACCCAAGTGTGTATCGTGTATGGCAGTTAACTGACTGACTTTGACAATCAAGTAAATGTAGAATCATTCAGTTTGCAATTTTGAGACTGTTGTCTTACATGGTCTTGAAACATTTGCGCGCTTCCCGCCTGTGGAACTCCCTTCCACAAGTCTGCTTTCCCGACAGTTACAATCTCCAGGTGTTTAAATGTAGGGTCAATAGACACCTCCTATCACACTAACTCCCAACTATTCTCACAACACTCTCATCTACCCAACCCTCATTCTCGGTATCCTCACCCGCCTATCACCCACCCTCTGTTATTTCCTATATTTAACCAGCCTTTCTCCACTCTACGTAGCCCCCTGCACAGTAGTGGCAGTGACATGCCTTGCTCGGGGTGAAACGCTTATAAAAAAAAAAAATAAAAAAAAATTTTATTTCTTTGACTTTTTTAAAAATTTTATTTCTTTGACTTTTTTAACTTTTCAGAGGTGTTTTTGAAAAGGATAGGAGATTTGTTAAAGAGATTCTGGCAAGGTTTATAAAATTTAAAAATAGCATTTCATTTGTCAGTGAAAATCACTAAACTTATTTTTCAAGGCTTGTCTGTTTGGAGGAAAAGTAAATAAATAATTTAAAGGGAGTGGAGACAAGGAAGAAAAACTTGTCAAAAATGAAACAAAAATCAAAAGAATGTGTCAAGTGGCAACTGGTGTCTGAAAATGCGACTAATTTTTTTTTTTTTTTTGTTCCTGGATTGGTATGATTGGTAAGCTGAACATGAAAAATGAAAAGAAGAAAATACTTTTTACTTTTGAATTCACAAGTGAGAATCCGTCATTCAAGATATTTTGAATGGAAATTCTTTCAGTCTCTTTGATGGGTTAAAGCCATTTAGTATAAATTTGAAAAAAAAAACATTTTATTTTACGATTTTTTAAGTGGTGGTTCTTAATGGTGCTATTGAAGTTGGAGATTTCACACAAAAAACAGGGGGTGCGGAAAAGTTTTTGGTCTGACTCACAAGTTAAACCAGTTTAAATAGTATAACTTTCACTTTCTCTGTTAAAAACATTTTTTTAAAATATTCTGAGTGAATTTATTTTTCAACACTCTGAATGAGAAAATGTAAGTAAATTTACACTATTGAAATAAATCCTGATTTATAAGCATCTAAATATGTGCTGAGTTTTCCTCTAAATATTTTATATTGCTCTGGATAATATCTATTGAGCTCTCGATTTTCATCTAATTAATGTTTTATATTAATTGGATAAAATCTTTTGGATTATCCTCTTCATCTTTATGGGTCTGTCATTCTCTCCTAATATATATATATATATATATATATATATATATATATATATATATTTTAATTTAGATACTTCAATCCAAGGGAAAAAAGCAGGAAGGTAAATTCCAAAAAACCCGATCCTAATTAATATTAAAAATTTTATTTTAATATTAAAAAATGATACAGGAAGAGAGCTCCATGTAATAAAATATTACAGAGCAAATATATATTTATTAAAAAAGGATTAATTCAAAGATGTTGAATGGCTATTTCGATATGAAGATCCCCACGGGGGACGACACATCACCTCAGCAACAGAAAAATCTTTTCAGAAACTGGAGAAAAATTAGTCTACTTATCCTTTTTAAATAGATTGCAAAGAAATTAAAAAATAAAATAAAATAAAATAAAATAAAAATAAAAATAAATGGAAAGAAAAAGAATTTCTTTGCAATCTATTTAAAAAGGAAAAGTAGACTAATTTTTCTCCAGTTTCTGAAAGGATTTTTCTGTTGCTGAGGTGATGTGTCGTCCCCCGTGGGGATCTTCATATCGAAATGGCCATTCAACATCTTTGAATTAATCCTTTTTTAATAAATATATATATATATATATATATATATATATATATAGTAGCGTAAATCTGGAGTTTACTTTTGTTGTTTTCTAAAGATTCTTGATGCAATATTCATTAAAAAGCTTTTTTCATGCTTTAACACATGCCTGACCATGACATTACAACATTTAAAAAAATTCCATTTTGGATAATTTTCACGTTCTAATGAATGCTAAGCAATTTGTCAACTGTTATATTTGAAGCAGAAAAAAAATTTACAGTCATTTTTAGCAACATAGTTTTGCGGTTATTTTTTGTTACCATAACTCACACCCTAAAGATGATCTTGGAAGGAGATTGAAAGTACTTGGATACATTAAGAAATGAATGATAATAACATCTGTCAAAGTTACAGCTCATTTTTGACAGCTTTCAATTATAATACATGAAAGATTATCCATGAGTATGAACGGATTTTATTAAAAATAAGCAGACACAATGTTTGCAATTTATTTAATCTGACATCTGCCTAAATACACACACACACACATACACACACACACATTTATATATATATATACTAGCAGTATAGCCCAGCGTTGATCGGGTGTAATGAAAGCTTTAAAACTAATCCATGGTCCTGGAGCTCAGACTCTTTGGACGTTAGCACGAAAGACTAAAAAACAATAGTTGCTTCTAGTTAAAGCGAAACCATAGACTGAAAGAAAAATGAATGGATGTAAGTCAAATCGATATCAGATAAGTTTGATTTTTCTAAAAGCTAGTGTAGTTATCTGTATTCAATCTACAAACAAATATATGTTCTTTTTGTGAATTATGTTATTTTTTCTAGAATAATATTTATGTAAAATTACTCCACATGTTGAATTTGTTTCTTTTGAAATTAACTGAAATCAGTTAATTTGCAACATAAATTACAGTTAGAAATTATGTCTAAACTTATTTATAAATGGAACTTTGTGTGTGTGTGTGTGTGTGTGTGTGTGTGTGTGTGTGTGTGTGTGTGTGTGTGTGTGTGTCTCCGTTACCTATAGACGCCAAAATGGCCGAACCGATTTTCTTGAAAATGTACACAGTTGTACTATAAGCATCTGCGAGTGTTATTAGCTAGATTTTGTGTTGAGGTACCCCCGATAAATATCGAAAATCGATAATAAAAAGAATCAGGTTATAGAAGGAGTGGTACGATTTTAATCAAATTTGATAAACTCATAGACAAAGACATAAGAAACAATATTCAGAAGTTTCAAGGATGCAGTTCTTACAATAATGCAGAAAATTGATAATATATATATATATAGATATATTGATAATATATATATATATATATATACATAAGGCAATATGTTTGTGTGTGTGTCTGTTTATCTGCCTGTATGTCTGTATTTTTTTTTTCAGATCTTTTATTTTAGTTTTTGCTTCGGGTTTGGCCCTAAGTAGGGATAATTGTAGTTCTTAGTCTCAGCCATGATACCATTTACTCAGAGGTCTTATTTAGCCTTCAAAATTCAATTTACGATGAAAAAAACTTATTTGATATCGATACCAGGAAATCAAAATTTGACTTACATCCATTCATTTTTCTTTCAGTCTATGGTTTTGCTTTAACTGGAAACAACTATTGCTTTTTAGTCTTTCGTGCCAACATCGAAAGAGTCTGAGCTCCAGGACCATGGATTAGTTTTAAAGCTTTCATTACACCTGAGCAACGCCAGGCTATACTGCTAGTCTGAAAATAAATAAAAAATTTTATTTTTGTCTGAATTTCTGAGATAAGAAGTTATCATTATTTCCATTATTTAAATTCAGGCTTTGTTGTTATTATTCTTTAATCACCTGTCTGAATTTCTGGGATGAGAAGTTGTCATTACTTCCATTCAGACTAATATCCCCATCTTGTTAATATCACCTGATCACCTTCCCTCTGAATTTCTGGGATGAATCATTATTTGCATTATTTATGTTGGGGCACCTTCCCCGTTTACAATAATATGAACTCTTCCTAAGACTATATATAGTAGTTGTCATTAGTGGACTACAGACAATATCAGAGTGTAGTAGCACTGTGGTGTAACAGTAGCCGATCTCAGCGATCTAGTCCTGGGGGTAACACTGCCAAGTCTCATGTCTCATATCATCTCGCATTCGACTAACCATATTGTACAATGTTCTACTAACCCTCTCTATGTATATTTCTCTTCAGTATATTGCGTTTTCTACTGTATTACTCTGCATTGTGTATTTATTAGATTTAATCCCAGATCCACAACAATTTACATTCAGACTAATATCCTTATTTTTTTGTTATTATCACCTGATTGCTTTTTGTTTGAATTTCTGCAATGAGAAGTTATTTATATTCAGACTAATATCCTCAGTTTTTTGTTGTTATCAGTTGATTACCTTCTGTCGGAATTTCGGAGATGATGAGTTGCTATTTAAATTATTTATATTCAGACTAATATCCTCATCTTATTATACAGAAAACCTGTAAATGGTAGTAGCACTAAAGTAAAGAATGTTCCAACGTTGAAAACAGAAAAACTATCACAGATCTTACTCAAGAACAAGGACCACTTTCCACATAAGACATAACAAGCAGTTGTCTGAACATTACAGCAAGTTATCTCACATATATGATCACCTCAATATTCACAAAGATGGTATTCCACTCAGGCTAATTCTTAGCTACCAAGGCTCTGTGGTACCATCTGACACACTTCCTTGTGGATATAATTGACCCATTAATAAGAAAGTCACCATATGTTTGAAACTCTAGTCACTTTGTAGAATTAATTAAAGATGCTTTCATCCAATCCAACCAGGTAGTGAGTCTGGACATGGTGAGTTTCTTCACCAAGGCACCCACAGTGGAGGGATTACACTGATCTCAGATTTATCCCAAAGGGAATGTACCAGTATACCAATAGAGAACCTGATGGAAATGATGACTTTTTGTACACAAACAGCATACTTTGGAATGAGATTAGACATGTATTGGTAGGATGAAGGTTTTTTTATGTTTTGCATTTCTTTGTTTGTAGTAGTAGTCATAGCACAGTTATCCTTATCCTTTGCAACAACAAGGTTTTCTTCTTCTTACCTCTTCACTTATTCTTTATTTATACTTGCCTATTAATTTGCATATGATACTACACCTCCCTGAACTTGAGAGGTCGTACATCCATGCTTTTTTTCTTTTACTAGTCCTGATTATTTTTGTATTGTATTGTCCTTCCTCTTGTCTTTCTTGCTTTCTCTTTAATGGTGATTTTGGTCTCTCTTCATCTTTTTCTTCATATTTGTCTGTCTTTTCATTTTCCCTTTCTTCGATTTCCTGCTCTGTTCCACTTTTTGTAACTTTCTGCCTCTTCTTGTTCCTGACCTTCCATTTCCACATCATCCAGCTTGTTTCTGCTCCTGAAATAATCTGCATGTGCCAGATTACGTTGTCCCTTTATCTTGGGTATAGCCATGCTGTGTCCTTTTTTGTATCAGGAAATTTGCTTCTTCTGGATTCACCTCTTTATTCTTTCTACACCATACCTTTTCTTTTGTTGCAAAGGACAGTTATGGGGGGGGGGGCTTTGATTTGTCTTCCCATTAATCCTGCTTCCTTCTCACATGTGGAATGGATCTGTAACTGAGAAGCATTTTTGGTAAATATACTTCTAGGTTTTCATTGTGGTAGGAATGTTTGCAATCCCATTTTTACCATGTGTAACATTCTTTCCGCAATGCCATTAGATTGTGGGTGATATGGCGGTGTCTTGTATGGAATGCATCCAATTGGTTTTAAACATGCTCATCAGTTCTTATTGCAAAATTTGAGTGCATTGTCGGTGACTATTGTCTGGGGCACTCCATTCCTTGAGAATATAGTTCAGTATTTTAGTATTTGCTTTATTGTGGTGGCTTTTCTCTTGCCATCCTGAATATAAATTTCTATAATGCTAAGAATAATCCCCTATCTCTAATATGTGCATGATCCATGTAGACCCTAACCCATGGCTCTACTTCCTTGAGCCATGAGTGAATTTTCGGTTGCTTGAAGTTTTTTTATTTTCGCACGTTTTGGGCTTCTCTTAACGTATTTTTCTATGTCTTTTGAATCACCAGGCCACCAAGCTTGTAACTTTAGCCTTCTTTGCATTACTATTATGCCATCATGAACTCCATTTAATATGTCCTTTCTCAGTATTTGTGGAGCTACTATTGCATCTTCATTGTAATGGTTAGTTTGTGCTTTGTTTCTTTAAAGGGTTGCTCTGCCATTCAACAATTGCTCCATATATTATTTTTTATTATCTCTACTATTCTATTTAAATCTGGGTTTTGCTTTATCTTTATTTTGAGTCTATTTAGAAGAAGAATGTCTGTTTCTACTCAGTGTATTATTTTATCTTCATCATTTTCTTGTCTTTCTTCTGTTTCATTCTTGAACTGTAATCTTGATAAAGCGTCTACATGAGGAATAGTGTTCCCTTTTACGTACACTATGTTAAAATCGAATGCCATGATTTTTATTGCCCATCTTAAAATCCTTGATGATGTAACTTTTGGCAATTCTTTTCTCGGATTAAATATGAATTCTAATGGTTTGTGGTTCGATTTTAATAAGAATTTTTTCCTATCAAAAAGTTTTGTTTCCTCTCCATGCTCCATACTATTGCTAGTGCTTCTTTTTCAATATTCAAGTAGTTAGTTTCTGCTGACATTAACATATTACTCTACATGTTTTGAATATCCTGGCAACCACGCTTGCAACTTTAGTCTTCTTTGTGTTGCTGTTATGCCAAAATGTACGTCGTCATGTACACCTTTTAGTATATCCCTTCTCAGTATTTGTGGAGCTACTATTACATCTCCATTGTATATAATACCATTTTCTATGGTTAGTTTGTGCTTTGTTTCCTTAAAGGGCTGCTCTGCCATCAAACAATCCATAAATTATTTTTTATTCTCTTTACGATTTCTGCTTAATACTAGGTTATGCTTTGTTTTTATTTTGAGTCTATTTAGAGGAAGAACGTCTGATTCTATCCAGTGTATTATTTTATCTTCATCATTTTCTTGTCTTACTTCTCTTTCATTCTTGAACTGCCAACATGATAAAGCGTCTCCATGAGGAATAGTGTTTTCTTTTATTTACACTGTCAAAATTGAGTGCCATGATTTTTATTGCCCATGATGCTCAACAACCATGACATCTTTGGAAAAGGCATTAGAATAATCAAGAATACATATTGGCAGCAAACCACTTGCATATAGATAGGAAATGAATTCAGCAGATATACAAAAATTGCAAGGGGTGTAAGACAAGGATGTGTTTTCTCACCAGATATATTCAACTTATAATGGTCTTGGGCATGATGGTAAACTGCATCTGGCAGCATGGCCTCTGATTGGGAGAATGGAACCACCTCTTAATTGTTGTTGTTCCCAGGTCCACCCTGAACCGGAGTGGTAGCACCTGTTAGGGTTCCAGCTATGGGTAAATAGTTAACCCCCAAACTGGAGTCAAAATACTATGAAAGTATAAAAATGCTTTTGTAGAAATATATATATATACATAAAAATAGACTTTTATAGAAAAATATACATTTTTGAAAAAAAAAATTATTATTATAACACATTTTTGAAGGAAAAAATTCTCAGAAAAGCATTTTTGAATACAAAACTAGAATACATTTTCAGTTTTCTAAAATAAAAAGAATAAAAACAAAATCTTCATTAAAATCTGATTAAATTAACCTTTTCACTATAACCAAACATTAAAAAAAAATACCTTAAAACCCCACCTTTTTGGTATTATATGACCCACAGAGGATGATATGCTGTTAAGCAAAACTCACTCACTCAACTTATACAGCAAATTAATTCTGAAAGAAGTAAAACCCTTGACAGGATTCATCATTGGCGGCCACAATCTCAACAATGTAACATACACAGATGACACAGTACTGATAGCGGACATGAAAAAGAAGAATGCAGAACCTCCTACAGAAGATAGCAAGAGAAAATGAGAAGAAAGAACTAAGCATAAACTTCAAGAAAACTGGATGCCTGGTCATCAGCAAAAAGAAAACCTCAAAATGTCAACTACAGGTCGAAAAAACTAAAATAAAATGAAGAAATTTAAATAACTGGGAAGCGAGCTGACAGAGGATGGAAAGTGTGGTGTCGAGATCCAAAGATGCATTGGCATGGCCAAGGACGCATTTCAAAAGCTAACCAGAATACTGAAAGACAAGAAAATCTCATTGGAAACAAAGAAAAAAGTGCTGGATTGTTATATGATATCTGTTCTTCTGTATGACAGTGAATGTTGGACAAACTTTTCAAGGATGTAGGAGAAGTATGAGGCAGCAGAAATGTGGTTTTACAGAAGGATCCTAAGGACACTATGAACTGAGCACATGACTAACAATGAGGTATTGGAGAGGTTGGAAACAAGGAAAAAACTCATAATTAACATAAGGAAGAGACAGATGAGGTTTCTGGGATATGTAACGAGGAAGGAGGGCCTAGAGAATATAATACTTATAGGAGAGCTAGAGGGAAAGAAAGACAGGGGAAAGCAGCATGTGACCTACTTGACAGACCTCAGCAAATGGATGGGTTTGGGAGAAATACTAAGAGGAAGAATTTTGAGGGGGACAAGAGACAAAGTCAAGTGGAAGTCCATGATCGTCTATGCTGTGAAGGGACATGACACATGAAGAAGAAGAAAAGTCCTTGACATAACATTTGGCAATTTTTTCTTGGATTAAATATGAATTGTAATTGTTTGTGGTCTGATTTTAATGAGAATTTTTTCTTCTCAAAATTTTTGTGCCCTTTCCATGCTCCAGACAATTGCTAGTACTTCTTTTTCAATATTCAAGTAGTTAGTTTCTGCTGACGTTAACCTTCTTTATATGTACATGATTGGGTATTCTTCTTGTAATAAAACAGCAGCAATCACCTTTTTACTTGAGCCAGTGGTTAACATTATTATTATTTTTTT
Source organism: Ascarosepion bandense (assembly GCA_037127315.1). Classification (NCBI taxonomy): domain Eukaryota; kingdom Metazoa; phylum Mollusca; class Cephalopoda; order Sepiida; family Sepiidae; genus Ascarosepion; species Ascarosepion bandense. The sequence continues at coordinate 3,518,091 of JBBBDQ010000423.1, read as the reverse complement.
TTTTTTGTGGATCAAAAATTTTTATCATTGGTTTGCTCCTCAGCATATTCTTTAGTGTTTCAAAAGCAATAGTTTGCTTCTGTGTCCACTCAAATTTATTGTTTTTTTTTGTTTGTTTTTTTTTGCCATATTTTGCATGGATTATTTTTTGCCATATTTTTAATGGATTATGTCACTGTATATTGGTATGTAATTACTATAAAAATTTATCAGCCCAAAAAGGATTCTAGTTTTGTTTTATTTGTTGGAGCAGCTATCTATGTTACTTTGTTTGTTAGTCCATCATCAAGTGATATGCCTTCTTTTGATATTTGATATCCTAAATGTGATATCTTTTTACATTCAAATTTACATTTCTCTTTTTTATAGTCAAGCCTGCCTTTTTTAATCTCATCAAAATTTGCTCGACTTTATATTTTAACTCTTCTTTAGGTTTCGCCCCTGCACCTATATTGTCCTGGTATATTATAATATTTTTATTTTTCCTAAGACTCTTTCAATTGCTTTTTGAAAAATATGGCTTGATGTTTTTTTTATCTCAAATGGTAGCTGTTTGGCCTATAGGGGTGTTTATCTTGGTTCCTTGAATTTCTCATCAATTTCTGTTTGATTGAATGCTGAATTATGATCAACTTTTGCAAAGTACTCTATTTTTGCTAACTCATGGCTCACAGTTATGATATTTGGCAAAGGAAAAAGTCTGAATATATCTGATGAGTTACCCTATCTTGCAATCCCCACATATCCTTAAATCTCTGTCAGGTTTCTTTATAGCTATTGTCAATGATGCCCAATTGCTACCACCTTGATTTACTCTTTCTCGTATACCTTGTATAATTTAGTTACTACCAAATATAAGATATGAATTGGAACTTTTCTTGACTCTATATACTTTGGGTGATAGTTCTCCTTTAGTTGAATTCTTGCTTTATAGCCTCTTGATAATCCTACTGCATTTCTTTCTGCTTCCATGGAATTGATTAGTCTCACTGTGTCTACTTTTCATACATCAATCCCTGATAATCTGTGATCTTTTTTGCACGCTATAACTGTAATGGGAATTATTTCAAAATACTCTTCAGTTTCAAAATTGCCTTGAAATATATGTTATGGTCTGTTCCATCAAATAGCTTTAATTGTACACTGCTTATTTTATAAATTTAGGTCGTCCATTTAGGTTGTCCTAATTTTATCCAGAAATGTTTTGGTATCAATGTAACTCAATGCTTGTATCAACTTGCATGTTAAATACTTGGTGATTTATCCTTTTTTTTTTCTAACATTTCTTTGTATTCATTGTAAATATTTCAGCTTCTTTGGAGTGGGGTTGAACAGATTTTACTTTTTCTATTTGCACACATTCTGAAAATGATCTCTTTTTTTAGCAATTTGAGCAGATTATTTTCTAGAGCTAGACATTTGTACTTGTCTCTTTTGTGATTTTTTCCACAATAACTACATTTAATTACGGATTTGGTCTTGCTTGTCATGTATGTCTCAAATTCTTCTTTTGGTTAAATAAATTCTGTAATCAACACTAATCGTTGCAAAAACTCAACGCTAGCTTCCAAACTCATTCTGCTACTCTGTAGACATTCTAGTATTTTTCACTAGTGGTTTTGGTCTTGCAAGTCTTAAATTAACCTAAAAAGAATCAATTCATCTTCTATAATCATTTCCTGTACTCCTAATTTTTCATATTCACAATACTTGGCTCATTCTTTCAGTCTATGTAAGTATTGTATAATGGAATCATTTGGTGCTTGTCTTGTTTCTAAAAACTTGGTTCTTTCAGTGATTACCAATTTATTTTTAGTCATGATTTTTTTTATAATTTTCACAATTTCTTCAAATTCTATTTCTTCTAATTTACTTGGTTAACACACTGTCAAAATTATCTTTACAGCTTCTCAACAAAATGTAGCAAGAAATAAATATGTTATCTCATATTCTCCTTGATTGTTTTTTGCGTCTCTTAATTTTTTATCCTTGTCAATGCAGCAAAAGTTCTTATCCATGTTTCTATGTGTTCTGTGTCATCTAGCAAATTTACGGATTCTATCAGCAATGCTATTATGTTTCACATTTCTTTGTGCATAGTAGTAGTCATAGCAGAGCTCTCCATGTCCTTTGCGACAACAGTTTTCTGCTAACCTCTCCAGTTATTCTTTATTTATACTTGCTTATTAATTTACATATGATACTAAAGGTTTAGCATTGGGCTCACCATTATCACCAGCAATGGCTAACATATACATGGAATACTTTGAAGAGATGGTATTAAAATCCACATCACTAAAGATACATAGATAACACTTTCATACTCTAAACTGGGGTCAAAACAATATGAAATATATAAGTAGATTATATGAAATATATGAGTAGAAATATATGAAATATATAATCTATGAAATATATAAGTAGATTATATGAAATATATGAAATATATGAGTAGAAATATATGAAATATATAATCTATGAAATATATAAGTAGATTATATGAAATATATGAAATATATGAGTAGAAATATATGAAATATATAATCTATGAAATATATAAGTAGATTATATGAAATATATGAAATATATGAGTAGAAATATATGAAATATATAATCTATGAAATATATAAGTAGATTATATGAAATATATGAAATATATGAGTAGAAATATATGAAATATATAATCTATGAAATATATAAGTAGATTATATGAAATATATGAAATATATGAGTAGAAATATATGAAATATATAATCTATGAAATATATAAGTAGATTTTATAGAAGTATACTTCTATAAAAATAGAATTTTATAAAAGTATACACATAAAAATAGACTTTTATAGAAAAATATACATTTTTGAAGAAAAATATTACCAACAATACATTTTTGAAAGAAAAAAATATTTTAATCATAGTAAATAATACATTTTGGAATACAAAACTAGAAGTCATCTTAAGTTTTCAAAAAAAAAAATAGAAAAAGTTTTTAATCAAAATCTGACTAAATCAATCTACTCACTAGAACCTAACATTTAAAAAGTACCTGAAACCCCACCTTAAAACTCAGACTCTCTCCTTAATCGTAGTTTTTCTCTTATTCTCTAACATTTAGTATCTCCTTGCATCATAGTGGCTCTTTTGCCTTGCTTGGGGTGAAATGATTAAAAAAATAGTCAGAGAAAGCTAATATAAATAAAGAAAAAGCAAGTTATTAACATAACAAACATCAAGACATAACTATATCTATATTTTTGCATGAATACTATAGTGAACGTTATGCAAACAGATATTATAAATACACTTTTGAATGTACAGTTTTGTGTATCTATAAAAATGTGAATGTATACATCATATGCTAAAAGTCTGCCTCTTTCTACCGAGCACCTGTAGCTCAGTGGTAGAATCGCTGATTGATGCCAATTTGGTTGGGTTTCAATCCTGGGTAAAGCAATCAGATGTCTAACTGTACTGATGAGCTGTGATACAGCAAAGCAGATCTATCTGTGGATGACTATATATATATATATATATATATATATTGTAACAAAGTTGTGGAACTCGCAGGTTTTTTTACCTGCTGTTCGTGTATTTACTTTTATAAAGAGTGCTTGATACAACGTCGAGCATTATATTGTAATAGTTGTTACAATGGTTTATAAATTCATAGTATCACTACACAAAGATTTTCATGTTTCGAAGCTGCTTTACGTGCTTCTCATCGGGTGACAAACATGAAAATTTTTGTGTAGTGATACTATGAATTTATAAACCATTGTAACAACTATTACAATATATATATATATATATATATATATATATAATAACATATATTGGTATATGTTATTATATCATGATATTAGATGTGCATATTTGTATTTAAATCATAGTTATATATTTGCATTTGAAGTATGTGTGTTTGTGTTATTGTTTTATTTGATAACCCCTCCGCCATAAATAAATGTACTGCTCTATTCTCATCAAAGTACAGTATAAGTATCAATATTTAAAATATACAATGATCTCTTTTCAATGAGCACCTGATAACTGCATTGTGCATGAAACTATTATCTAAATATATATATATGTATGGATGGATGTTGTAGCCTAAAAAAATTACTGAATAAGAAATAAGCAAAACAGAGGTTGGAAAATGAAATAGTAATCTTTATATCAACAAAATACCATACTTGCGAGATGCGTGAAGTAGATAACCACTGCGAGACAGCAATACCGACCCTCTCACAATAGTGTCTAACATATTTATGAAGACTGGGACATACCCATTAATTTTCATAGGTATGTACATAACAATAGATTTAATACAAATATAATTTTTTTTTTTTTTTTTAATCATATCACCCCAAGCAAGGCGAAAACGCCACTGATGTGCAGGGGGCTATGTAAGAGTGAAAAGATTGGAAAAGAGAAAGCCGGAAACCACATCCTAAAAAGGAAACAAGGGATGAGCCTCTTCACCTGTTCAATATACGTGGGTGGAGTGTGAACTGGGCGATAGTTTAGTCTATCTACTCCAATTGAAAAAATAAAATAAAATAAATAAAATAAAATAAAAAAAAGAGTGAAAAGATTGGAAAAGAGAAAAACCGGAAACCACAACCTAAACAGGAAACAAGGGATGAGCCTCTTCATCTGTTCAATAGACGTGGGTGGAGTGTGAACCGGGTGATAGTTTAAAATCTGTCTCTTAGCTGGTTGCTGTTATATTCAGCACCTCTACTCCAGAGTTTTGCAGACAAATCTTTTTGTAATTATTCTGTCCACTCGTCAGGAGGTATCAGCAATTGTCTACCAATTATCTCATTTTTGTTATTCTTATATTAAGGAAAATAATTTAGCGACTTTTTTTATTGCTGTTAGGTTGATTTGTTTTTCGTGTGTGTGTGTGTCTGTATATGTGTAGAATGTCATAGTTATTTTTTCTTTTTGTAATTTTCTTGGCTCTTTATATTTTCTCATTATTTATTTTCTCTCTCCTTTTGTCTCTGAGTGTCAAAGATAATTTAACAATATTATTTCTGGTGTCACAGCCAAAACTTATTTTTAGGCTAATTTTTCTTGAATATTCTAAGATTTTCTGAAGTTTTTGAAAATTTAGGTGTATTTTAGTTTTTGTTAATTTCTTGTTTTAATTTTTTTTTAATAAGGTTTTATAGAGTATCCTTCAAAACTATTAAAACAGCAAGGCTAATTCCTTTGCTTTTGTTGTTCACTGAAGACAATTAAATTTAAAATCAAAAGATGAATATGAGACAACTGATCAAAATGTTAGCTTTTATTTCCTTGTATTTACACCTGGAAATGTTAAACAGCTTAGGATATACCATGTTCTGTACCAGATCAACCCATTTTTAGGTGAGTAAAAGTAGATAGTCTTCAAGTGAATAGCATTTAATATCTGGTTGCCTAACACTTGCTAACAATAACTGCATCAAGCTTGTGATCTGTTGACATCACCAAACTGTTGCATTCCTCATTTGTGATGCTTTTCAAAACTTTTAATGCAGCTCTTTCTGTTCTTGTTTGTTTCAGGGGTTTTCTTCCCTCAGTCTCCTCTTGAGTAGATGAAATGCTCTATTGGCTTAAGGTCTGGGGATTGACTTGGCCAATTTAAAACAGTTTGCTTTTTGTTTTTCCCCTGATGAAGTCCTTTGTTGCATTGGCAGTATGTTTTGCGTTATTGTCCTGCAAACTTCTTCCCAATTAGTTTGGATCCTTTATCTGTAAATTGGCAGAAAAATGTTTTTGTAGAATTCTGAATTCATTTTGTTAGTACCATTATGAGTTACATTATCAATAAGAATGAGCCTGTTTCAGAAGCAGTCATACAAGCTCAGGCCAAGATACTGCATCCACCATGCTTCACAGATGAGCTTGTATGCTATGGATTATTATTAGATTGATTCTTCGCAATTTGGCCTTTCTATCACTTTGGTAGAGATTAATCTTGGTCTCATCAGTCCAGGAAACTTTCTTCCAGAACTTTTGTTCCTCATCTCTGTACTTCCTTGGAAATTTCAATCTAGCCTTCCGATTGTCACAGCTGATGTGGGATTTGCATCTTGTGGTATGGCCTCTATATTTCTGCTCAAAAAGTCTTCATTCTTCAAATGGTGAATTGTGAAGCCTTCACCTCTGCTCTGTGGAGGTCGTGAGTGATGCCCCCCCCCCACCCCCGACAATTTTTTTTTTTTATAGTTTTTCCTGACAGCACTCACAATGTTTCTGTCATCAACTGCTGTTCTTTTCCTTGGTTGACCTGTCCTATGTCAGTGCACCAATAGTTTCTTTCTTTTTCAGGACATTTCAAATTGTTGTTTTGGTTATGAACAAATGTGTCCAATGGCTCTGACTGATTTTACTTCTTTAATTAACTACAAAATGGCTTGCTTTTCTGCCATAGACAACTCTTTCCTCTTCATGTTGATTTAATTTTTTTTTTTTAACAAGAAATGCGGTCTTTACAGGCAAAATCAAAGGGTAGTCAATCAGAGCTTTTTAAGATTTAAGCAATCAATCTAAAAGGCAATACCTGGGCAACCAGAAACCCCCATCACTCACGAGTTTCAATAGTTTTGCTCACTTGAAAAATGTGTGGGTTCAAACAAAAGGTGGCATGTACTATGTTGTTTAACATGTGAATACCAGGAAATAAAAGCTGACATTCTGAACTCTTGTTTCATATTCATCTTTCGATCTTAAAACCAAATGTCATCACTGAACAACAAAAACAATATATATATATATATATATATATATATATATATATATATATATATATATATATATATATAATGGCTGGTCATTCATACTCAAGGATACCCCCCTACCAGAGCAGCTAGCTAATCCCTATTGTAGACGCCTGCACAGGCACATTTGTGTTGGTTCAACACTCACAGAGCCTACATGTGGTTTATACTGCAACTATGCTGAATGGAACTTAGTAACAGTTACTTCCCTACACTTTTTTTTCAGTCATTTCACCCCAAAGGAAGGCAAGACCACCACTACAAAAATGCATTTTTATACTTTCAGAGTGTTTTAATCCCAGTTTGGGAGGGTTAACTATTTTCCCATGGCTGGGACCCTAACAAGTGCTACCACCCCAGGTCAGGGTGAACCTGGGAACAACAGCAATTAAGAGGTAGTTCTATGCTCATCAAAGTCTCCCATTCAGAGGTCTTACTATGGGATGTAGTTTGTCATGCCAGAGACAGTTTTGTATTTGTATTGTTCACTCTGATATGATTTGAAAATGAGATATTCTGTTAATGTCGAATGATGTAAATAATCACATTGCTTTCATAGTCCTGAATCAATCCTGATCAACAGCAGCCAATGATGTAATCCTGCAATCCAATTTTAGGTCTTTAGGTTCCTTCAGACCACTGTGGTTAGCTGACCCCTCATTCATTGATACATCACTAGTTTGTTTTTGGTATTGTGTTCCAATAGATCTACACTAACATTTTTCTGTTTTATGACCCTTCACTTCTCTGCCGCATTGTGATTTTGTTCTCAGAGGGGAAGAAAACCACAGTTAAAGTAAACACCCACGTCTATTGAACAGGTTAAGAGGCTCATTCCTTGTTCCCTGTTTAGGATATGGTTTCCGGCTTTCTCTTTACCAATCTTCTCGCTTTTTTTTTCAATTGGAGTAGATAGATCTATCTATCGCCCGGTTCACACTCCACCCACGTCTATTGAACAGGTTAAGAGGCTCTTTCCTTGTTCCCTGTTTAGGATGTGGTTTCCGGCTTTCTCTTTTCCAATCTTTTCACTTTGTTGTTTGTTTTTCAATTGGAGTAGATAGATCTATCTATCGCCCGGTTCACACTCCACCCACGTCTATTGAACAGGTTAAGAGGCTCATCCCTTGTTCCCTGTTTAGGATGTGGTTTCCGGCTTTCTCTTTTCCAATCTTTTCACTTTGTTGTTTGTTTTTCAATTGGAGTAGATAGATCTATCTATCGCCCGGTTCACACTCCACCCACGTCTATTGAACAGGTTAAGAGGCTCATCCCTTGTTCCCTGTTTAGGATGTGGTTTCCGGCTTTCTCTTTTCCAATCTTTTCACTTTGTTGTTTGTTTTTCAATTGGAGTAGATAGATCTATCTATTGCCCGGTTCACACTCCACCTACATCTATTGAACAGGTTAAGAGGCTCATTCCTTGTTCCCTGTTTAGGATATGGTTTCCGGCTTTCTCTTTACCAATCTTCTCACTTTTTTTTTCAATTGGAGTAGATAGATCTATCTATCGCCCGGTTCACACTCCACCCACGTCTATTGAACAGGTTAAGAGGCTCATTCCTTGTTCCCTGTTTAGGATATGGTTTCCGGCTTTCTCTTTACCAATCTTCTCGCTTTTTTTTTTCAATTGGAGTAGATAGATCTATCTATCGCCCGGTTCACACTCCACCCACATCTATTGAACAGGTTAAGAGGCTCATCCCTTGTTCCCTGTTTAGGATGTGGTTTCCGGCTTTCTCTTTTCCAATCTTTTCACTTTGTTGTTTGTTTTTCAATTGGAGTAGATAGATCTATCTATCGCCCGGTTCACACTCCACCCACGTCTATTGAACAGGTGAAGAGGCTCATCCCTTGTTCCCTGTTTAGGATGTGGTTTCCGGCTTTCTCTTTTCCAATCTTTTCACGATTACGTAGCCCCCTGCACATCAGTGGCGTTACCGCCTTGCTCGGGGTGATACGATTATAAAAAAAAAAAAAAAAAAAAGACTGAAAGGAAGGACCGGTCAACAATGAGCAGCTACCCAATAAAGAATTCTTTGGAATAAAGAATTGACTTGAGTCAAAAATGTAATGATTTCTTTATATATGATTTGTTGTATACAGTGATTTAAACCCTTCCCACTTATTGTTATAATTAAATAACACTGGGATGCCCTTTTAGATTTAAGCTTTTGTTAATAAAAATTTAATTTTCTAAGTTCAAGTCTTCAGAGCTGGCACAAAATCTTGGTCAGGAGGCCTCAGTGAACAATGTGGATTCCTGTAGCAGTAATGTGGGGACCCTCTAAGTTGTCCAAACCTCCAGCTTATATGGAGTCCTGTATCGAGCAGGGGTGAGGTTGACCAGGTTTAGATATCTTTTCACCCTTAGCATAAAACTTTTCCTAAAATTTCATTTTTTCAAAATATGTTTGCTTAATTGATTTTCAAATTTAAGGCTTGTCCAGCCTCTTTTTTAAAGTTTTCAGAAGAATCAAGCTGTCCCTTAACTCCAACTCCTTTCCTGTCTCATCTTTCACCATCACTCCATATAGGCAGTGCTAATCTCTCTCTTTGTTCTTTTTCTCACTTTCTTAGCATCTAACCTCAGTCCACTCAAAGAGCTGGCACACTGTCCCTGTGATGAAGCCAAACTTTTATAAATTGTAGTTGAAAAAGAGATTTCTTGTCATTAATCTTTATCAGCTTGTCCCATACTGTGATTTTCCAAAGCCAGGGACTTGCTCCGAGCACATCCAGATGTACCCCGACCCTGCCAGCCAATCTCGAGAGTTGTTTTGTGTGGGCAGGAAACGAAAAATATTCTCAGTCTCTTTAGTAATAAAAAAAGAATTATTTTTCTGTTTATGTGTTCTCGGTCAACAAGACCACACAACTTTTTTACCTATAGTCACTCCAAGCTTATTAATTTTTCTTTATCACTGTTATGCAATGGGATCTGAATTAATGTCAGATATAAAAATTTTTATGAGTGTCCCAGAAATTGTAATGATGAACAAACCCATCAGGCTAATCTTTATTTTTGTAGGAATATTTTTCTTCTGGTTAGCCAATCCAAAATTGATGTTTTTCCTGAAGAATTGTAAATGTTATTTCAGGGATGACACAGTTTCTTTATTGACAACATGTTTTTCTATTTTAAATCTTTTAGAATACATTGGTGGTCTCTTATCAATGGGAAGTGGGGAAGGACAGGTAGTTTTGATTTTGCTCAATCTTCCTGAATTCTGTCTAGTTACATTTGGGTTCAATTCTTCTGAACTGTTCGGGATTTTATTTATTATTTTAAACATAATTTTTAAAACATTTTATCTCTTATTATCTTTTCAACTTTTTAATTCACCTTCCTGTGAATTTCAACAATTTCCATCCAGTTAGTAAACTCTTTCTTTTTTTTTCTTTATTCTGGGGGTTGTGATTAATTCAACTGAGGTCTCTGTGTCACAAATTGAGGAATACTATCTGTTGCTTTAACAACCGAATACCTCATTATTGCTAATGTGTGACTGATGAATATAAAAGTATTATGTCAAAAGAAAGCGTCAATACTGACAAGTATGGTTAAACACATATCTCCAGGCAAAAAATACCTGTTAAATGGATTGTGCTACTGGGATCATGTAACCATAAATATTAATATATAAAGCACTTGGACAGAACTCTGAGGTTGTTCTGATGTTCCAGGTATTCTATGGATTCAGTCTACAATATTTTGTGTTCCAGTGTTTTACAGTATTCCAAGAGCATTATTGTGTATTATTCAAAGATACCAAAATATAACAACTTGCAGATAGCGAGTACCAAAATTTCTCTTCAAATTAACGTTACAAACTAACGTTATAAAAGTGGTGATGAAAATAAGGCTCACGCTAATGTTATAAAAAAAGTATTATTGTGCTTTACATTCTTTGTCTATATTTCTGAGATGAGGTAGTATTTACAGTACTTACATTATTTGGACTATTCTTAGCACCTGAAAAAGGCCGGAGCATATAACGACCAAAATGTCGTACTAATAGCAACAAAGATGGGGACAATAGTCCAAATAATGTAAATACTGTGCTTTGTTGAATTAATTTGATATCTCTACACATTAAGAGAATTTATTTCATACTCTTTATTGTTTTTCTTATTTCAGGGATCTTTAAAGATCTATAAAATTCCGCTTCCACCTGACATAGAAGACACAACAATCACAGGTGGTGACCCTCAATATGGTCTCTTCCAAGGTTTGCCAAGCAATGATCCCATCAAAGTGCTTGTGAGGGTTTATATTGTGAAGGTAAGCAGCAATAATGTTTTTGTTGTAGGGTAAAAGAATTTAGAAATTAAAATCTGCATTGCCTAAAATAAACATTACGTAGGCTACTGCAGAACCAGTGAGAATCTGAAGCTATAGGGAGATGGTTAATGTTTATTATTCAGCCTTGAGTCATACATAACCAAACTCCCCACAGCTTACAGATTTATTCGTAATTATCAGAAGGTTGTTCTCAGGTTGGAATGTGTGGATTTGTGTGGAATAGTGAAAGAATAAAAATATACATTTTGCATGTTAAAATAGGAATTTATTGATGGAAAAAAATAAGAAGAATTCATAGAAGTTAATGTTATTTGGAAATATTATTAAGAGTATTGGAGTAGATAGACTAAACTATCGCCCGGTTCACACTCCACCCACGTCTATTGAACAGGTGTAGAGGCTCATCCCTTGTTCCCTGTTTAGGATGTGGTTTCCGGCTTTCTCTTTTCCAATCTTTTCACTCTTACATAGCCCCCTGCACACCAGTGGCCTTACTACCTTGCCCGGGGTTATATGATTAAAAAAAAAAAAGGTTAAGGGTAGAGTTTGTAGTAGTCTTTGAATATGTATGTGTTGTAGTGAAATATCCTGTTCTACCCAGGAATGGGTATGGCCTAGGTTATAAAAGACGGGGACTAGAACGAACTAGAGGGTCTTCGTCATTATACAAGAGTGATCGTGATTAAACGAGAGTCATCATCCTTAGACAAGAGTTCTATGTCAGCATTCTTCAAAAGATGGATGCATACATCCTATAAAGAGACATTGTCTTCTTGATTGTTATTCTTGTTAACTGTTCGTTGGTGTACGTGTATTTGGTTTATTGTACTGAGGTATAATAAATCTCTATTTATCTATCCTCAGTGTTAAGAATTATTTCTTGCACTATTCTTTCTCTGTTTATCCCCTCCCAGGATACAACACAAACAGTAAAAATCATCAAAAAATTCAATGGTATTTTTTAAAGTGTTTGTTATTGTTGTAGTGAAATATCCTGTCCTACCCAGGAATGGGTATGGCTTGGGTTATAAAAGACTGGGACAAGAACGAACTACAAAGTGATTGAGAATGTTCGTGATTATATGGGAGTCTTCATCATTATATGAGAGTGATCGTGATTATATGGGAGTCATCGACTTTAGTCGAGATCCATCGGCCTTAGACGAGAGTTAGATGTCACTAGACAGAAGCCTTCTTCTCAAGATGGATGCATACGTCCTATTCAGAGACATTGTCTTCTTGATTGTTATTCTTGTTAACTGTTCGTTGGTGTACGTGTATTTGGTTTATTGTACTGGGTATAATAAATCTCTATTCATATATCCTCAGTGTTAAGAATTATTTCTTGCACTATTCTTTCTCTGTTTATCCCCTCCCAGGATATAGCAGAATGTTATCATTGTGTAGAATTGTTGAGAATGGAGAAGAAGAAGTAAAAGGAATCAGCACACGAGAAAGCAAGAAAAAGAGGACGAATGTGCAACGAGTGGGTCAACTTGAAGTTTCTCCCACATTTTAGCGTGTCATCTTGCTGCTCCCATATGACTGTCTGGCTGACACACTGACCGAAGCCTTTTATAGCCATTTATTTTTATTTTTATTTTTTTTGCACTGGATCACTAAGTTTATTTAGTCTTGCAGATCACTTCCATTTGTCCAAAAATCAATTTAACATCTACTCGCGAAATCTGGTTTCGACTTTTTCTTTAAGCACATGGTCAATTCTTTTTCTATTCAGCAAAACCAGGATTTCTCACGTCATTTTGAATTTTTGTAAAATTGAAGAAGAAAGTTGCTTTTAATTCTTAACTTCTTACCCACCACAAATCACTCATGGTAATGTATAAAAAGGAGCAGCAACCCCTTTCGAACATTGCTTACAAGGCTTGGCCTTCATTTTTATCAGTTCATTGCTGTAGAAAGACATTGTGTTAATGTCTCCAAAATGTAGCCTTCACACCCAGGACATTTTTTATAGTTGTGGTAAAAGACTCCTACAATTGTATATTTCAGGTACAGACATTTTATACACTAAGCACACTTATACATTTTTTTCCTATTATTTGTGTTAAAATTGCTTTTTGCTCTGAATGGTTTGCATGAATTGCCTGTCTCTCTCATTCTCTCCAAATCTACTTTCTATGATTACTAGGATTGTTACTTTCATGCAGTATGTGGTCCAGGGCATGACAGTAAACTGCATCCGGCAGCAAGGCCTCTGATTGGGAGGTTGTGAGGAGCATGGAACCACCTCTTAATTGCTGTTGTTCTCATGTCCACCCTGACCTGGAGTGATAGCACCTGCTAGTGTCCCAGTTATGGGCAAATAGTTAACTCCTTAAAGTGGAGTCAAGACACTGTGGAAGTATAAAAATACACTTTTATAGAAATATATACATAAAAATAGACTTTTATAGAAAAATATATATTTTTGAAAAAAAATTATTACCATAACACATTTTTGAAGGAAAAAAATTATTCTCAGCAAAACATTTTTGAATACAAAACTAGAAGACATTTTCACTTTTCTAAAATAAACAAGAATAAAAAAATATTTTGATTAAAATCTGACTAAATCAACCTTCTCACTATAACTGAACATTCAAAAATACCTTATTGGCATTAAATAACCCACAGCGATTGATATACTGTTTAGCAAAACTCAAATTCAAATTCTTCATGCGGTATGGTCATGTGTCTTTGTTTGAATGTAGTTTAGGGAGTTACCTTTAAAAGGTTTGGCTAAGAAAAGGATAATTTCTGCAACAGATGGTGATCCTGATGTGAAGGCTATTTTTGACCACGGAAATCACTATAACATACCAATTTTAATTTCAGCTGAGATACACAATTTTCTATCTAACTTAAATTTATAAGAGAAACTTTTTTCTTACATGACTGTTAAATAAACAACATAGATCAGAAACTTAGAATATTCTTCTAAAATCTGAATCTCACTAGAGATTATTGTTGATTAAATGAAGGCCAATGAAAATAAAAAAAATGCCCAACATTAATAATTCCCTGTTTAATGACCTAAAAAACAATTTACTCAAGAATACTGAGATAACAAAATTCTAAGAAATGTCTGCAATGTAATTGGTCATTACCTGGCATCTCGACTTCAGTTACTTTCTTGCCATGATGTAGCTTCCGGTAAATTTTTGTTTTAAATCCTCTCGCTTTTCCCCTTCAAATTTATCCAAAATAGCATTATCTCTGTGCAAATGTATATGTGAAACTCGAATCAGCATTTAGTTATTGAAGAAACTTACCTTTTTTATCTGAATGTCCATAAAAAAACGAACTATATCTTGCACTTTTTCTCTTCCGTAACTCTTATGAAGTCTTGTAATTAACTGCAGAATGATGGACTGCGTAATGCAACTAATTTTGGCAAATTTTTGCTCGATTTTTCTTCATTTACTGATACTTCTGGTAATGTACTTCTGGGAATTAAAGTAACGTGCTATTGTATTTCTACGCTTATTACTCTCAAAACCGGAAGTACATCACCGGTAGTTTTAATAAAGGACAAAATTCGACAGAAAATTGTTGCCTACGTAGAACATCATTCGGCAGTTAATTACATGACTTTGTGAGTTACGGGAGAGAAAAAGTGCAAGATATAGTTCGTTTTTATGGACAATTAGATAAAAAATGGTAAGTTTCTTCAATAACTAATTGTTGATTTGAGTTCAGCATATACATTTGCACAGAAATAATGCTATTTTGGATAAATTTGAAGGGGGGAAAAGCTGTCGGTACCTGAAACGAAAATTTACCTAGCTTCCTTCTATTTTTTCTTGAAATATTTTCTTGGTAATTGTTCTGCTGAGCTTTCCTCTTCAGTGCTTCAATCACATGAATTTAAGTGTGGTACTAAATTGACCACTGAGTCTCAACATTTAATGATAAAATCATCTGTTTTTTTCTAATAGTTTATTTTCTCACACTTCTCAACTTTGAAACTCCTGTCTGATTTCTTGTTTTCTTGCCACATACAGTCTTCAACAAAAAAAGACCCCAAAATGCCAATGACCGGTCAGGTAAACTAAAATGACACAAGAAATTTAAATACCTGGGAAGCACTCTGGCAGAGAATGGAAAGTGTGACACTGCAATCTGAAGATGTATTGGCATGGCCAATGACGCATTTCAAAAGCTAATCAGAATATTGAAAGACAGAAAAATCTCCTTGGAAGCAAAGAAAAGAGTGCTAGACTGCTATGTGATACCTGTTCTTCTATATGGCAGGGAATGTTGGACAATCTCTTCAAGGATGAGGGAGAGACTCGAAACAGCAGAAATATGGTTCTACAGAATGATGCTGAAGACACCATGGACAAAGAACATAAATAATCATGAGGTGTTGGAGAGGATGCAAACCAGAAGAAAACTTATTCTTAACATCAAGAAGAGACAAATGAGGTTCCTGGGACATGTAATGACGGAGGGTTTGGAGAATCTGATATTCACAGGATAGATAAAGTGAAAGAGAGAAGCAGCACGAGACATATTTGATGGGCTTATGCAAATTGGTGGCACAATAAGGTTTGGAAGAGATACTAAGAGGAAAAATATTAAGAGCGACAACAGACAAGCAAATGGAAGTCCATGATTATCTATGTTCTGAAGAGATGCAGCATAAAGAAGACAGTCTTCAAAAATTTAAATGCAATGTCAGTCATCTGTCTTTCTGAGCCCTGTTTATATATATATATATATATATATATATATATATATATATATATATAAAATAAAACAAAAGTTTGATATTTAAATCCACTGAATAGCCATTTCATGTATTGGCATGGCCAATGACGCATTTCAAAAGCTAATCAGAATATTGAAAGACAGAAAAATCTCCTTGGAAGCAAAGAAAAGAGTGCTAGACTGCTATGTGATACCTGTTCTTCTATATGGCAGGGAATGTTGGACAATCTCTTCAAGGATGAGGGAGAGATTCGAAAAAGCAGAAATAGGTTCTACAGAACGATGCTGAATACACCATGGATAAAGAACATAAATAATCATGAGGTGTTGGAGAGGATGCAAACCAGAAGAAAACTTATTCTTCTGAGCCCTGTTTTTTTTGTCCTTTACTTCACTGATTGTGTGTGTGTATATATATATATATATATAATAAAACAAAAGTTTGATATTTAAATCCATTGAATAGCCATTTCTATGAGGAGGTTTTCTCTTCTTCAGCAACTGCAAAACCAAAATTTTATTTACTCAAATTCAAATGTTTTAAAAGATTTTATACCGATAGAAGTGCCAAAAAATCATCCACCCACAGTAAAATAAAATGGGGTGGGATCAACAATTTTTGAATGTAAGGAAGTAAGAAGGAGAAAGCAGAGAGATACCTATGTCTCATTTTAGAAAACATACCCCTCCCCCATACAAGAGCCAAGAGTTTGAAAGTTAAAATTTAGCCAATGTCAGAGGAATAGAAGTGGTAGAGGGAAGAGAAAGGAAAAAAAGGCGAAGGGGTGGTTGACTGAGAAGTAAGCTATGAAAAAATTTTCGCTTAAAAACAAAAGAAAAATGTTTAAAAAAAACGATTTAAAAATCTACCAGATTTTAGTTTAAATAAATAATGACTGGGACAAATGTTAAATAAAAATTCGGACATCCAAATTTAAAACATATATATATAGATATCAAGATTCTTGATAAAATTCAAAGGGTCTGCAGTGTTATCAATCCTGACCTGGCATCTCAGCTTCAGTCACTTTCACACCAACGTGATGTGGTTTCCCTCTGTCTACAGGTATTTTCATGGTGATTGTTCTGATGAACTTTCCCTTTTAGTGCCTCAACTGCATGACTTTAAGTGTAGTACTAGATTGGAAATTAGGTCTTAGTGATTTACTAGTCAGATGCAACCATATGTTCTATTCTAATAGTTTCTTTTTTCACATGTGGAACTTTTTCCAATTTCTTGTTTTCCTGCAATCTCTAAAAATTTAAATGCCGCATTAATCACCTGTCTTCCTTAAACCCGTTCTTTTATTGTCCTTTCTCCTCACTGCCCATCACTAATAAAGTCTTCTCATTCTCTTTCCCTTCCTGTAATCCTGTGTATCCTAGTGGCCTCATCACCTTACTTGGGGTGAAATGATTAAAAAAAAGGGACAAAAAGATTAAAATAAAAAGAAATTAATCCAAATTAATAATGAAGCTACTGCATTTCAGAAGAACTTCATGAATTGTTTAGAAACCTTTGCTGAACAATTTAGCCTGCTAACTGAGCAAAGAGAAGGGTTCTTTGCAGGAGATGTAGTTTGTGTCATAAAAGGGGGTGGATCCAATTTTAATGGTACATTGTACAGAGTGCTTGTTAATTTGTTTTGCAACAATTCACACTCAACAGTGTGGCACCTCCTCACCCACTACAAACACCCACCCACCCATTTCCTTTGGTGGAATGAACAGTTACCCTTTTTCATCCACTCATATATGTTTTCAACTGAGGAAAAAAAACAAACTTATTCATGACTGGTACCATATTTAGTACTTGCCAGTATAGCTTTATGGTAATAGTAAGACTTGCCATACTACACACATTGTAGCAGCCCTCACCCTCATTCCCTCTCTCTATTCCATTATAAGCAGCTTCTTCCTACCAAGAAGCATTGCAGAACCAACTCCAAACTGGTATTAAAAGGTGTCTTTTTTCAACCAATTCTTGGTCAAGGCAAAAATGAAATTATATTTAACTATTAGTCGCATCTTCAATTTTCATAAAGTAGATTTTTAGTCCATTTTTTATTAACAGTTTGTCAGAGCACAGAGGATGAAAGAAGGAGGTACATCAATGAGAGGACAGTCAGGGGAGTTTAAGAGCTGAACTACATTTAAATATATATTGTGAATTAAACCTTGGGTCATTTCAGCTTACACCTAATCCATCCGTGTTTCATCTTTTGCAAAAATTGAGATTATAAGATATAAGAACACTGTCTTGTTAGTTATATCGTATCCTGATCCAAGACAATGCTTTTATCCTGATTTGTATACAATTCTATAGAAAAATAACATTAGACAATTTTTATGTCATTTATATCCTCAAAAGAAAAAATCATGAGTTCACATGAAAAATGGCATAAAAACTTAACTATAATACTGTGCCTGTCATTTTTAATGAAACCTGCATAAAAGAGAGATTGTTGCTCAATTATACAATTTTTAAGTAGTGTGTGTGTATATAGTGTTTAATTGTAATAATCTTTAGTGCTAAGGTTTTTTGTAATAATCTTTAGTGCTAAGGCTTTTTGTAATAATCTTTAGTGCTAAGGCTTTTTGTAATAATCTTTAGTGCTAAGTCTTTTTGTAATAATCTTTAGTGCTAAGTCTTTTTGTAATAATCTTTAGTGCTAAGGCTTTTTGTAATAATCTTTAGTGCTAAGTCTTTTTGTAATAATCTTTAGTGCTAAGGCTTTTTGTAATAATCTTTAGTGCTAAGGCTTTTGTAATAATCTTTCATGCTAAGGCTTTTTGTAATAATCTTTAGTGCTAAGTCTTTTTGTAATAATCTTTAGTGCTAAGGCTTTTTGTAATAATCTTTAGTGCTAAGTCTTTTTGTAATAATCTTTAGTGCTAAGGCTTTTTGTAATAATCTTTCATGCTAAGGCTTTTTGTAATAATCTTTAGTGCTAAGTCTTTTTGTAATAATCTTTAGTGCTAAGGCTTTTTGTAATAATCTTTAGTGCTAAGGCTTTTTGTAATAATCTTTAGTGCTAAGTCTTTTTGTAATAATCTTTAGTGCTAAGGCTTTTTGTAATAATCTTTAGTGCTAAGGCTTTTTGTAATAATCTTTCGTGCTAAGGCTTTTTGTAATAATCTTTAGTTCTAAGTCTTTTTGTAATAATCTTTAGTGCTAAGTCTTTTTGTAATAATCTTTAGTGCTAAGTCTTTTTGTAATAATCTTTAGTGCTAAGGCTTTTTGTAATAATCTTTTGTGCTAAGGCTTTTTGTAATAATCTTTCGTGCTAAGGCTTTTTGTAATAATCTTTAGTGCTAAGTCTTTTTGTAATAATCTTTAGTGCTAAGGCTTTTTGTAATAATCTTTAGTGCTAAGTCTTTTTGTAATAATCTTTAGTGCTAAGGCTTTTTGTAATAATCTTTAGTGCTAAGGCTTTTTGTAATAATCTTTCGTACTAAGGCTTTTTGTAATAATCTTTAGTGCTAAGTCTTTTTGTAATAATCTTTAGTGCTAAGGCTTTTTGTAATAATCTTTAGTGCTAAGGCTTTTTGTAATAATCTTTCGTGCTAAGGCTTTTTGTAATAATCTTTAGTGCTAAGTCTTTTTGTAATAATCTTTAGTGCTAAGTCTTTTTGTAATAATCTTTAGTGCTAAGGCTTTTTGTAATAATCTTTAGTGCTAAGGCTTTTTGTAATAATCTTTCGTGCTAAGGCTTTTTGTAATAATCTTTAGTGCTAAGTCTTTTTGTAATAATCTTTAGTGCTAAGGTCTTTTTAATAATCTTTAGTGCTAAGGCTTTTTGTAATAATCTTTAGTGCTAAGGCTTTTTGTTTTTTTAGTGGTTTTGCTGATAAAATGTATTTTGGCAAGCAGGTTTTATTGGTCCTGGGCATGACAGTAAACTGCATCCGGCAGCAAGGTCTCTGATTGGGAGGTTGTGAGAATCATGGAACCACCTCTTAATTGCTGTTGTTCCCAGGTCCACCCTGACCCGGAGTGGTAGCACCTGTTAGGGTCCCAACTATGGGCAAATAGTTAATCTCCAAACTGGGGTCAAAACACTACGAAAATACAAAAATACTATTTTTATAAAAATATATACATAAAAATAGACTTTTATAGGAAAATATGCATTTTTGAAGGAAAAATTACCAACAATAAATTTGTGAACAAAATATTATTACCATAACACATTTTTGAAGGAAAAAAAAAATAATTCTCGGGAAAACTTTTTTTAATACAAAAGTAGAAAACTTTCTAAAATAAAAAAGAAAAAAAAACAAAATATTTTGATTAAAATCTGCCCCACCTTTTTGGCATTAAATAACTCACAGAGGTTGATATGCCGTTAAACAAAACTCAAACTCAGGTTTTATTGTAAAGGGCTCGATATCGGGATGGAGATAGAGTGTTGATAAGCACAAAGAGTTTGTCACTTAACCTGAGCAGATTCATGACGAAACTGTTGCTATGTTCTCACAAAACTTCAAGGTCTGCATGAACCTGATCAGTTAAAGTGACAAACAATTTGTGCTTATATATATATATATATATATATATATATATATATT
Organism: Ascarosepion bandense; assembly: GCA_037127315.1. Lineage (NCBI taxonomy): Eukaryota > Metazoa > Mollusca > Cephalopoda > Sepiida > Sepiidae > Ascarosepion > Ascarosepion bandense. Next base: position 3,497,728 of record JBBBDQ010000423.1, on the reverse strand, counting down.
TGCAGAACCAACTCCCAAGGGGATACTTCTTTGATTACCACAATCTTAACTTGTTGATACAGTTCTTATCTTACCCATAAATCCCCAGAGCAAACTGTGCCTCTTATTTTGTAGCCCTCTATCCCAAGTGGCTCATGGGCCTTGTACAGAGTAAACATCATAGTAAAAAAGAAAAAAATGTAATAAAAATATAAAATGTAATGCAATAATGAGGAGATAGGCTGAGTTTAATGTTTAAATACATTAGATTTATTAAATATATCAAAACTATTGAGTATTAAAATCTAATGTAATACAATTGTAATAATAATGAAGTAGGCTGAGTTCAATGTTTAAATACATTGGAAGCCATAATTAAATTTTGGTGTTGAGTGTCTCTATATCTTTGGCGTTTTATATATAAGCCCAAAATGAGAAATCGAAAAGCCGAGTTTGAATTACTGTTGAATTTGTTTCATTCACTTATGCACAAAAGACTTTTGGGAAAGGTATTAATCTATCTCTTCTCTCTCTATGGGTTGAACACCAGGACAGATTAGATTCTATAGCCTTGGTTGGCAACCAGTCTATCACAGAAAGAAATGGCAACCTACTGCAGGAAAATCTTCTGCCTAGTCAGTCATGGATTGAAAGAGACATGATCACCCAAGTGTGTATCACTGATGAAACTTAACTGACTGACTGATATTCCAGACAGAAAGTTTGCATTGAATAAAAAGCCTTGTTTATTTTTATTGATACCAGTCATTTCATTTCTGAAATCTATGCTTGAAGCACGAAAATCTTTACAGGAACTCCTGTTACCCTGACTAGCACTGAACGGACTGATTATTTAGAACATATAGGATACAAATCCTATATCATCCAATAGCTAATTAAAACACACAAAGTGAAATTACACACCCACAAAATTGGATTCAGACAACTAAAAACATTTTAGAAAAACCTAGACCAAGGTAAATTTCACAAGCCAGTGTAAAAAGTAAAATTCTGGTACCTGATTGGATAGAAAATCAAAAATTGATATATAACATCTGTCAAATTTTTTTCACACCTAAAGAAGAAAATGTCTTCTGGAGCTGGTCCCATGATAAATTTCACTACTTAAACCACATTTTATGACCAGTTAAAATCAGTCAGAATGGGAGCAGTATCTGATAGCATCTCACGACAATGTAAGGAAGAAACTTCAAGCTGACTCGGTCACATCTCGCCATCACATATTCATTTTACCTCTTCTTCTAATTTTTCTTTTTTTATTTTAACTTCACACCACCAAAAAAACAATAACAACATGGACACTATATCTTCTATAAGTGCAATTTCTTTATTTGTTTCACCTTCTTTCTCACCCTGTTGCCAACCTACCAAAAAAGGGAAAGGAACATAAGACTTTACATTCTGCTACTATCAACCATAAACTGTAAACTTCTGTGGGACATTTTAAATACTAACATTTTTCTTTGAACAATTTTAACTACAAAATAGCATGCATTTTCTCTATGAACATTTTTCTTCTCCCAAATGGGTTATAATGTTCAGTTAAGAAAATTTCACTTATATTTTTCTTCTTACAATTTTGTTATTCTGTTAATAAATCTTTACTTTAATGTACAAACGAAACATTTTATCCATCTCAGTATCTTTTCAACCTTCTGATATTTAAATTGTGGGGTCTTTGGACGTGTTTGGCACAAGGCCAAATTATCAAGCATCACCGAGGCCCCTGCAAACATTAAATAGCAGTCATTATAAATTGATGTTTCGTTGGAGATCAGCAGATATCATTGGTTGATGACCTAAAATATTTCCAATAATACAAGTAATTATTCATTTATGATTCAAGTCAAAATGATTGGTAAACCTAAGATTCATTAACTTATTATCTGTAATTACACCAGCACCCGCTGCATGTGTTATTTTTAATATAGAAGCCAGTGTTAATTTCATAAAATTTTTCTAAGCTGAAGCGACCCTTGTCAGTTTCAAATATAATGTCACTCATGGAACATTTAGACAGCACTGAAAAAAAGAAATCTTCCACATTTTTGGGGGAATGATCCTCACAGAGAATACACACATGAATGGATTTTTGAATGCCACCAAAAAAAAAAAAAAAAAGTTTTGGAATTTCACTAGGCAATAAAATGCTATTAACAGAGAGCAAAACAGACAAAGCTTGTATATGCTAATATATCACCCAGTAAGAGACAAAAAAATGGGGACAACTTGGTGCAAGAATGCATAACTCTATTCTGATTGGATATTTTTTTTATCATTTTACCCCAAGGATGTGTGTGGTGGTGCAGTGTATATCGACTCGGAACGACAAATCAGGGAGCAGAGTTTAAATTCTAGTCAAATTCATTGCATTCACTTGCACACAAATACCCTTAGGAAAGATATTAATCATTCTCTTCCCTCCAGTTATGGGTTAAATAACAGGACAGATTGGTTATATAGCCTTGGCTGGCAACCAGTCTACCAAAGAAGGTAATGGTAACCTACTGAGGGATAATCTTCTGCCCAGTCAGTCATGTATCTTTCGAGACATGATCGCTCAAGTGAGTATCACGTAAGGCACTTGACTGACCCCAAACAAGTCAAAAACACCACTAAAATGCAAGGGGCTAATGAATGTGAAAGAATAAGAAAAAAAACATTATTAAAGAGAGAGAACAATAAAAGAGCAAGAACTAAGAAAAAAAAAGATAGCGATTGACATTGCATTTATATTTTTGAAGATCAAATTTGATTTGAAAACAAGAAGCTGAAAGAGAACCCCACAAGAGAGAACTGTGAAAGAAGAAACTGTTCACATAGAACTTAAAGCTACATCTACACTATTGTGCAAATCAATTGACACGACTGCTTTAGTTTCTTTTTTCACCATATGACCCACTGGAGTGACAGGGTGTAATCAATTTCTATTTTTTCCTCAGATTAGGTCATTTGTAGTGGTGTGCAGTAATATGAATCGATTTTCAGGGTGAAATTTATTTAGCCTTGGAAAAACATTGTCATCTGTAATGGCATCAGATTTTTATCACACCCAGACACTATTGTCTCAACTGTTGATTAGTTGTTCTATGGCCATTGTTTGCAACAGATGTTACTCCAAGTAAGTGTACAAAAATTGTAACACTGCACAAACACACTGGCAAGCCTTACAGAGAGATGGCGGATATTGTTGGTGTCAGCCTTTCAACTGTCAGTTGTGTCATCAAGGCGAAGAAATAAACTGGATTCACCAGACTAAAACATAAAGGAAAATGCATTCAAAAGAGAAAAACAACGCCAAGTAAGAGCACTCAAAGATTGCGAACCTCTGCCAAGGCAATGCCAACATCATCTCAGTGATCAGCAAGAGATGATTATTAAAATGAAAATAACTGCAATGAACTTGCCCACTCTCAAGAGTGAAAATACAAAAAATAAACTCAATCGATTTCAGAATTAAATGCACACATAAAATGAACCATGGAAGTTACAAAAAGAAGTAGTAAAAAAACCCAAGAAAATTAACCCAGAAACTTTATCCCGTTCAAGATCGAACCCAGAATTTAATCAGTTTGTGCAAATCATGAGGCTAAGCTTCTCTGAAATTTTCAGCTGAATCCATTCAGAGTTTCTTGATATATCTTGACAAACAGACAAACAATCTTGACAGACAGGCAAACAATCTTGACAGACAGACAGACAGGCAAACAATCTTGACAGACAGACAGGCAAACAATCTTAACAGACAGACAGACAGGCAAACAATCTTGACAGACAGACAGACAGACAGACAGACAATCAATCTTGACAGACAGACAGACAGACAGGCAAACAATCTTGACAGACAGACAGGCAAACAAACTTGACAGACAGACAAGCAAACAAACTTGACAGACAGACAGACAAACAATCTTGACAGACAGACAGACAGACAATCAGTCTTGACAGACAGACAGACAGACAATCTTGACAGACAGACAGACAAACAATCTTGACAGACAGACAGACAGACAGGCAAACAATCTTGACAGACAGACAAACAATCTTGACAGACAGACAGACAGACAGACAATCAGTCTTGACAGACAGACAGACAGACAATCAGTCTTGACAGACAGACAGACAGACAGGCAAACAATCTTGACAGACAGGCAAACAAACTTGGCAGACAGACAGGCAAACAAACTTGACAGACAGACAGACAGACAATCTTGACAGACAGACAGGCAAACAATCTTGACAGACAGACAGACAATCTTGACAGACAGACAGACAGGCAAACAATCTTGACAGACAGACAGGCAAACAATCTTGACAGACAGACAAACAATCTTGACAGACAGACAGACAGACAATCAGTCTTGACAGACAGACAGACAGACAGACAATCAGTCTTGACAGACAGACAGACAGACAGACAATCTTGACAGACAGACAGGCAAACAATCTTGACAGACAGACAGACAATCTTGACAGACAGACAGACAATCAGTCTTGACAGACAGACAGACAGACAGACAGACAATCAGTCTTGACAGACAGACAGACAGACAATCTTGACAGACAGACAGGCAAACAATCTTGACAGACAGACAGACAATCTTGACAGACAGACAGACAGGCAAACAATCTTGACAGACAGACAGGCAAACAATCTTGACAAACAGACAATCAGTCTTGACAGACAGACAGACAGACAGACAGACAGGCAAACAATCTTGACAGACAGACAAGTGTAACTGAAAACAATACCTGTGCCTTAAGTTGGAGGTAATAAAAGGTTGGCCATGGTCAAGAAAATGGTTATAGAAGCCGTTTCCTGATGTGGAAACATTTCATGTACAACTGTCATTTAAATTTTATAAAATATTTATTAAAACAATTTATCAGGAAAGTAGGTTTTTCAAATCCACTAAAAGAAAACAGAAGAAAATACTTCAGTATGTCTCTTTATTTTTACAATGAGTTATTATAATTATTTACACTATTTACATGCTCAAGGGTGTATGGCCCAGTATGCTACTGATTTCCATCTTTGTCTTTGTATCTACTCAGTTGCTCAAACATTTTCAAAGATGTGTTTTTGTTGGATAGGATTGCAACATCTATCAGAAGACATGTCTTTTCAACATGATTTTTTTCACAATTATGTCTTGTCAATTTGCCTGAATTTCACTATCAGTCTGAAAGCCAAAATGCCTATTACACAGAAAGTACTCTGTTGGCACCAGCTGGTGACACCCAGATATTATATGGTCAGTTGTCGCTAGATGTTGTTCACATATACAGCATGATGGGGTACTGCTAAATTTCAGAATGTTTTGTTATTATTATAAATTTAGCACATTTATAAACCTACCATTTTTCTGTGCATTGACTACACCTTGTCTGGTGTTCCTGATATATATTTCAAGATTTTTTTAAAAATTCAAAGACATGTCTGTAATGTAATCAATCCTGACCTGGCATCTCGATTTCAAACACTTTCTCACCAATGTGATGTGGTTTCCTTCAGTCTTTTCTACAAATGTTTTCACAACAAATGTTCTGAGAAGCTTTTTTTCTTAGTGCATTGATTGTATGAATTAAAGTGTGTTACTTGATTGGCAATTAGGTCTCACTGTTTTAATGTTGAGCTAACTAGATGCAAATTGCCACTTCATGTTCAGCGGCTTCTTTTCTCCCACTTGTTGCCAGTGGAATTCTCTCTTGATTTCTTGCTTCCTTTTGACCTACAATCATCAAAAATTTGAATGCAGTGTCAATCACCATCTTCTATCTTTCAAATGCTCTTTCTTTATTGCCCTTCCCTCATGTCTCCTCACTAAAGTTTTTCTCTTCTCTTACTCCCTGTTAGCTGGTTGATTTTGTTTATCAACCTCTATGAGTTATCTGATGCTGAAATATGAATATTTCAAACACAATTTTGTGGCTTCAAGTAAATATATTTAGAACGCAATTGCATTCCTTCAACTACAGATGAATTGTATTTCTGGTCATTTTGCTTTAATAATGCTTTGCTGGTAATTTTACTATAAATACTGTGGTTAATTTTGTTTAGCAGCATATCAACCTTTATGGGTCATTTATGGGGCATCTAATATATTGCTTATTATAAATGTCTACTGTTGGTAGTTTCATTATGAATGTGTACTGTTGGTAATTTCGTTATGAATATGTACTGTTAGTAATTTGACTATGAATGTGTACTGTTTCTAATTTCATTATGTAAGTGTGATGTTGGAAATTTCATCATGTAAGTGTGATGTTGGTAATTTCATTAGGAATGTATACTGTTGGTAATCGTATTATGAATGTGTACTGTTGGTAATTTCATTAGGAATGTGTACTGTTGGTAATTTCATTAGGAATGTGTACTGTTGGTGATTTCATTAGGAATGTGTACTGTTGGTAATTTCATTAGGAATGTGCACTGTTGGTAATTTCATTAGGAATGTATACTGTTGGTAATTTCATTAGGAATGTGTACTGTCGGTAATTTCATTAGGAATGTATACTGTTGGTAATTTCATTTTGTATGCATAATGTTGGTAGTTTCAGTATGAACATGTACTTTTGGTAATTTCAATTTAAATATGCAGTGTTGGTAAATTTTTATTATAAAAATGTGTTTTTGTATTTTGATAGTTTAGGTGTTAATTATTTTCCCATAGCTGGGACCCTAACTGGTGTTACCACTTCAGGTCAGAGTGGACCTGGGAACAACAGCAATTAAGAAGTGGTTTCTTGCTCTTTAAAATGGCTAATCTCCCTATCAGAGGCCTTGCTGCTGGATGTAGTTTATCATCATACCCAGGAATATCACTCCCTTTATCTCTTTGTGTCCTCATGGCTTTATTGTCTTGCTTGTTGTGAAATATTTGAAAAAAATTAAAATTCCTTACAAAGAATATTTGTTATTATCCTTTTTAATGAAATTTTCTGTTCAATATTCTTTTTAGGCAAATGACCTTCACCCATCAGACATCAATGGCAAAGCAGACCCTTACCTTGTGATACGCCTTGGAAAGACCGTTATAAATGACAAAGAACATTACATATCAAAACAGTTAAATCCAGTTTTTGGGAAGTAAGTAAATTCTTTCCTTCTTTTTCCTTTTTTAATTTTCATACAAAGTAAAAATAAAATAAAAAACAAAGCAGCTTATAATATGGTCTTCTTTATATATATATATATATATATATATATATATATATATATATACTAGAGTATAGCCTGGCGTCGCTCGGGTGTAATGAAAGCTTTAAAACTAATCCATGGTCTGGGAGCTCAGACACTTTGGACGTTGGCACGAAAGACTAAAAAGCAATAGTTGTTTCCAGTTAAAGCGAAATCGTAGACTGAAAGAAAATGAATGGATGTAAGTCAAATTTTGATTTCCTTGTATCAATATCAAATAAGTGACTTTCATCGTAAACTGAATTTTGAAGGCTAAATAAGTCCTCTGAGTAAATGGTATCATGGCTGAGACTAAGAACTACAATTATACCTACTTGGAGCCAAAGCTGAAGCAAAAACTGAAATAAAAGGGCTGAAAAAAATACAGACATACAGACAGATAAACAGACACACACACAAACATCTTGGCTTATATATATATATATATATATATATATATTACCAATTTTCTGCACTATTGTAAGAACTGCAACCTTGAAACATCTGAATATCATTTCTTATGTCTTTGTCTATGAGTGCATCAAATTTGATTAAAATCGGACCACTCCTCCTATAACCCGATTTTTTTGATTATCGATTTTCGATATTTATCGGGGTTACCTCGACACAAAAGCTAGCTAAGAACACTCACAGACGCTTTTAGTACAACTGTGTAAATTTTCAAGAAAATCGGTTCAGCCATTTCAGAGTCTATAGATAATGGAGACACTCACACACATACACACACACACACACACACACACACACACACACAAAGTTCCATTTATAAATAAGTTTAAATTTATATATATATATATATATATATATATATATATATATATATATATATATATACACCAGTCACGTGTGTCATGTGATAGCTTTTAAAGAATGCGCAATATAAATATAACATTACAGTTAAAACATGATAACAACAGCAGAAACATAATATCTTTGAGAATGGCCAATGATGTGGCTGAAAGTGCTTATAATATTAATTATTATGGAACATTTTACATTCCTTTTCTCCAGGAAAAATGAAACCTGTAAGTATACTGGAAATATATATATACCCACACACACACACACATATAAATATACATACACACACACACACACACACACATATAAATATACATACACACACACACACACACATATAAATATACATACACACACACACATATAAATATACATACACACACACACACATATAAATATACATACACACACACACATATAAATATACATGCACACACACACACATATAAATATACATACACACACACATATAAATATACACACACACACACATATAAATATACATACACACACACACATATAAATATACATACACATACACACATATAAATATACACACACACACATATAAATATACACACACACACACATATAAATATACATACACACACACACATATAAATATACATACACACACACACACATATAAATATACACACACACACACACACACATATAAATATACATACACACACACACACATATAAGAAAGTGACAGTACAGATAGATTTAAAAACTATCATTCATTGCATTTACTTTTATAAAAAGTGCTCAATACTAAGTAGAGCTTAATATTGTAATATTTTTATTACAATGGCTTATCAAACATTTTTCATCACTACACAAAAAATTTCATGCTTCAGAACTTGGTTCTTCTTCATGGAAAATTTAAAAAAAACAACAATTTGTAAATCATTTTATAACATTTGCCCTGTGTGTCTGAATGAAAAATTGCATATCATAAAGTTCTACTGAACCACAGAAATGAATTAACAGTATTATATAAATACTGTAAATATTTCACTTTAAAATTTAATTAATCATAATGTTCATAAATAACTTTGGCCACATGAATTCAAATGTACTACTAGGTTGGCAACTAGGTCTCATTGTTGTATCGTTGAAATAGCTAGATATAACTTTAAGTTATCTTCTAATAGTTTCTTTTCTCTGATTTCTCAGCTGTGGAACTCTCTTACTATTTCTTGCTTCCCTGAAAATTACAATATTCAGAAATTTAGATGTAAATTCTTTATTTGCCCTCTTCTGTCTTCTTGAACCATTGTCTTTTCCTTAATCCTCCTCATTTTTAATCTTCTCATTCTCTTTCACTTTCACTCCCTGTAATCCTGCTTCTTAGTGACTTTATTGCCTTGCTTGGAGAGAAACAGTTAAAAAAGAAAGAAAACAATTTTTCCCCCACTGAAGCAGCTATATATATAAATATATGTATATATTTTTTCCTCACTTCCCACCAATGAATTCAGAGAACTTAAATTCTTTTTAGTTTAATTTTATTCTTATAATTTCATTTCTTATATTTCTCACCTGTGGAACATATTTCTGCAATCATATGGCTTTCCAGTGCCTTTTCTACATTTTCATCTTAATTGTTCTAATGTGCCTTCTTCTTTAGCACTCTGACCACATGAATTCAAATGTACTACTAGATTGGCAATTAGGTCTCATCATTTTTCTTTTGAAATGGCTAGTAGTTTCTTTTCTCACATTTCCCACCTGTGAAATGCTTTTTTGATTTCTTGCTTCTCTACCATCTACAATCTTAAAAAATTAAAATGCAACATCAATCGCCATTTTCTATCTTCTGTTCCTTTTACATTTTTTTTCAGTTCTTTCTATTTTCAATCCTTTCATTTTCTTTCACTTTTTCTTTCATTTTCTTTCATTTTCTTTCATTTTCTTTCACTTTTTCTTTCATTTTCTTTCACTTTTTCTTCCTTCAACCCCTGCATTTCAGTGTCATTGTTGCCTTGTTTGCAGTGAAATGATTAAAAAAAAAGAAAACTGTCAAAAAAAAAACAATCAGGTAAGCAATTCTGATAATGATAAAAAGACCCCTTTTCCCCCACCTGCTTCATATATACTAAATTCTCTAGCTCTGTAATATTAGCTAGAAGTCGTATCAAAATAAAAAGTCATTTTGCCACCAAACAAACACAGGTTCAGAGAGAAAAGTTAGACGACAGGTTAGCAATTACCAAACTGACAACCCACCTCTGGACAGTTTTGGTCTATCATTTAGGTCGTGGCGGGGGAATAGAAGAGATGGAAAAAATCTGTAAGATGAAGTGTAGAAGTAAAAAAAAAAAAAGAGTTGGATGAACATCACCTTCAATCAAAAACTGACATTATGAATTCTCTTCTCTTGTCCTCTACAACTAAGAGATAAAAGAAAAAGAAGCAAAAAAAAAAAAAAACAAAGTCAGATCAGGAACACTTCTTTATTGTTCACTCAATATAATATTAACTGATGCACAACATTGATAACCAGGAACATTCTTCCTGGAAAGTCATTAAAAAGCTATTAATTTCTCAGTGATAGTCTATAAGATGAGACACACAAAAAATATAGTCCAGGAAACAAAAGCAGAAATCTCTTTTTCAACTTGGGGTATCTCGTTTCTTCTGAATCAAATTTGATTGAGTTTGGTTCCTTTTTATTCATTTCTTTCCTTCAGACTTGATTTGTTTCTCATATTTTATGACCACCTTTTTTTGCAGCAAGAATCAAGTTACCTTCAGATTGATGTTACCTCAGAAAAGTCACCTTATTTTTTCTTTACTTGGGTTATTTATACTTTAAAACATGTGTGTGTATATACTTACCTGACATAAATATATATATATATAGAGAGAGAGAGAGAAAGAAAGAGAGAAAAGACAGTAAATTTTGATATGTAATTATTGGCTCAGATTTTGTGTTAGACTAGGACATTTAAAAAACATCACATGTACAAACATATGTATAAACTTACCTTATTTACCTGCTACTTATATTGACACACACATATTCATAAATATACACTCCTGATCAAAAATTTAAGACCACTTAAAAATCTTTAAAAAGAAATTTTTTTTTATGGATAGATTTTAAACTCCTCCCACTTAAGGTTACCAATACTACAATCTAAAAGGTTATGGAAACAAAAAGCTACATTCCAAACATTTTATTTAGAAATTTACATTTTTATAAAATGAGGCGATTTACACATGATCAAAATTATAAGACCTGGGGTATAAATTGTTAGATCTTTGGCAATTCCAATGTTTTTAGTTCAGTTAGAGATTAGCAATCACTGCGTAAAGGTGTTACCATGCCTAAAGCAAGCAAACTTACCAAAGTTGAGCGTTCTCGAATTCTAGAATTCCATAAGCAAGATTTGTCACAGCGGGCGATCACAGCTAAGGTAAATCGCAGTAAAACTGTGATTCGCAACTTTCTAAAGAACAGTGAGAATTATGGAAAAGCAAAATCCTCTGGTAGGCCCCAAAAAATTTCTCCTGCATTGAGTAGAAGAATAAGACGGGTTCTTATGAAAGACGGGGGACTTTCTTCTAGTCAAATTAAGGCAGTCACAGATGCTGATTGCAGTCCCATAATCATCAGACGACACTTAAGACAAAAAGGCATGGTAAATAAAAAGCATAAACAAATTTCTCGGCTGCTTCCACGTCACAAGTTGGACCGCTTAAAGTATGGTAAGGAATACCAAACATGGGACATTGAGAAGTGGAAGAAAGTCCTGTTTTCTGATAAGAAAAAATTCAATCTTGATGGTCCTGATGGCTTCCAACGATATTGGTATAACAAAAACATGCCTCCTGAAATTTTCTCCGCACGTCATAGTGGTGGAGGGTCCCTAATGGTATGGGGTGCCTTTTCTTACAGAGGGACGATGGAGCTCCAGGTGATGCAGGGTCGTCAGTGAGCGGCTGGTTGTGTTAACATGCTACAAAAAGCATCTTTGATGACGGAGGGCCATCATTTGTGTGGGGATGGATGGTTATTCCAACAGGATAATGCTGCAATCCATGCTGCAAGATGGACCTTGACCTTTCTACAAGAAAATGGGGTCCATCTCTTGGGACATCCTGCATGCTCACCGGACTTGAACCCAATTGAAAATGTTTGGGGATGGATGACAAGAGATGTTTATTGAAATGGCAAACAATATTCAACAAAAAATGAACTTTGTGAAGCCATCTTCAGAAGCTGGAGCAACATCTCTCGCACCTTAATAGAAACGCTTATTTCTAGCATGCCCAACAGAATTTTTGAAGTCATCAAAAGCAGTGGAGGTAGACTTCATTACTAAATTTGGTTGTTAAATATTTTCATACACTTTTTGTACAATTTCGTAGAATTTTTGTCTCTGGTCTTATAATTTTGATCATGTGTAAACTGCCTCATTTTATAAAAATGTAAATTTCTAAATAAAATGTTTGGAATGTAGCTTTTTGTTTCCATAACCTTTTAGATTGTAGTATTGGTAACCTTAAGTGGGAGGAGTTTAAAATCTATCTGTAAAAAAAAAATTCTTTTTAAAGATTTTTAAGTGGTCTTAAATTTTTGATCGGGAGTGTATGTACCTGTTATTTATATTGATATATATATATATAACATGTTTACCTGTTACATATATATATATACATACATATATATATAATAATAATATTAACTATAGTAATAACAATACGAATAGTAACAGAACTAACTCTGCTGAAACTAGTATTAATTAAGCTATAATTTAAATCATCTTGTACAACCCCCCAAGAAAGAACTCGGAGGGAAAAGAAGGGGAAAACATCTTGCCCTTTATATATATATATATATATATATATATTACCAATTTCCTGCACTATTGTCAAAACTGCAACCTTGAAACTTCTGAATATCATTTCTTATGTCTTTGTCTATGAGTGTATCAAATTTGATTAAAATCGGACCACTCCTTCTATAACCCGATTTTTTCGATTATCAATTTTCGATATTTATCAGGGTTACCTCAACACAAAAGCTAGATAAGAACACTCGCAGACGCTTATAGTACAACTGTGTAAATTTTCAAGAAAATGGGTTCAACTGTCTCAGACATGCACACACAGACACAGACAAAGTTCCATTTATAAATAAGTTTAGATTAGATTAGATTAGATTAGATTTAGATATATTTATTTCTCTATCACGTATACACACGTAAATTATATATACACACTAACACACACACACACACACACACACACACACACACACATAACTATAAGGTAGGTATGGATGGAATAAAATTTTGTATCCAGAGAAACATTATTCTTAAAACTGTGCTCAATACAAAGTAGAGTGAATAATATTTATTTAGAATTTATAACATAAATATTTTTCGACACTATCCATGTCTTATCAAGTGGTCTAAATAAATATTTATATATATATATATATATATATACACACAAACACATGCACGACAGTAAATTTTGATATGTAATTATTGGGTCAGATTTTGAACTTTAAAAAATACATATTTATATGTTTAAGGCATGTGTACATTTCTATATGAATAAATTTTGCTTTTATTTACATATATATATTGTAAAAAATTTTGTGACATTATTCATCTGTTAGCCGAATTTAGGTCTATAACTACACATGTGTATGAACTATACATATCTCTCTCTATATATATATATATGTAATTACACCTCTTTATCTATCACACACACACACACACACACACAAACACATCTCTCTGTCTACCAAATATACATATATTTATATCACATTAAATTTTGATATTTCTAAACCTCCTCCATACACGCTAAAATGTCTGCCTCCTTCTACCGAGCACCTGTAGCTCAGAGGTAGAATCACCGACTGATACCAATATGGTCGGGTTTCATTTTTGGGTAAAAGGCAATCGGCTGTCTAACCGTACCGATGAGCTGTGATACAGCGAAACAGATCTGTCTGTGGATGACTATATATATATTTTGGAACTCCATGAAACTGGCATTAGCTGACATATCTGAATTTTTATTTGTTTAAGTTTAAAAAAATAATAATGTTAAACAAATAAAAATTCATATATATATATATATATAAAATGATAAAGATATAGTTCTATCATGATTAAAATCTATGGGTTAAAGCTCTCAATATCATGTAAGTAAATATATTTTTGAACTTTGGGATCAACATTCAGCAGAAGTAGTCTGTTTCATAAAATATATGTATTGTGTATTTAGTTAGCAATTCTTTTTTTCTGCAAGTTATGTTAAAAATGACAGACAAGGTGTTATGACTAAGTTTTTCATATAATTTTTCGTGCATTCTTTTAATTTTTTTTTTCTTTTCAGTAGATAAATTATATAAAAATTGTTCGAATGTTTTATTTATCCAAGCACTTTCAACTATACTTTTAGCCATTATGAAGAATAAATTTTCTTTCACTTTTAACTAAATATATGGATTATTTTATGTATGCATCTGAAGTTATAGGAATATTTTATTTTGCAAACATGGTCAGCACATTGATTGGTCACTTACTCACCCTTGCATTCACTTACACACAAATACCCTTTGGAAAGGTATTAATCAGTCTCTTCCCTCCAGCTATGAGTTAAATAACAGGATAGATTGGGTTCTATTGCCTTGACTGGCAACCAGTCTACCATAGAAAGTAATGGCAACCTACTGCGGGAAAATTTTCTGCCCAGTCAGTCATGTCTCTTCTGAGACATGATCGCCCAAGTGTGTATCACGTATGGAACTTAACTGACTGATTTATGAAGACTAATAGCTTAGCAGTTGGTTAGCAAAAGGAATCATTTGCATAGTCAACACTGCTCAGCACATTGTCCCAATTATTTCATGGGAAAAGCTGATAAACACTGTCTTCATAACAAGACGTCTAAGGGGTCACATCAACTTTGTTTTGGTAGGGAAGCCAATTACTGTCTTTTTCCAGAGACAGCACAATAAGCAACATCTCTTTGATCAGTAGGGGTGAGTATTGTTATCAGTAGCAGTAAACAGCCAAGTCTTGTTTTCAAGAATTGTTTTCATTTTCCTTTTAATTTGAATAGAATAATTTATAAAATTTTAAATCTTTTAATATTCTGTATTAATTTGTTCCAGCTAGGTAATATTGCCATTAAGTAAAAATAGTATTTACTAATCACAAATGGAAAAGCTTATTACAATTTAGCGACATCCATAAATTAGATTAGTATAAAATAAGGGTGATAAATATACTAAATTTAAAACCAAAGGACCTAAAATTCAATAAAAAAAAATTTGTGTTTAAGACTTCATTGAACTAACGTGATGTTTTTGTTGATGTACATTGGTTACAGGATGTGTGTTGTGGTGCAGTGGATATTGACTCGGAACGAAAAATCAGGTATCAGAGTTCAAATGCCAGTTGAATTCCTTACATTCACTTATGCAGAAATACTCTTGGGAAAGGTATTAATCTGTTTTTTCCTTCCAGTTATGGGTTAAATAATAGGACAGATTGGGTTCTATAGCCTTGGCTGGCAACCAGTCTACTGCAGAAAGCAATAGCAACATACTGCGAGATAATCTTCTGCCCAGTCAGTCATGTCTCTTTCGGGACATGATTGCTCCCAAGCATGTATCATGTATGGCACTTAACTGACTGAACGACATTGGTTACAATTGTGCTTAAAATTTATATTAATTATAAGTAGAACTCCTTGGAGTGTTTTGATGAATAATGAATTTTTACAAGAACTGTCTTCATTTTTTTAAAAATTCAATTAAAATAATTTACAAAATTTTAAATCTTTTAAAATTCTGTATTAGTATAGTGGTTAGGTGGTGTTGTTATTAAGTGAAATCTATATTTACTAATCAGAAAGGGGAAAGCTTACAATTCACTAACTTTCAGTATTTTACAAAGAATTTTGAATTTTTTGGGGTGTATATAATATGAACATTTTTTTTCACCCCAAGCGAGGCATTTGCCACTGTTGCACAGGGGGTTATGTAGGGGAAAGTGATGAGAAAGAGTGTTAGTTATAGTAAATATCAGAAGGAGGGTGATAGATGAATGAGAATACCGAGAATGGGGGTGAAGTATATGGAAAAAAGAGCTTGAGAGAATGGATACAAGTTAGTGAGCTAGGAGATGTCTATTGACCTTACATTTAAATTCCTGGGGATTGTAGCTGTCGGGGAGGGATGTATATGGAAGGGAATTCCACAGGTGGGAAGTGCATGAAAAGAAGCTTTTAAGAGTAGAAATTGCAGTTACATTTTATTAGTTTCTCTGTAAAAGGGTGGGACCTAGTTGCTAATTTAGTAGCTCATGTAAATTCATACCTAGGGGGCACCAGTGATCTAAGTTCATTGGAGATGAAGCCGTTAAAGTATTTATAGAAGAAGCACAGAGAAGCCACGTCCCGCCGGTGAGAGAGCAACTGAAGCTGAGCTGCCAAGTCGGGAGCGATCACATTACAGATTCTCTGTTGGATTTTCTCAAGAACCTTGAGGTGAATAGCAGGGGCACCTTACCAGACGTGGCAGCAGTATTCAATACACAGGTAGATTTATATATATGCAGGATGGACTCAGACGGGAAAAACTTCCTGACCCTGCACAGTGAACTGACTTTCTTATCAGCAGATTTAGCAATGGATTTAATGTAGTCATTCCCCTTGAGGTCCAGTGTGAGGCTAAGGAGGTGTAGTGTTTTACTCTCAGGGAGGCTAGCCTGTTCCATGCTAATGATGGGTGGGTAGGAGTGATTGGTCTATGGTAGTTAATAGATAGCAGCTTCATTTTGGAAGCATTAAATTTACGAGCCATTTCTTTTCCCAGTCCACCATGATTGGATATCTTTCTCAAGCTCAGCAGCAAGGTTCACTTTGTCAACCTCAGCAGATTTTTGATCGAGGCGAGAGTAAACAGTGGTGTCATCAGCATACATGCCTACTTGGGATCTTATTACTTTGGGGAACATGCTGATTTTTGTAAATATGGATGTCCATACATGAGATTATCAAAAATTAAAAATGGTAATTGCTGTGTGATGTCAGTTCTTCAATATGGCAGTGAATGCTGGACAATCTCATTGAAGATGAGGGAAAAACTTGAAGCAACTGCAATATAGTTCTACAGAAGGATGCTGCAGGTATTGGGGACCAAGCATGTGAGCAATGATGATGTGTTGGAAAGGATAGAAATGAAAAGGAAATTAATATTGAGCATCAGGAAGAGACAAGTGAAGTTCCTGGGACATGCAATGAGGAAGAAGGGCTTGGAGAACCTGATACTAACAAGCCAGATAGTGGGGGAAAAGTGACAGAGGAAAGCAGTGGATAGCATATTTGAAGGCCCTGAACAGGTGGATGATGGAACGGGGGTTGTGAGATGTTACAGGAGAAAGTGTGCTAAGAGCTACCAGGGATAGGAAGACGTGGAAGGCCATGATCGCCTACGTCCTGAAAGGCCAAGGCACATAGAAGAAAAAGAAGAAGAACTATTATAAATTTAGAGCCAAAGTGCTTAAAATTCAATTAAAAAAAATGGTAAATTTTTGTTTTAAGTCACGTCACTTTTCCACTTCAAATTTATCCAAAATAGCATTATTTCTGTGCAAATGTATATGCTGAACTCAAATCAAGTTTTAGTTATTGAAGAAACTTACCTTTTTTTATCTAAATGTCTATAAAAAACGAACTATATCTTGCACTTTTTCTCTCCCATAACTCTCACGAAGTCATGTAATTAACTGCAGAATGACGGACTGCACATGTGATCGAATTTTGGCAGATTTTTCTTCATTTACTGATACTTCCGGCGATGTACTTTCGGTAATTAAAGTAATGCACTATTGTATTTCTACACTTATTACTCTCAAAACAGGAAGTACATTGCCGGAAGTTTCAGTAAAGGATGAAATTCGATCAAAATTGCTGCCTACGTAGAACATCATTCTGCAGTCAATTACATGACTTCATGAGAGTTACGGGAGAGAAAAAGTGCGAGATATAGTTCATTTTTTATGGACTTTCAAAGCAAAAAAGGTAAGTTTCTTCAATAACTAATTGTTGATTTGAGTTCAGTTGAAGAGGGAAAAGCCATTGGCACCTAAAACGAAAATTTACTAAAAAAATTTTGGTTATTTTACTCTCTCTTTTTTTTTTATATATATATATATATGTTACTGCTGCCATCACCACCACTACTTATTTCATTTTATGAAATTTCAAAAAATTAAATTTTGATCTACTTAATATTTATATTAGTCAAAAGCAAAATTCATGAGGGAATTTAAAGCATCAATTTCTTTTTGTAAAACAAAACCCAAAGTTAACAAAATTCTGCTCTGAATAGTAAAAAAAAAAATGTAATAAAACTAAAACATTATTTAATTAAAAAAGTTTCCAGTTGCTTTTATGAATAAGATATATTATGAACACATCCTTTGAATGCATAATGAATTTTTTAAGACTTATCTTAATTAGAATAATTTATAAAGTTTTAAATCTTATAAATTTTTGCGTTACATTATATTAGTCAGGTGTTATTGATATTAAGTAAAAATTATATTTACTAATCACAAATGGAAAAGTTTACTACAATTCAGTGACCACCCCTGCCAACAATATTTTAAAAATACTTTTTTGTATTTTTTTTCAAATATGGATGCCCATACATGACATTATCAGAAAATAAGAGTGATAACTACACTAAATTTAAAGCCAAAGTACCTAAAATTTGATAAGCATTCAGTCAATCAAGTGCCATACATGATACATGCTTGGGCAATCTTGTCTCTAAAGAGACATGATTGACTGGGCAGAAGATTATCCCACAGTAGGTTGCTATTATTTTCTGCAGTAGACTGGCTGCCAGCCAAGGCTATAGAACCCAATCTTTCCTGTTATTTAACCCATAACTGGAGAGAAGAGACATATTAATGCCTTCCCCAAGGGTGTTTGTGTGTAAGTGAATATTTTAGGATTGAAATAAAGCTTGGTTCAAATTAGATTTATTCCACTTTAAGATTGCTAACATTCCTCAAAGTGCCAGAAGAGTATATTTTATTTTTGAAAACTTTTTAATAAGAAGAATTACGTGACAAATGACTGAAAACGGTGCTAAAATCAGGAATTTTTAGTGATTTCAAAAACAAAAATATTTTACTTATTAGGTATATTAAATTTAATCAATTAGCTTGAAATTAAAACTAACATAAAAGTGTCAAGGAAAGTTTTTCATTTGCAAAATTTCATTTTAAACCATAGATATTGCATTTCTGTGAATATATATATTTATTATGTGTGTGTATATATATATATACACACATGTGTGTGTATATATATATATACACACACACACACACACACACAGAAAGCAAAGGATGAATTGTCATCTAAGTTATGCAAAAATGAAAATAACACTGGCATCTCATTTTAACAGATATATTTATTAAAATTACACAAAAATATCTTGAAATACTAAGAGTAAATTTATTCAATAAAATCCCCATTGGCTTCAAGAACGGCCTCCAGATGACTACAGAATCTTCTGTACCTCTTTTGGACAGTCTCCTTGATGAATGTTGGCAAATGCTGCTATATTTCTTGCCTTCAGTTCATCTTTGGTGTTACAAGGAGTTTTGTTGGTCTCTTGCTCAACTGTGCCCCCACACAATAATCAAGGGAGTTGCAGGATGGCCAGATGTAAGGTGTGATGTGGTTGCAGAAATTATCTGATAGACATGACCTGCTTCGCCTACTTGTTTGACATTATGCAGAGTCCTGTTGCCAGATGTATGGTCTTCCAGTAGCCATCCTCTTGACCCAAGTAAGCACTACCTCTTCAAGGCACTTGATGTAAGTCTCCATATTGAGTCTGAGGCCCTTTAGGAAGATGAATAGAGGCATGATATTGCCATCACTAATGATCACTTCAAACACCACGAGGTTGACTGGATATATCATCCAACTCTTTCTGAATCATCTGCACTGTCCTCAGATTAACCAAATGGTGAAACGTTTGCGTTGAAGTTTCCAGTGTGAATGCCAAGCAGAACAGCATGCCATTTCCAAATTCCCTACCATAATTTACAGTCAACAAAATCAAAAGCAATGCACATGCACAAAATTAAAAATATAGAAAAATTTACCCATTGCATCATTTATAATAGGATAAGTAATAGAGTTTTTAAGAAAAAAAAATTGGTGTTAAAACAAACATACAGAACAAGTAATTTATTAAATGTCATAACTTCATTAAAAAAAAAAAAAAAAAAAAGCTCTAGAACAGACATTCCTCAAATATGAAAAATATTTAGGGATTTATGAAAAAGGAAGAAAATAAATTTACAGTATACATTTATTTGTATACACCAACTAATAATATGCAAGATCATTTCACAAGTATGTCAGAAATATTAAATTTAAAATGTAAGCTTATTAAAATAGTTTTTTTTTAATATAAGAGAATACTCAAAACTTGGTATTTATTTGTTACAAATCAGACAACTGAAAAATTATGTTATTTTTTTTGTTTTTTTTTTTGTTTTTTAATCATATCACCCCGAGCAAGGTGGTAACGCCACTGATGTGCAGGGGGCTGCGGTAAGAGTGAAAGGATTGGAAAAGAGAAAGCCGGAAACCACATCCTAAACAGGGAACAAGGGATTTTATAAATTAAAACACAAGTAAAGAACAATAGAATAAAAAAAAAAAATTAAGAAAATGCCATACATCTATACTGTTTATCATTTGACATTTCTCAAGAATGACACCCAGGAACTAAAGCTTCAGTTTATAGAAATGAAGTGCTATACAACTCAAATACCAAGAACTATAATGCCCAGTTAAATATAGAAGAAAAATTAAATGTATTTAATATGAGCATTTTTCTTTGTTGAAGTTGGTTTAAATGCAAATCACTTTATGTCTGGAAACGTGCACTGATACTACATAAAAACGGTTAAAATTGTGTTATGCTTATAATTTTTAAGACATTTAGTAAGCATAACTGCTAAAAGAAACAGGTGGATAACAAGTACAAACAAGGTTGTATAGACATGTTTCATGTACATACAAGCACAGGCAGTTAAAGTCTACTTTTTCAACCTTATACAGAGTGCAATGGATAAATTGTCATCTAAGTTATGAAAAATGAAAATAACACTGGCATCTCATTTTAACAGATATATTTACCAAAATTACACAAAAAATATTTTGAAATACTAAGCAGTAAATTTATTTAATGAAATCTCCATTAATTTTAACTATGGCCTCCAGACAAACTTGGAATCTCTTGCAACTCTTCTAGATGATCTCCTTGATTAAATTAGTGAATGCTGCTATAAAACTTGCCTTCAGTTCATCTTTGGTATTAAAATTAGTTTTGTTGGTTTCTCACTAAACTGTGCCCCCTCATAACAATTAAGGGGTTTTCAATCTAGGGAGTTAGGTGGTCAGATATGAGAGGTGATGGGGATGCAGAAATTATCTGAGAGCCATGACTGAGTTCTCCTACTTGTGTAGCATGGTGCAGTGTCCTGTTGCCAGACATAGGGTCTTCCAGCAACCACCCTCTTGACACAGGACAGCACTATCTAAAGGCACTTGATGTAGGTTCCTGTGTTGAGTTTGAAGCCCTCTAGGAAGATGAACAGAGGCTTAATGTTGTCATCACTAATGATCACTTCACACACCTTCGTAATCACCATTAGACTCATCCAACGCTTTCTGAATCCTCTGCATTGTACAGCATGCCATTTCTGGTGGAGTGAATTGTCTCATGTTGCTCTTTTTCTCACGGAAGGTGCCCAACTGACCCTACTATACTGTGCAGTCAACAAAATCAAAAACATAATGCATGTGTAAAAGTAAAAATATAAAATGGCAACAATTTATCCATTGCATCCTGTATTTATATTAGAATATACAATTTATCAATATAAACACATATCCGTCCATATATATATATATATATATATATATATATATATATATATAATGTGTGTGTGTGTCTCTGGATATTCTGAGTAACCCTGGTGACTGTTGATAACCTCTTTAACTGAGACAGACAGGTGCCACTGATCACTGATGTCTGGTATTCATGAGTTTCAAAAAGGTGAAAGAATGAAGGTAGGTATGATCGGGGTGATGGGGGTCAGAGTAATCATTTCTGATTGTGTCCCTCTGGACCATGTGACCTCATTGCTTGTTCTATAAACCTCACAGCAAGATAGATAAAGGGAAATTGTAAAAAAAATAATTTCCTGAATAATAAATGAATTATGTTTGAAACTATATACACACTGCATAATGACAATCTTATATTGCTAAAGATTTTATGTGCTTATCAGCGACATTCTTCTTTTACCATAAATCATACTGCATACAAAAGTTGAATGCACTGGCACTGATGGTTTTTAGGGTCTAATAAATAATAAATCAGACAAACATACAGGAGCCTCGCTAGTTAAGGGGACCCAATTTTGGTTAATGTATTTTCTTGGGTATAATATGACTTGATATCAGCAATAATGAGGTTTTGGAGAGGATGGAAACGAAAAAGAAACAATTGCTGAACATCGGGAAAAGACAGCTGAAGTTTCTGGGACATATAATGAAGAAAGAGGGCTTGAAGAATCTGATACTCATAGGTCAGATAGAGGGAAAGAGACGGGGAAAATAACGAATAATATATTTGACAGGCTTGAGCAAGTAGATGGCAAAGCAGGGTTTGGGTGGGGTAATAGGAGAAAGAATGTTTAGAGCCACCAGGGATAGAGAGATGTCAAAGGCCATGATCATCTACCTTCTGAAGGGACACAGCACATGGAAGAACTGAACAGGTTCATACCAATTTCAAAGTTTTGTGAGGACACTGTTAGGATAACTCCACTCGTCAGAGCTGAGTTTTTTCTATTATTATACAAATTCTTTGCATTTAAACTATATATATATATATATATATATATATATATATATATATACACACACACAATGCTTTTTATTTATAATAGAATATATATATATTCTTCACTATTTGATGATGTAATTATTGCAAACAATAAAATAAAGCACTCTTAAAGAACAAACATGTGGCAAGAAGTTTCATAACTTGTAGTAAAGAGAATGAACTGAGCCATGCTGCCTCGCTGTTGTTTCTCTCTCTTCATGAGCATGACAGGAGGGAAATAAATAAATACATATATAATATTTATTCATAAATATGTTATTTCACTAAAAAAGTAGCTATTTTGATTGTGTCTTATCATCATCACTTGGTAAGACACAAGTAGTGTCGAAACAAAATAGCTACTTTTGTGGTGATATTATAACATATTCATGTTATAATTTCTGAATAACTATTATTAGCTCTACTTTGTATTGAGTACTTTTTTAAGAATAGTGTTTCTTTGGATACAGAATATTATTCCATCCATACTTACCCTACATATTAGGTAGTCCCAAAAGTTTGTAAACACTTGCAAAATGGGTCTATCTGGTCCAGCACAATCGAGACAAGTGATGGGTTCATAAAGAGCAAGAGACACCGTCAGTTCCAAAACAAGATCGAATAGGCAAGAAAGTCATGTTGTGCGTTTGGTGGAACTTTGAAGGAATCGTGCATTTTAAGTTGGTTCCGAATGGTCATGCCATCAGTGCCGAACTTTACTGTCAGCAACTTGAGTGGGTCTAAGAAAAGTTGAAGCAAAAGTACCCGGCTCTGATCAACCAAAAGCGCGCTTTGATGCAGCAGGACAATGCCAAGCCACACACCGCTAGGAAGACCAAAGACAAGTTTGAAGAACTGGATGGTGTTGAGGTTTTGCCATATCCAGCCAACAGTCCTGACTGTGCTCCATCAGATTACGGCCTTTTCCGCTCAATGCAGCACTTTCTGAAGGGTTGCCGATTCGACCCATTTGAAGAAGTCGAGGAAGCGTGTCAAGAATTCTTTGATTCGAAGCCAGCTGAATGGGACTTTGACCAGATCTGAAAGCTTGCAGATAGATGGCAGAAGGTCTTGGAAAATGATGGGTTTTATTTTGAGCAATAATTTTTGTTGTTTTTGCAAGTAAAATTTCAATTTTTTGCAAGTGTTTACAAACTTTTGAGACAACCTATTATATATATATATATATATATATATATATGAATACACAACAGTCTTCATTATAATAGAGAGGATTGTTTTTTATATATACTAGCAGTATAGCCCGGTGTTGCTCAGGTGTAATGAAAGCTTTAAAACTAATCCATGGTCCTGGAGCTCAGACTCTTTGGGCGTTGGTATGAAAGACTAAAAAGCAATAGTTGTTTCCAGTTAAAGCAAAACCGTAGACTGACAGAAAAAATGAATGGATGTCAGTCAAATTTTGATTTCCTGGTATCGATATCTAATAAGTTTTTTTCATCGTAAACTGAATTTTGAAGGCTTAATAAGTCCTCTGAGTAAATGGTATCATGGCTGAGATTAAGAACTACAATTATACCTATTTAGAGCCAAACCCAAAGCAAAAACTAAAATAAAAGGGCTGAAAAAATACAGACATACGGGCAGATAAACAGACACACGCACAAACATCTTGCCTTTTATATATATATATATTTTTTTGTTTTTTAATCATATCACCCCGACCAGGGGGCTACGTGAGAGTGAAAAGATTTGGAAAAGTGAAAGCCGGAAACCACATCCTAAACAGGGAACAAGAGATAAGCCTCTACACCTGTACAATAGACATTGGTGGAGTGTGAACCGGGCGATAGTTTAGTCTACTTTATGTACAGAAAAGCATTTCTGAAAATGTGACGTAAAAGAAGGAAAATGTCAAGCAGCTGCCGAGCAGCAATCATTAACTCTGTCATTATGATCCTGGCATGGTGGTCCTCTCAGATCTATTAAAGATGTACAACTAACATTATGCAGTGGCTTCAAATCAATTTTCTTCACTATCGTAAGACCTGCAACCATGAAACTTCTGAATATTGTTTCTTATGTCTTTGTCTATGAGTGTATCAAATTTGATTAAAATTGGACCACTCTTTCTATAACCTGATTTTTTCGATTATCGATTTTTGATATTTATCAGGAGTACCTCAGATACTTATAGTACAACTGTGTAAATTTTCAAGAAAATCGGTTCAGCTGTTTCAGAGTCTATAGGTAACAGACACACACACACACACACACACACAGATACACACATACACACACAGACAAAGTTCTATTTATTATATAAGTTTAGATATTTAAATAAAACCATAAGAATAACTTATCAACCCTTTGTAGATTATTTTAAAAATATATATATATATATATATTATGGATTTCCTGCACTATTGTAAGAACTGCAACCATGAAACTTCTGAATATTGTTTCTTATGTCTTTGTCTATGAGTGTATCAAATTTGATTAAAATTGGACCACTCCTTCTATAACCCGATTTTTTCAATTATCGATTTTCCATATTTATCGGGGGTACCTCAACACAAAACCTAGCTAAGAACACTAAAGTTCACCCTGTACAAGGCGCACTCATGGTAGAGAGTTACATTGAGGTAGGTTATACAGATTGGAAGGGGAGATAATGGTTAACCTTATACTTGAACAAGTTAAGATTGTAGTGATCAGGGAAACATCCTCTCAGGAGTTGGTTCCATAGAGCAGTGCTTTACAGGAAGAAACTGTTTTAGTGAAACTTACTTCTCATTGTTGGAATATGGAGGGAATGTTGATGGTTTGCTGCAATATAAGTGGCATGGCAGATTATAGCTATGATAGATGGAACTGGTGAAACCAAGGAATGTAGTTTGTTTGAGAACTTTCTATGGTAGTAATGACAAAGCAGTGGGAGACTTGCTAAGTCCCACCTGCGAGAGAAAGGTTGAAAGATGTAAAATCATTTGTCACTCAAAAAGACACTTTTGAACTCTCTCGAGACTGTAAAGTGAAGACTGGGAAGTTCCTGCCAAAATATGACAAAAGTACTTCATTATGCTGTCTGATCTGGCCCTTGTAATGGTAGAGGGTAACATAAAGAGTCAGGTACTTACTGGAGTGGTACAGGTAACCAATCATTTTACCTGCATCTTTTTAAAAGGTTTTAGTCAAATGCCCCAAATTTGTCTTTCATGTGGAGACCAATTGGTGGTAATGGGTCCAACTAGTCAAAATATATGTAGTTGAAGCCATAAAATTGCATTTCAAATATTTAGAGTTCAGCATTAAATAAACTAAAGAGGTCGATATACCAAAAACAAGCAACCAACTAAATCTTAACTGGCCAACTCAGCTGTTAAAAGTTTTTAAAATATTTGTTCAGAATATTAAAATGGAAATATCCATATTTAAGTATTTTTATATATCTAAACTTATTTATAAATGGAACTTGGTCTCTGTGTGTGTATAAGTGTGTGTCTCTGTGTGTGTCCATTACCTATAGACTCCGAAATGGCTGAACCGATTTTCTTAAAAATTTACACAGTTGTTCTATAAGCATCTGTGAGTGTTTTTAGCTAGTTTTGTGTTGAGGTACTCCTGATAAATATCGAACATCGATAATCAAAAAAATCGGGTTATAGAAGGAGTTGTCCGATTTTAATCAAATTTGATACACTCATAGACAAAGACATAAGAAACGATATTCAAAAGTTTCAAGGTTGCAGTTCTTACAATAGTGCAGAAAATTGATAATATATATATATATATATATATATAAAAGGCAAGATGTTTGTGCGTGTGTCTGTTTATCTGCCTGTATGTCTGTATTTTTTTCAGCCCTTTTATTTTAGTTTTTGTTTCGGGTTTGGCTCTAAGTAGGTATAAATGTAGTTCTTAATCTCAGCCATGATACCATTTACTCAGAGGACTTATTTAGCCTTCAAAATTCAATTTACGACAAAAAAGCTTATTAGATATCGATAGCAGGAAATCAAAATTTGACTTACAACCATTCATTTTTCTTTCAGTCTACAGTTTCGCTTTAACTGGAAACAACTATTGCTTTTTAGTTTTTCGTGCCAACATCCAAAGTGTCTGAGCTCCAGGACCATGGATTAGTTTTAAAGCTTTCATTACACCTGAGCAATGCCGGGCTATACTGCTAGTATAATCTTAAATTAAAGATGAAAAAATTTTTAGCTATTTTACAAAATTTTAAGTTCACCCATTAAAAATCTTTTATTTTCTCTTCATATTATGACAGGGTCAAATAAATATTTTATTTTTAAATAAACCATTCCAGGACTGAGATTCTGAATGAATATTATGTTTCTATCTACTTATGACCCCATAGCTGTGGTGGATTCATACTTTACTCGACTTGGTACCTTAAATGGATTATCTCAGTGTTCTTGACGGGCTTCAAAGGAGAATCTGTAATGGAATAGGTCCTGACTTGGCAGCTCAACTTCAGCCACTCTCACTGGTGGGATGTGGCTTCCATCTGTCTATTCTACAAACATTTTCATGGCCTCTGCTCCAACAAACTTAAGTCACTGGTGCCCTCACCACAAGAATTTACTTGTGCAACCAGGCTGGCAACAAGGCCCCACAGTTAGATCACCCAAATACATCCAACAATTCTACTCCAGCAGCTTCTTTTTTTGCACTTCCCGCCTGTGAAACTCCCTTCCATATACTTACTTTTCTGATGGCTACAACCTCCAGGAATTTATATGCAATGTAAATACCCATCTCTTATCCACTTGATTCCAGTTCTTTCTACATCACCGTGTATATCGTTCTTTTCCTTTCTCTCTACCTTCACAACTGTCTTTACACCTGTGTTCCCATCCTTTTCTTGCCCTTTCTCTGACACCCCTTGTAACTGCTTCGTCTTTCACTTCACTCTCCTTCTGTCTAAACTTTTACTCTTACGTAGCCCCCTGCGCATCAGTGGAAGTACTGCCTTTTTGGTGATGAACGATTAAAACAAATTACTAGATTGGCAATTAGGTCTCATAATTTTACTGTTTTTTTTATATATACAACTTTTAAAAAATAATAATGATGAAAAAATTTTATAAAGCTATTTTATGTGTTTTTAAGTTCACCCATTAAACATCTTCCATGTTGCCTAGAAGAAACATCCAGTTGATGACCTGTGACTCTCTGAAAAGAAAGGCCAAACATGCAAATTTATACAATTGTGAAAAATAAGATTGGATCAACTTTTAAGATTTTCTTTGCTCCTGATTGGCCAGTAAAGAGGAGGTTATATTTATTTTGTTTTTGCAGATGTCAGCACAAGGTAAAATTTAGTGAGCCAATTGTCTTATGAAAGGAGCTTTTTTACTAGTGAATGTATAAATGTATATGCTTTTTTTTTATTGGTGAATGAAAAGTTAAGGGGTGAGTAAGCTTGTAGTTTCTGTGCAATCAAATCTTACAAAATCTGACGCTATCACCCAAAGCTAGAAAGCCCAGGCTACCCTACCCCAGGTGATAGATTCATAACTTTCCTCAGGGCATCCACCCATTCATCCATTGATCTAATCTCGGGCAATTTAAATAATTTAAACCTGTAATGCCCACCATTATGGCTTTAGTGTGTATGTATCGAACCAAAAATACTAAGTTTATAATTCTACCAATAAACTCTTCATACAGAGATTCTTTATGAAACCTAATGAATCTGCAATGTTATTGGTTCTGATCTTGCATCTCGCCTTTGATAACTTTCTTACCACCATAATGTATCTCTCCTGTGCCTTTTCGATAAATACTTTCATGGTAATTGTTTGGATTAACTCTTCACTATGGTATATATAAATTTCCGATGGGCAACCCCGAGGCCACATTATGCTGCAGGCGGCGCCATTCTCCATCCTTCACCTGCTGCAATTAACGACCATCTGACCCTACTCTAGACCTCTCTCTATCCACAACTATAACCAGCATGAAATTAAACAAACAAAATAGCAAGCCTAAACCAGCTAGTCGTAAATCGCCCAAACCTATCTGCGTTACCTTCACAAATATACGAGGTATTCGCAGTAACTTTAATAGTGTAGAGTCTTTCCTTCTAACTAACTCACCCGATATCTTAGCTATATGTGAGACTAACCTTGACCCTTCTATCCCCTCTTCAGAGCTGTTCGTTCCTGGTTACCTTCCTCTCTTCAGGAAGGACTCCAATGTCCATATGTATGGGCTTGGTGTATATGTCAGCGAACAACTCCCCCTAGCCAGGGTCACATCTCTTGAATCCCTTGATCATTCCTTCATGTGCTTCCATCTCTCACTTCTAAGCTCGGTTAGCTATCTCTTCTTCCTCTACCGCTCCCCCTCCTCCTCTGACTGTAGGTTACTTGATTGCATCTCGACTAACATCGACAGGGCCATTTCTTCCCACCCATCTGCCCATATATTTGTGTTTGGCGATTTTAACGCCCACCACACCAAGTGGCTTGAAAACTCAGCCACCGACCTTGCTGGGATCCGCACCATGCACTTTTCAATAGCCCAAGCTCTAACGCAAGTGGTGGACTTCCCCACGCGTTTCTCTAAAAACCCTAACGGAAGGGACTCTTTACTCGACCTTTGTTTTACCTCCATCCCAGACTCCTGCACTACCAGGCAACTCTGCCCCCTCGGAAACTCTGACCACGCCGTAGTCTCCGTAAACATATCAATCCGCACTAACTCTACCCAAGAAA
Organism: Ascarosepion bandense; assembly: GCA_037127315.1. Classification (NCBI taxonomy): domain Eukaryota; kingdom Metazoa; phylum Mollusca; class Cephalopoda; order Sepiida; family Sepiidae; genus Ascarosepion; species Ascarosepion bandense. The sequence goes on along the minus strand of JBBBDQ010000423.1, from coordinate 3,468,042 downwards.
ACCAGACCAGCAGAATATCATACTGCTACCAAAGAGCCGACTGGGACTCGTTCAGGGACTTCCTCTGCGACGTCCCCTGGAACAATGTCTTTGATCTTCCTGTCGAAGACTGTGCCTCCGAAGTCTCCTCTTGGGTTAAGGCTAGCATCGATGCTTTTATCCCTGCCAGAAAATTCCAACTAAAACCAAATTCGTCCCCCTGGTTCTCACCCACTTGCTCGGCCGCTATTGCCCACCGGAACCATTTCTTCCGGCTCTATCGAAGCTGCTCGTCGAACCAAAACAGGCGCCTTTTCTCCTCAGCACGGAACAAGTGTAAAAAAGTACTGAACGAAGCCAAGTGGGCGTTTGCTACCAGAATCAGGCAACGCATAGCATCCTCTAAGTTTGGCTCCAAAGATTACTGGCGTCTCTGCAAAAGCGTGCTCAGCAGGAACAAGACTTCAATACCCCCACTAATCAATGAATTTGAAGTTCTCACCTCCCCAGCCGACAAGGCTGAATGCTTTGCCCGTAGATTCTCAACCAATTCGACACTGGACTCGTTAGGAATACCTACACCAGACTTCCCACCCAGAACTAAGGCTCAACTAAATAACGTCCACATTTCACCCTCGCTGGTCGCCAAGATAATTGCGCAACTTGACCCACACAAAGCGAGCGGCGGTGACGGAATCCCAGTCATAGTACTGAAGAAATGTGCCCCAGAACTCTCCTCTGTCCTCTCTAAACTCTATAACCTCTGCCTATCTGCTTCCTGCTTTCCTGCCTGTTGGAAGTCCTCCTGCGTAGTACCTATATTTAAGAATTCTGGCGAACCCTCAGACCCCGCCAATTACCGTCCTATTAGTCTCCTTCCAATCTTTGGCAAAGTTTTCGAAGCCATTATCAACGCCGAGGTGATTCAGCACCTTATGACCAATGGGCTTCTCTCTGACAAACAGTATGGGTTTCGCTTCACCAGGTCTACTGCTGATATGCTAACGACCATTACCGAGTACATATACCAGGCACTCGACAAGAATGGTGAAGCCCGAACCGTTGCCTTGGATATCTCCAAAGCATTCGACAGGGTCTGGCATGCTGGCCTCTTGTGCAAACTGCGGAGCTATGGGATAACTGGACATCTGTTTGACCTCATCCAGTCCTTCCTCTCTAACCGCACATTAAAGGTGGTATTAAATGGGCATGCCTCCCAAAACTACCAGACGAACGCGGGCGTCCCTCAAGGTTCTATCCTAGGTCCCACGCTCTTTCTGATCTACATTAATGATCTCCCCGACACCATTAGATCCCAAGTTGGCATGTATGCCGACGACACAACAATCTACTCCCGCATCGATCAGAAACCAGGTCTGGACGACAAAGTTAACCTCGCTGCCGCACTTGAAAGGGACCTCCAATCTGTAGTGACCTGGGGTAGGAAATGGTTGGTAAATTTCAATGCCTCCAAAACAAAGCTGTTATCAACTAACCACCATAGACAATCGCATCTACCTCCCATTAGCATGGGACAGGCTAGCCTCCCAGAGAGTAAAATACTACGCCTCCTTGGCCTTACACTCTCGGCGGACCTCAAATGGAATGACTATATTGAATCCATTGCCAAATCTGCTGCTATGAAAGTGGGCTCCCTGTGCAGGGCCCGGAAATTTTTCCCACCTGAAACTATTCTGCACATATACAAATCTACCATCCGCCCGTGTATTGAATATTGCTGCCATATCTGGTCGGGTGCCCCTGCTGCTCTCCTTGGGCTTCTTGACAAAATACAAAGGAGGATCTGTAACGTGGTTGATACTGACTTGGCAGACACCGGCTCTCACACCGGCGTGATGTAGCTTCCCTGTGCCTCTTCTACAAGTACTTTCATGGCTTCTGCTCCGATGAGCTTAGATCACTGGTGCCGCCTAAGCACGAATTTACACGAGATACTAGATTAGCAACTAGGTCCCACCCTTTTACAGTTAAACAAATAAGATGTAACCATAAATTCTACTCCAACAGCTTCTTTTCTCACGCTTCCCGCCTGTGGAACTCCCTTCCACAAGTCTGCTTTCCCGACAGTTACAATCTCCAGGTGTTTAAATGTAGGGTCAATAGACACCTCCTATCACACTAACTCCCAACTATTCTCACAACACTCTCATCTACCCAACCCTCATTCTCGGTATCCTCACCCGCCTATCACCCACCCTCTGTTATTTCCTATATTTAATCAGCCTTTCTCCACTCTACGTAGCCCTCTGCACAGTAGTGGCAGTGACACGCCTTGCTCGGGGTGAAACGCTTATAAAAAAAAAAAAAGAAAATATGGACATTATTAATTTAAGTACAGTATTAGATTGGTGATAAGGTTCTATTGTTTTATAGTTGAAATGGCTACATGTAACTGTAAGTTCTATGTTAATAGTTTCTTCTATCACACTTTTCATTTGTGAAACTTTCATGTGTCAACTGTTATCTTCTGTCTTGTTGATTCTTTTTTTTTTTTTTTTTACTTTTCTCCCTTAATAGTGTTTTTTGTCTTTTTCATATTCCATAACACACAGTAACTCTTTGTATCTTCCTGACCTTGCTTGGGGTCAAGTGATTAAAAATGTCCTAAAGTATAACTCATGCTAAAAAAAAAATTAAAAATTTCCACTGTCATTAATTTTGCTTTTATATATATATATATATATATATATATATATAAAATATATATATATAAAATACACCATATATATATATATATATATATATATATATATGGTGTATTTTGGCAATAATCTCTCTTTTATGCCGGTTTCATTGAAAATGAGAGGCAAGGTATTATTTTTAAGTTTTCTATATAATTTTTCATGTGTTTTTGGGACAATTCATATATAGTTTGAGTTCTGAAAAGAAAAAAAAAAGAATACATGAAAAATTATATAAAAAAGTTAAGGATAATACCTTGTTTGTCATTTCCAATGAAACTTGCATATATATATATATATATATATATATATATATATATATATATATATATGATAGAAAAAGTAAAGAACAAGTAGGAAAAGTGTTTTTAATTTAACATGTTTCACTTTATTAAGTTTCTTCAGAAATTTTGTTTATAAGACATGAACTTTTTTTTTTAAATTTTAATTTTAAAAATAATTTAAGTTGGTGTTTTATAAACAAAATCTCTGAAGAAGCCTAATTAAGTGAAAAATGTTAGATTATAGAAACTTCTTTTTACTTCTTTTTTACTTATTCTATCATTTTGTAGGATTTAATCAATATATTTAACTCATATATATATATATATATATATATATATATATATATATCATCAGTCTTATCTTGTTGACATCTGTTCCATTCATAAGCACTAAGTAACAAGCTTTAAGTTCATCTTGAATGGATCCAAGTAATGGTATGCCAAAACTGTCAAGCATGTTGTTTAGATAAGAGATCAGGATTTGCAGCTCACAAGACCATGGAAGTGTCCCAGAGGATTTAAGAACTGCCCTTTCCTCATCACTAAAGTTGTGGAGAGTAGAGACATAGAGGAAACAGGATATGAGCAGAAAGCCCCCAGAGAATAAGAGCCATTAAAAAGTAGTAAACATCACTGTGAATTCTTCCTATCTTCCAAATTAGGGATCTCCATTCAGAAGTAGCTGCCATTACTATATAAGTAAGAATGACCCCATTTTTTTTTTTTTTTTTTTGGCCACTAGGGCATTACTACTACTTGTCAATGAGCTTCAGCTAATGCCTGAATTATCTACGTAAAAATGGCTAGCTGTCCTTCAGCACATGCTGGACAATCTCATCAAAGATGAAGGAAAGACTTGAAGCAACCAAACTGTGGTTCTACAGACATATGCTGAGGATACCATAAATCAACTATCTGAGCAAGGACAAATTTTTGGAGAGGATGGAAAAGAAAAGGAAACTGATACTTAACACCAGAAAAAGACAGCTGAAGTGTCTCAGACATATAATGAAAAAGGAGGGCCAAGAGAATCTAATACTCACAGGGCAGATAGGGGAAAATAATGTGTGACCTATTTGATCGACTTGAGCAAAAAGATGTCAGTGCAAGCTTTGGGAGAGGTAACAAGAGGAAGAGTCTTTTGAGCTACAAGGGATAGGGAGATGTTTTAAACATATACTGTTAAATATAAGAGACAATGAATGTCTATTATGTTTAATCATGAGCCATTCTAAATGTTGTATTTTGGCTTTAATTTCAGTTGAAAATAAAGACAAAAATTCTCCAACATTTGGATAATTTTTTATTAATTTAGTTCTAAGCTTTCGGCTCACATGAGCCATCTTCAGAGAGGTTATTAAGATGGTAACACAATAACATCCACCATCAGCAACAATTTTATGTTGTGTTGACATAAAACTCTGCTAGGCAACAGCAATAGTTACCAAAAATAACAAATGCAGTTCGCAAATTTGCAATGCGGTTCTGACGTCACAACATGTGAAAGCGCGAAATGGCAACAGAACCATGTATTCAAATACTCATACACACATAAACATGTAGGTGGTAATATCAGACAGATGTACAATAATCCTTACTCATACACACAGTAAAAAGAACCTTCAGATATTGGAGGTCATCTACATTAAATCCAAACAACCCACACTTAATAAAATCACGTTTAAATCTGGTCATAACACATTACATTGCATTTGAATACATGGTTCTGTTGTCATTTCACTGGATGGAAACAAAAAGGAAACTGATACTTAAAGTCAGAAAAAGACAGTTGAAGTGTCTCAGACATATAATGGGGAAGGAGGACCAAGAGAATCTAATACACACGGGGCAGATAGTGGAAATAATGCGTGACCTATTTGATGGGCTTGAGAAAATGGATGGCAGTGCAAGGTTTGGGAGGGGTAACGAGAGGAAGAGTTTTATGAGCTACAAGGGATACGGAGATGTGGACGGCTGTGATTGCCTTTGTTCTGAAGAGACATGGCACATAGTGGAAGAAGACTCTTGCTTTCTAAGCACATCTGTCTGTGAGGATAGGTAGCTAATCCTTGTTGCAGACACCTGCTCAGCCACATTTATCTTTAGTTTGCCTATGGACAAGTTCACACTCCTTCTCTGTCTAGTAGTCAAGAGTAGAGGTTTATCTTCCTTCATATATAAAAAAATTCGTCAGATTTTTTATTTTTATTTTATAATCATTTCACCCCAAGCAAGGCAGAAATGCTACTGGTGCACAAGGTACAGGGGATGTTGAAGAAAAGATAAGAAATGGATGGGAATCAAGTAGATAAAAGATGGCAATTCTTGTTGCATTTAAGCTTTTGGAGATTGTAGCTATCATGAAAATGGAAGCGAGTTCCACAAATAGGAAGTGTAAGAAAAGAAACTGTCAGAGTAGAAGATGTGATTACATTTAACTATTTTGATAGTAAAAGGGTGGGACCTTGATGCCAATCTAGTAGTATGAGTAAATATATTTGGGCTGAATACCAGGTGGGGAAAAAATGTCGTCAGAGCAGTTGCCATGAAAATACTTGTAGAAAAGACACATTGGTGAAAAAGTGACTGAAGGCGAACAGCCAAGTCAGGATCGATTATATTGCAGGCCCTCTTTTGGATTTTGTTGAGAACCTCAAGACGAACAGCATGAAAAAATGGTAGATAATATTAATTAATTTATTGATTGAGATAGTTTTATGCTAAGTTCAAAAAAGAAGAAATCTCTTGTTTTCATATAAGAAAAATACAATAAACACCTTCACAAAAGTACCTTGTCAGTCATTTTCAATGAAACATGTATCAGAGAGTGATTGCTGCCACAATACATGAATATGTATGTAATTACTGAGACTGGGAATGGAAGGGTTAAGGTAGTGCCCTTTTAACAGTGTTTGACTTCCCTACAAATGTTTTCACTCTCACTCTCTCTAGCTTCTTTAACTACTAACCATAGCTACTACGGGTCTATAAATCATTTCTGTTTTTGTGGGTGGGTTTTTTTTTCTTATCTTTTTAAGTGCCATTCCTTCTTGGCTTTGTCGGAAAAAAAAAAGAGACACTTTATCTTGAAGCACAAGTTAGTATATATGAATTTATTTCTGTTGGATTTCTTTTCATTCATCAAAAGACAAAAGCCACCCCCACCCCACCCTCAGCAAAATAGGTAAATGAAAAAATATAGACAAAAAAAATTAAATTAAAAGTAGTTGTTCAGAAAACAGGTGCTGATGTATTCTCCTTTTTCTATTATATTCTATGTCCCTTCAGGAAGTAGATATGTGGTTTCCGGCTTTCTCTTTTCCATTCTTTTTACCCTTACATAGCCCCCTGTGCATCAGTGGCGTTATCGCCTTGCTTGGGGTGATATGATTAAAAAAAAAAAAAAATCACGTCTCCCTATAACTTTCTCTCCTTAATAGCTCTAAACAAGTTTTTTTTTTTTTTTAATGTTTTCACCTGAAGCAAGGCAATAAAGCCACTAAGACACAAGGCTTTACTGAGTATGAGAGAATAAAAAAAGAACATTTTTAAGGAGAACAATAAAAAATGAATTAAGAAGACCATAGACAATGATAGAAATTACATTTAAATTTTTGAAGGTCAAATTTGAATGGAAAGAAAAAAGACTGAAGAGAGTTCCACGAGTGAGAAATGAGAGAGAACTAACTGTTAGCATAGGACTGACAGATGCATCAAGCCACTTCAGTTGCAAAATGATGAGACCTTGCGGTCATTCTAGTAATATTTTGAATTCATTAAGTCTAGATACCATTTCAGAGAGTTCATTGGAATAATTACCATGAAAATATTTATACAAAAGGCAGAGGAAAGCCAGCCTCATTATGGTGGTTAGAAGTGACTAAAGTGGAGATGCCATGTCAGGCCCAATAATATTTCAGATTCTTCTTTAGATTTTACCAAGAATCTCTTATTTAATTTTTCAAATCACCAACACTTCTTGGTTTTTGACTATAAACTTTGACCTCAAGCACTTTCCAAATTAGTGTCCAGTCAGGTGAACACACTGGCCAGTCAATTGAACCTCTTTGGCCACTCCATTTTTCAGGAAATGTTTCATCAAGATACTCACAGACTTCTCTTGAATAATATGAAGGGGCCCCCATCTTGTTGGAACCAATACGCAAACCTATTCCACTAACTGCAGAACCACTCTGTATAGCAGAAACACTGGACCAGTTGTGGCAGTATTATTCAAAGCATGGACTTATATGATAGATCCAGGGTGGTCCAAAAGTAGTTGGACAGTAAATGATAACATTTATTTTAAAAGTACCTATACAATTATGTTTACTTATACAATTATTACATTGACAATTAAATTTTGTGTACAAAAGCACCCAATTTTCAAAATGTTTGTCATAGACATGTCCACCCTAAAAATGAGTTTTCAAAATTCTTGGCTTTTGCCAATATGTGAACACCAATTTCTCAAACAGAAAGGATGGAAAAGATATAAAAAACCCCATGGCATACCAAAGCTGCTAATAATGTGAGCATGACAGTCAGTCAGTTGAGTGCCATACGTGATACACGCTTGGGCGATCATGTCTCGAAAGAGACATGACTGACTGGGCAGAAGATTATCCCGCAGTAGGTTGCCATTGCTTTCTGCAGTAGACTGGTTGCCGACCAAGGCTATAGAACCCAATCTGTCCTGTTATTTAACCCATAACTGGAAGGAATAGGCGGATTAATACCTTTCCCAAGGATATTTGCGCGTAAGTGAATGCAATGAATTTGGCTGGAATTCGAACTCGGCTCCCCGATTTCTCGTTGCGAGCCAATATCCAATGCACCACAACAGCTTTTACTAAAACAGAGATTGGAGTGTATAAAACTTATTGATATTATCTTCACTCCTAGTCTTTGGTTCCTGAAATGACATGGTTCCTTGAGGATGGAAGAACAGATCAGACTTAGTTGAAAAAGTAATTCAATTGTTTAATAATACAAATTGAGGGAAGACGTGTGGACAAGAAGATTATTGAAATTGTGGTATGACTCTGTCTCGGGCCAGCTGAGAAGAGGCCAGCTGCTTTGTTCACACCAATTGGCTAAAATAAATAAGTAATTTGCTTGTATTTACTTTTGTCAAAGTAAGTTAATTTCTAATTCTTGGATATTTAGATTCTCTTTGTATATAGATTTTCTCAGATGTTCCCATGCCATCCAGAATCTGTTTCAACATTAATTAACAAAGTGTTGATTGAAATGATTTCTCAAATATGTCACAAGTTAAATTAGTATCTTCTAGCATTAAATTAATTGGTTGGAATCATTTTATTCTAAATTTGTATGTCTGTGAGTGTGTATATATATATATATATATATATATATATATATATATATATATATTATGCATATATAGACATACATAAATATATACATGATTGGGTCATAATTAAATTAGACCAGTACACAGTTGTATTAAAAGTGCTCAATATATATATATTGTAGAGCTTTTGAATATTTTGCATTTGGAAACAAATTATTTCCACAACTTAGCATCCAAGCTTTTGGTATCTTCAGGCAATTTATAATAACTGATTTTTCAATTTTCTTTTTTTTTTTATGAATGGGCAAATGAAATTTTTAAACAACCTAAAAATTACAAAATTAAAGAGAAGTTGCTTAAGAATCTTAAACACTTTTATCCAGGTTTGTATGACATTATTTCTGATCTTTTCATGTGTGTGTGTGTGTGTGTGTGTGTGTGTGTGTGTGTGTGTGTGTGCGCACATGTGTGTCTATATGTGTATGTGTTTCTATAAAATATGTCTGAAACTTTATATATGTTTGTGTGTGTGTGTGTGTCTCTCTCTCTCTATATATATATATATATATATATATATATATATGTTTGTCTCTATATATGTGTGCGTGTCTCTCTCTATGCCAGTGTATGTATGTATACTCGCCTATTTGTTCATGTGAGGATGTTTGTAGATTTGTATGTGTGCGTTCATATCTTTTCCTCATTTAATATATGATTAAACTTTATAATAATCTAAATCTAATGATTTGTTAAACTTAGAATTTAAAATTCACAATAAAAATAAAGTGAATCTAATATTTGATTAATAATGCTGATCTCAATTTAATCAAACATTTATATTAATGCCTCCCAAAAATTGTTTTTTGAGTCTGTTCACATATTCTTCAAATTAGAAGTTACTTTACTCTGATTGGTCCACACTGTCTATGCAACAATGCCTCCCTGATTAAGGTGGTTTGGATTGTTTTTCAACTTTTAAAACCCTTCAACTGGAAATAAAACTCATCACTTCACAAGACACAAATAGTGTTGAAACAAAATAGCTACTTTTGTAGTGATATTATAACATATTCATGTTATAATTTCTGAACATATATATGTACTAGCAGTATAGTCCAGCGTTGCTCAGGTGTAATGAAAGCTTTAAAACTAATCCATGGTTCTGGAGTTCAGACTCTTTGGACATTGGCACGAAAGACTAAAAAGCAATAGCTGTTTCCAGTTAAAGCAAAACCATAGACTGAAAGAAAAATGAATGGTTGTAAGTCAAATTTTGATTTCCTGCTATTGATATCAAATAAGTTTTTTTCGTCGTAAACTGAATTTTGAAGGCTAAATAAGTCCTCTGAGTAAATGGTATCATGGCTGAGACTAAGAACTACATTTATACCTACTTAGAGCCAAACCTGAAGCAAAAACTAAAATAAAAGATCTGAAAAAAATGCAGACATACAGGCAGATAAACACACACACACATCTTGTCTTTTATATATATATTATCGATTTTCTGCACTATTGTAAGAACTGCAACCTTGAAACTTCTGAATATCATTTCTTATGTCTTTGTCTATGAGTGTATCAAATTTGATTAAAATCGGACCACTCCTTCTATAACCCAATTTTTTCGATTATCGATTTTCGATATTTATCGTGGTTACCTCGATGAAAAACCTAGCTAAGAACACTCGCAGACACTTATAGTACAACTGTGTAAATTTTCAAGAAAATCGGTTCAGCCATTTCGGAGGCTATAGGTAATGGATACACACACACACATACACACACACACACACACACACACAGACAAAGTTCCATTTATAAATAAGTTTAGATTTGTCATCCATATACAAGCCTGTTTTGCTGTATCACAGCTCATCAGTGTGGCTAGACATCCACTTGCCTCTGGCCAGGATCAAACCTCGACTAATTTGGTGTCAGTCAGAGTCACTAACCCCTAAGCCATTTGGGCAGCAATCTTTTTTTTAAACATGTTTCATTAAAAACGGTTGGCAAAGATTTTATTAATTTTTAATTTAATTTTTCCAGTATTCTTACATGTTTCCTTTTTTCTGGAGGTAAGAATGTAAAAATGTTCCATTATTTTTGACATCCCAAGCTCTTTCAGCCACTTCACTGGCCATTTTTAAGGTTGAAAACATCTAAAATTTATGGTTCATATTAGAAAAACGTATGGAGAAAATAATTGAAATACTTTTTTCCAGAATAATTTTTATCCATTCTTCTGCTAAAACAGTCTGCAATTCTTCCAATGATGATGGTAGAGGATTTTGGCTCCTCTCTTGTTCTTCTAAAATGAACCATAAATATTTAATGAAGTTAAGATCTGGAGACAGTGGTAGCCAGATAAGATGTCCTACTTCAGTAGAATATTCCTCGTGTAATTCAGTTACAACCTTAGCAGTACGAATGAGTACATTATCATCCTGAAAGATAGCTTTTATAACGTTAGTTTTCATAACGTTATTCTGAAAGGAACTTTTGATAACTGGCTATTAGCGAGTTATAATATTTTGATTTCTTCACATAAAGTCAACATACTAAATGAATCTTTCGAATAATATGTAAAAACGCTCTTGGAATATTTCTCTCGAATAATTCACTCAGAAAAAATCTCTTTAATGACACTCAACACAAAACACACTCAGACTTCTGTCTGAGTGCTTTATATACTAAATATTTATGGTCATGTGATCCCAGCAGCACAATTCAATGGTTTCGGGTACGTTTGTTGCCTGGAGATCCACATTTGACCACACATGTCGGTATCTCGATACTTTCTTCCAACATCTTTTTTTTTTTTTAATCATATCACCCCAAGCAAGGCGGTAATGCCACTGAAGTGCAAGGGGCTACATAAGAATGAAAAGATTGGAAAAGAGAAAGCCGGAAACCACATCCTAAACAGAGAACAAGGGATGAGCCTCTACACCTGTTTAATAGATGTGGGTGGAGTGTGAACTGGGCGATAGTTTATCTACTCCAATTGAGGAAAAAAAACAAAAGGAAAGAAAGAAAAGAGTGAAAAGATTGGAAAAGAGAAAGTCAGAAACCACATCCTAAACAGGGAACAAGGGATGAGCCTCTACACCTAACCGGGTGATAGTTAAGTCTATCTGTTCCGATAGAAAAAGAAAAAAAAATGTTCAGAATGGTGAGTTAACTAAGTTTTAACTTAGTTAAAGTCCGATCAAAAAATAGAAAAAAGGACAGCAAAATAGAAAAAAATTAAAAAAAAGAAACTTAAAATTAAGCATAAATAAATACAAAATCATGACTTACTAAAATTTCAAAAAGTCTAACCAACACTTACATACATGCTTGCTTACTGCCAGTTGACAAAAGAAAAAAAACAAAAAAAAAACAACAATGTCATTTTCATCTGGAAAAAGTTCCTGAACCATATGAGAAAGTTGATCACTTATAATTTTTAAATAGTCCTGATTGTTGATGTCAATAAACTTTTTTAAATAATATCTGCAAAAAAAACAAAACAATTTTACAAAACAAGAAGTACTGCTAATATTACATCAATAAATATAAAAATATACATGCTTTTGACAGTTTAGTAAAATTTGTGGAATTATGATATTATGGTACAAGAAGTTTCCGTTATTTTGTTCACTCTCTATCTATCTATCTATCTATCTATCTATCTATCTATCTATTTCAGTCTGTTCATTATCTATCTATCTATATATATATGTATTCATACACTCATGCATATCTATAGACCCTGGTTTGAGTAAATACAAGGATATGTTGAAAAGTTCTTAGGATCAAAATCTGAGTGACCAAGCAGTAGAATTTTTTGTGAGTATGGCTGAAGGTTAAATTTCTTTTCTGTGCTTTATTAAATATGAATATTTTCACCAGGTCTCATATGCCAACATTTGTATTGATGTTGAAATAGTAGTGAATTAAAATTTCAAACGGAACATAAGTATGTCTCCACTGAAATGTATAGCCTCCCTCATCCTCTTCCTCTGATCTACGACCCCTGATAAATGATCTGGTTCTTCCTAAGGGAATTGGGGACTTTTTTTCTGGGAAACAGTAACAATCATTTCAACAACAACAAACTAGATTTACAATTTGAAAATAACAAGTGATGTGTGTTGTGGCGCAGTGGATATCGGCTCGGAACGAGAAACCGCCGAGGCAAGTTCGAATTCCAGTTGAATCCATTTTATTCACTTACGCACAAATACCCTTGGGAAAGGTATTAATCCGTCTCTTCCTTCCAGTTATGGGTTAAATAGCAGGACAGATTGGGTTCTATAGCCTTGATCGGCAACCAGTCTACCGCAGAAAGCAATGGCAACCTACTGCGGGATAATCTTCTGCCCAGTCAGTCATGTCTCTTTCGAGACATGATCGCCCAAGCGTGTATCACGTATGGCACTTAACTGACTGACTGACGATAATCGTACATGTGCGTTGTGGTACAGTGGATATCGGCTCGGAACAAGAAACCGGGGAGGCAAGTTCAAATTCCAGTTGAATCCGTTTTATTCACTTACGCACAAATACCCTTGGGAAAGGTATTAATCCATCTCTTCCTTCCAGTTATGGGTTAAATAACAGGACAGATTGGGTTCTATAGCCTTGGTCGGCAACCAGTCTACCGCAGAAAGCAATGGCAACCTACTGCGGGATAATGTTCTGCCCAGTCAGTCATGTCTATTTCGAGACATGATCGCCCAAGCGTGCATAACGTATGGCACTTAACTGACTGACTGATGAGACTGGGTGGGTGTAGGAGACGTGAGGTGATCTTTCTTCAAGAATTGGCTAAGATGGAAGATGAGATACTTCCTCATAAAAAAAAAAACTGTAAAGTAAAAATCAACAATTACCATCTGGAAAGCGCAACTAATTCTTTTCTTCTGTGACCAGCCAACTTTCTCTCATGAGTAATTCTTGCTGCAAGGGTTTACAATATCTCTAGAAATCATTTAACTTAACCCTCAAAAAATGTGGTAGTTAAAGATGTAGCCCTGATAGATATATTCAATAAATACTAGTACAAATGAAAGACCTTCTGTATTAGAACACGAATTCAAGCAGAGACAGGGACTACAAATTTGTTAAAAAGCATTTTTATTTGAAAATTGCCAATCACCAAGTAATGCTAATTTTTATACTAACACTTCTTTATATCTAAACATATTCTATCTGCAATATTTACCATTTTCTCTCATTAATGGGTGACCACTTGGTAATTCCGGGTACTGTAAGCTTGGATGTACAGGTGGTGTAATGGATAATGGCTGAGAATTATTAATCAGAGAATTGATTTTCAATTCTCATTGGATTTGGCATATTCGCTTTTGCCTCACTCAACCATTATTTCCTCCCCATGAAAAATTGTCACAAACTAAAAATATTTTCTGGCATTAAATGAACTGCAAATGAATTAATAAACCATAGAGAATGAATCAATCAAAAATCTGCCTCATTAATATAGCAAATTTTAAAACATACACACACAAACACATCTGTTTGCATGTAAGTAAATACTGAAGGCAACAGCGAGAGGTGAAAGTCTGTTTCTTACTTGATGACTCTAATATCCACTTTTATATTTGCATCTGCTCTATCTCTGATATTGAACATTTTATCATATATATATATATATATATATATATATATATATATATATACTGTTCAATATAAGAGACAATGAATATCTATTATGTATAATCATGAGCCGTTCTAAACATCATATTTTGGTTTTAATTTCAGTTGAAAACAAAGACAAGAATTCTCCAACATTTGGATAATTTTTTATAAAGTTGGTTCTAAGCTTTCGGCTCACATGAGCCATCTTCAGAGAGGTTATAAGTATGGTAACACAAAAACATACACCATCAGTGATGATTTTATCATGTGAGCTGAAAGCTTAGAACCAACTTAATAAAAAATTATCCAAATGTTGCAGAATTTTTGTCTTTATTTTCAACTGAAATTAAAGCCAAAATACGATGTTTAGAAAGGCTCATGATTAAACATAATAGACATTCATTGTCACTTATATTTAACAGTATGTTAAGAAAATTATTTGCTGCCTCAATACACTATATATATATATATATATATATATATATAAAGACAAACTTATAACTATACTCTTGTCTACGTGGAAGGAAAAATAGTTATAAAAAAAATGAAAGAGCTAAGCACATGAACATCAGCCAAAAGAATTCAGACCGAGTCAGCACGTAGCCCAAAGAAAAAACCTGAGACAAGTAATCAACTCACAAAAAAGTGCTCAGTACTTAGGTAGAGTAGAATAAATAAAGTATACCTAGTGAGCCAACAAACCTACCAAGGTTACACCTAAGTGGAACATCAAGTGTGAACAGCTGCTTCAATGGTAGAAAAGGAAAGGTTTTTTGCATTGTATTGTGACCGGTGATGAAAAGTGGATACACTACCATGGCCCAAAGTGTAGAAGTGTACAAGATCATGGGGTAAACTTAGCCATGCAGCAACATTGGCAGCAAGACAAATACCCATGGTTCGAAGTTTCTGCTCTGCATTGTGTAGGATCATTTGGGTGTAGTTTATTATTAACTGCTCAAACTGACCGAAATCATCACAGAAGATCACTATCGACTAGAATTAATGTTTTCGAACCAAGCATTGAAGAAAAAATGGTTGCTATACAAGAAGAGACACAACAAAGTGATTTTGCAACATGACAACGCCAGCCCACATCTTGCAAAACAGGTGAAAATTTACTTGGAAACGCTTAAATGGTAAGTCCTACTCCACTCGCCATATTCACTAGACGTTGCCCCCCTCTACTTATTGCTTGTTCCAAATAGTACATAGCCTGGCTGAGCAGCAGTTTCATTCTTATGAAGATGCCAAAAAATAGGACGACTCATGGTTAACCGCAAAAGATGTTTTCCGACTTGAAATTCAGATACTGCTAGAAAGTTGGGGAAAAAGTAGTGGCTAGCGATAGACAATACTTTCAATGACATTCTTCTTACTAATTTTTGTAAATAAAACATTGCTTTTCATGAAAAATCAGCGACAACTTATTCAAGGTTCTAATAGGTAAGATATATACCTATGTCTTGATGGCATATAGAGCAAATAAAGTCCTTTACTTTTCGCTGTTTTGTTGAAAAAAGAAATAAAGAGAAGCTCAAATTGTCAACTACAGGTCGGGGATAATAAAATTAAGCAGGTGCAGAAATTTAAATACTTGAGAAGTGTTCTGACAGAGAACAGAAAGTGCGAAAACTGAGATCTAAAGGCTCTTTGGCATGGCTAAAGATGCATTTTAAAAGCTAAGCAGAGTATTGAGAGATAGGAAAATTTCTTTGGAAACAAAGAAAAGAGTACTGGACTGTTATGTGATGTCTGTCCTCCTATATGACAGTGAATGCTGGGCAATCTCATCAAAGATGAAGGATAGACTTGAAGTAATAGAAAGTGTGGTTCTACAGAAGGATACTGAGGATACCATGGAGTGACCATGTAAGCAATGACAAGGTTTTGAAGAGGAAGCAAATGAAAAGGAAACTTATACATAACATCATTAAAAGACATCTGAAGTTTCTAGGACACTTAATGAGGAAGGAGGGCTTGGAGAATCTAATACAGTACGGTTAAAAAGTGAGAGAGTGAAAAGCAATGTGTAACATACTTGATGAGCTTGAGCACGTGGATGGTGGATCAGTTTGGAAGAGATACCAAGAAAAAAGTGTTAATAGCGACAAGGGAGAGGGGTAAGTAGAGGTCCATGATCGCCTACATCCTGAAGGGACATGGTACGTAAAGGGACACGGTACATTATTTGAACACAGGCAATGAAAGGTAAACTTTCTTGAACAAATATGATACAAAAATAAATAATTGTATTGCTTTGTTTGTTATTTTTCTTTTGTGGGGGGAGCTTCCAGTTCAGCTGTTTTATTTTCTTTCTTCAAGTGTGTGTGTATTACTTTATAAAATGTTGAAGCACGTATGTTCTTTCTTAATTCAGAAAACATATGCTTCAAGAGACCTATACATGTAGAATTGGAAAGAGACAATAACATAATAACATAAGCAAAATAATATATATATATAATCATTTCACCCTGTGAGAAATATATTCACATAGCTTAGCGCTTAAGCAGTGAAAGGAAATTATCAAACATAACAAGACATACCTGGTATAGAAAAAACAATTTATTTGTCTTGCAAAAATATGCTGAATTTTGCTGCTACAGTGTAGCTTGGTATAGTCTCTTTTCTCTGCTTAGCTTGGTATAGTATCCTCCGTCTAGGAGTGGGGTGAAAAAGACATAAGGAACTGCGATCCGCGACGTACAGGAACTTTCTTCTGGGTCAGCTTCTTTCACAGTTTCTTATCTTGGTATAAGATGATAGTGCTTAGAGAATTTTTCTCTAGGAAGGCAAGGCTTTGCCCATAGGGTATCCTTTTTAAGGTAAGAAGGGTAACAAGAGATTTTCTCTGTTACAAAGTTGTGGCATTAGCCTAAAAGATTACAAAGAATTGGTAAGATGGTCTCGATATAGCGAGACAAGTGGGCGCCAATTTAGGCCCTGCTGCAACAAAAATCCGGAGCGGCACAAATACGTCCGATACTGTTCGTGCTAGCTGAAAAAAGGAGAGAACAAAACCATCAGAAAAAAAACATAAAACCTCTGGTAAAGCCCGCCTAAAGTTCAAAACGAGGTTCGGGTTAAATCAGCCAATCAGGAGACCCGTTACATCTGTAAATTTCCGACACACTGCCAACGGAGAACGAAAAAAGTAATGGTTATCCATTACTTTTTTTTTTTCATAGAATAAGATCAAGGGGAACTGAATGTGCTTCTGTCTGCCTTTAATTCCAGGGGAAATAAATGTTTTAAGGAATGAACCTGTTCGCAACCGTTCCTCAACACACAGGCCGAGCGAACTTTACCATCGTTCCCGGTAATGAGTCTAAGCACCTTACCTAGACTCCAAAAAGGTCTAGTCTTATTAGGAGATTTGATTAATACAATTTCTCCAACTGACACCTTTAGAGGGCAATCTCCCTTCAAATTCGTATCCCTCTCTCTCAGAGACAACAGATAATCATTGTGCCACATCTTCCTAAATTTTTCGACATATTTATGTCTTAACTCCAAAGATTGCACCAGCTTTATTCTACTAGGGGGATCGGGGCACAGATCTTCCGATCCATAGTTACTAATTAACAAACGTGGATTGTAGCCAGTTTGTAGAAAGTGATTGGGGGTTAAAATATCTAGGCTCCCTTCTGAAGCGGTAAAATAAGTCAGCGGTCGATCGTTGATCGCTTTCTGCACGTCAGAAATTATCGTTAAAAATTCAAAATACTGAATTTTCCTCCTACCTATTAATTTTTTCAAGCATTGCTTCATGGTTTTGATCATTCTCTCCCATGCGCCCCCATACCAGGCGGAATAAAGGGGAATGGTGTGATGACTAATGGAAGCGGACCTAAAATGTTCCCTGAATTCGTCGGAAACGAAAATTTCAGACAACATAATGCCGGATGCTAGAAAGGTTTTAGCATTATCCGAATAGACATGAGAGGGAACGCCAAAAAGATTGGTAAATCTGACGAAGGCTAACAGGAAGGATCTGGAGCTCATGTCAGGCAAAAGCTCCAGATGCACTGCGCGAAGACTCATGCAGGTAAATAGCAGGATGTACATCTTTATTTCATCATCCTTGTACTTTACCAAGAAATGGCCGGTAAAATCTATACCCACTTGTTGAAAGGGGTGAACAAAATTTGCCCGATGGGTGGGTAGTTGAGAGCCCGAGGGAGCTTTATACGGTAAAGAATTAATTTTCTTACAAGTAATACAGCTACGAAGTGTTTTCTTTACCGATTGTCTTCCCTGGGGAATCCAAAATCCGGATAATCTCAACTTGGAAAGAGTTGAATTGGTTCCCATGTGGCAACAATTCAAATGCGCCTCTTTGATAACCAATTCAGTTAAGGGGTGATGTTTACCCAAAAGTATAGGGAATTTGACTCCGAAGTGGAGTATACTGGAATTCTGGATGCGTCCTTTAGTCCGCAACAGACCATCCCTATCAATAAACAACCCAAGGGCAGTTATTTTAGGAGGTACCACCTTATTAGAAGGTTGAGTCAAATATTCCAACTCAAAGGGAAATGCCTCCCTTTGCATATCAGAAAAAAGCAACAATTTGGCTTTATGGTAGGTATCAGTGTGTCGATGCATCAACTTATCACCGAACCTTAAAACTTTTTCAAGAACGTTGATCGCTCTAGACAATGTTGAAAATTTAGAAATATTTAAAGGAAGACTGGATTCGTCTGCGCGAGAATCCTCGGTTAACATACAGGATACAATCTTCCGGTTGGTGTCATTAAGGCAAGGTAATGGAGATACTGGCCAGTCGATGTTATGTTGATTTAGCCAATCGGGTCCGTATACCCAAAAATCGAACAATTGTTTAAACTTGGAGGCTGAAAGGCCTCTAGTCAACAAATCCGCAGGATTTTCCGACGAAGGGACATACTTGAACAAGGGGGTGACGCCAAATCTGATGTTAACGTCCT
This sequence comes from Ascarosepion bandense, assembly GCA_037127315.1. Taxonomy (NCBI): domain Eukaryota; kingdom Metazoa; phylum Mollusca; class Cephalopoda; order Sepiida; family Sepiidae; genus Ascarosepion; species Ascarosepion bandense. The sequence continues at coordinate 3,449,165 of JBBBDQ010000423.1, read as the reverse complement.
CCAACATTTTTTTTATGTTCAGGACATGATTTTCCACAAAAATATTTCTTTTAGACCCCTTTCCATTTAAAACCCAAGATAAGGCTACTTGTGCATCTGACACAAGGAAAATAGAAAGTACGTTGATAGGCTTCAAGGCTTCAATAACCTTAGGAACAACTTTGAGAGCGAGATAGATCGCCATTAGTTCCAAAGTAGGTAGGGTTTTCTGCTTAATGGGAGCCACCTTAGCTTTAGCGAACGACAAGGAACATCGATTTCCTTGTTTAACATATAAAGAAAACCCGTATGCGAGCTTAGATGCGTCGCAGAAACAAATAAATTCCACCGGGAAGCTCTCCTGCAACACACGTCTGGGGAACTCAAATTCGCTTAATTCATTAAGTTCCTTAGCAAGAGTTTGCCAAGGGATAGTAAAATTTTCAGGGATCTGTTGATCCCAGGACAAGTTGTTTTTCCATAGTTGGCTAACGAATGTCTTGCCCTGAATAGTAACTGGGAGAAGTAAGGAAAGCGGATCATAGATGCTGGAAGTCTGAGACAGAATTCCACGTTTAGTGTCTACGTTAATGTTAATCTCAGTGGGCGCAAGTCTGATTGTATCTTGTCGAGGGGAATAATGATATCCCAGTACCTTTTCATAGGAGGGAAGGGGGGAGGTAATTGATCCATCCTCTGACATTTTCTTTTGCAAATCCGCACAGTTGGAGTTACAGGACTGAAGATCGAATCCTGCGTCCTTCAACCTGTTACGTACAGTACTATTCACAGAAAGGAGAGACCTAACAAGTACTAAATGTTATACTAACAAGTACTAAATGTTACACTAACAAGCACTAAATGTCATATTAACAAGCACTAAATGTCATATTAACAAGTACTAAATGTTACACTAACAAGCACTAAATGTTACACTAACAAGCACTAAATGTTATATTAACAAGCACTAAATGTTATATTAACAAGCACTAAATGTTATATTAACAAGCACTAAATGTTATATTAACAAGCACTAAATGTTATATTAACAAGCACTAAATGTTATATTAACAAGCACTAAATGTTATATTAACAAGCACTAAATGTTATATTAACAAGTACTAAATGTTATATTAACAAGTACTAAATGTTACACTAACAAACACTAAATGTCACCATAACAAGCACTAAATGTTATATTAACAAGCACTAAATGTTATATTAACAAGCACTAAATGTTATATTAACAAGCACTAAATGTCATACTAACAAGCACCTAAATGTCATACTAACAAGCACCTAAATGTCCACCACAACAAGCACTAAATGTTATATTAACAAGCACTAAACGTCACTACAACAAGCACCAAATGTTATATCTTCCCAAGTCGGCTGTGCAGAATTCGAACCTTCTGAGAAATGTCCGAAATTCAAATTTATCCGCTGAAGGAGACCCACTGAAGTCAGGACACTCCAATTGTAATTTTAAAGGTTGAAGAGAGACAGGTTTTAAATTTTGCCGCTCTCCCGCCATATGCCGCCCTCAAGCATACCAGGATAACATGCGAAGAGAGAGAGAAAATAAGGAAATATCAAGGCTTATCCAGTCAAACTAACCCCCTCTCCGACAAATTTTGAAAAAAAATTTTTTTTTTTTTAGGTAGCAGACAAGAAGCACCAAAAAAAATCACACAAATAACAATTCTGGAAGGGAAAAATTTACAATAAAATATGTAACGCTCATATTTTTGCAATAAAAGCTATGTGAGAAATATATTCACATAGCTTAGCGCTTAAGCAGTGAAAGGAAATTATCAAACATAACAAGACATACCTGGTATAGAAAAAACAATTTATTTGTCTTGCAAAAATATGCTGAATTTTGCTGCTACAGTGTAGCTTGGTATAGTCTCTTTTCTCTGCTTAGCTTGGTATAGTATCCTCCGTCTAGGAGTGGGGTGAAAAAGACATAAGGAACTGCGATCCGCGACGTACAGGAACTTTCTTCTGGGTCAGCTTCTTTCACAGTTTCTTATCTTGGTATAAGATGATAGTGCTTAGAGAATTTTTCTCTAGGAAGGCAAGGCTTTGCCCATAGGGTATCCTTTTTAAGGTAAGAAGGGTAACAAGAGATTTTCTCTGTTACAAAGTTGTGGCATTAGCCTAAAAGATTACAAAGAATTGGTAAGATGGTCTCGATATAGCGAGACAAGTGGGCGCCAATTTAGGCCCTGCTGCAACAAAAATCCGGAGCGGCACAAATACGTCCGATACTGTTCGTGCTAGCTGAAAAAAGGAGAGAACAAAACCATCAGAAAAAAAAACATAAAACCTCTGGTAAAGCCCGCCTAAAGTTCAAAACGAGGTTCGGGTTAAATCAGCCAATCAGGAGACCCGTTACATCTGTAAATTTCCGACAACCCCAAGCAAGGCAGTACCGCCACTGATGTGCAGGGGGCTGCATAAGAAAGTAAAAGTTTAAGCAGGAGTAGATCGAAGAGAAAGACAAACTAGCTACAGGGGTATCAGAGAAAGACAGTTGTGATGACAATTGCAAAGGTAGAGTGATAAAGAACAGAACAGGATACATAGTATGGTGTAGAAAGGATGAGGGAAGGACTGGAGTCAAGTCGATAAGAGATGGGAATTGACACTACATTTAAATTCCTTGAGGTTGTAAACCGTCAGGAAAGCTAGTATATGGAATGGAGTTCCACAGGCAGGAAGTGCGAGAAAAGAAGCTGGTGGAGGAGAAGAGAGGATTGCATTTGGTTGATTTAGCTGTAAAAGGTGGGGACCTTGTTCCCAGTCTGGTTGCTCAAGTAAGTAAAGAACAGATAGAAAGAAAGTTTTTTTTTTTAATCATATCACCCCAAGCAAGGCGGTAACGCCACTGATGTGCAGGGGGCTACATAAGAGTGAGAAGATTAGAAAAGAGAAAACCGGAAACCGCATCCTAAACAGAAAACAAGGGATGAGCTCTTCACCTGTTCAATAGATGTGGGTGGAGTGTGAACCGGGCGATAGTTTAGTCTATCTACTCCAATTGAAAAAAAAAAGAAAGTGAGAAGATTGGAAAAGAGAAAACCGGAAACCGCATCCTAAACAGGGAACAAGGGATGAGCCTTTCCACCTGTTCAATAGATGTGGGTGGAGGTGAACCGGGCGATAGTTTATTCTATCTACTCCAATTGAAAAAAAAAAAAGAAAAGAGTGTAAAGATTGGAAAAGAGAAATCCGGAAACCACATCCTAAACAGAAAACAAGGGATGAGCTCTTCACCTGTTCAATAGATGTGGGTGGAGTGTGAACCGGGCGATAGTTTAGTCTATCTACTCCAATCGAAAAAAAAAAACAGTGAGAAGATTAGAAAAGAGAAAACCGGAAAGCGCATCCTAAACAGGAAACAAGGGATGAACCTCTTCACCTGTTCAATAGATGTGGGTGGAGTATGAACCGGGCGATAGTTTAGTCTATCTACTCCAATTGAAAAAAAAACAAAACAAAGTATCTTTAATTTAACATGTTTCATTTTAACAAGCTTCTGCAGAGATTTAAAAAAAAAAAAAAAAGAGGCTTGTTAAAGTGAAACATGTTAAAAACACTTTTTTCTTACTTTTTCTTTTCTTATTCATGTTGACGGATTTCGATCCATATATTCGACTTGCGCACGCGCGCGCAACACTGATATCGAACCCCGAGCACTGACAGTCTTCTTCACGTTTGACTGCAATCTTCAGGCCTGAAGATATCATTCAAGATTATTTTCACATTTTTTCTTTTTGAATTCGTTAAAGATGAATATTGCATTGCATTAGTTTTAATTGTTTTAGTTTTTAGAATGTTGTAAATATTAAATTATTCTTGTAAATAAAACAATCTAAAAAATAGTTTTTAATCTTTCTGTTTTAAATTCTCAAGAACAAAAATGTATAAATTCATTTTCATCATATGTTTAAATTTTATTACAATCATTGCTCTTAAAACATTAAATATTGCCCAGGAGTAAAGGTAATTAAAATAATAATAGTGGTGTCAAAGGAAAAACCGTCTTTTTCACACACTGTTTTTTTGTTTTGTTTTGTTTTTTCTTTCGGGCACGAAGTTTCACTATCTGCCTATATTTCTGAGAGGAGGGCACCTCGGCATGGCGTAATGGTTAGCAAGCTTGTCTCGCTAGAACTCGTTACAACTGAGTAGTGATTTGGATCCTCGTTGGGTGCCCCATGCTTTTGGCCTTGTGCCACATCTAAGCGGTACTTAGAAAATTTACTGCATTTCTGAGAGGTGGTATTGTAACTCTTTACACTATTCATGTCATTCGGACTGTTGTCCTCATCTTTATTGTCATATTTACGACGTTTCGGCCATTTTACGCTCCGGCTTTATTCAGGATCTGTCTATATTTCTGAGAATAGGTATTTTAACTCTTTATGCTATTTAACTCTTTTGGACTGTTGTCCTCATCTTTCTTGTCATATTTACGACGTTTCGGCCATTTTACGCTCCGGCTTTATTCAGGATCTGTCTATATTTCTGAGAATAGGTATTTTAACTCTTTATGCTATTTAACTCTTTTGGACTGTTGTCCTCATCTTTCTTGTCATATTTACGACGTTTCGGCCATTTTACGCTCCGGCTTTATTCAGGATCTGTCTATATTTCTGAGAATAGGTATTTTAACTCTTTATGCTATTTAACTCTTTTGGACTGTTGTCCTCATCTTTCTTGTCATATTCATAAGGTTTTTGCTGTTGTACGCTCCGACTTTCTTCAAATGATATACCTTGGAATTTCCAGCTGAACTACTTAGTCTATGGGGGTAGACATGACACACAGAATTAGAACAATCTACCCTTTTGGACTAAGTAAAGGGTTCAGTTCGTAATTCCAACAAATATCACCCGAAGAAGGCCGGAACCTATAACGGCCAAAACATCGTGAATATAGCAATAAAGATGAGTTCAACAGTTCAAGCCATGAAAATAGTGTAAAGGTCCCAGTTTGGTACTGTTACCTTTTTGTTTCTGACATAGTCTTATACGAAGGTACATCAATAAATCTATGACCTACAGATGAAAATAAGGTATTTTCTTTTAAATGATATATTTATCTTTTCACATAATCTTTTTCTCTTGTAATTACACTTAATCTGAGTTTGTTAGCTTCAGCACAACATGAAGAATTGGATACTTTAATGTTGTAACTTTTCTTACTACCTCATACTCCTACGTCATAATTCAATGAACCTTTTCCTATAAACAATGGCATGAAAATTTATTTCAATGCCTTATTAGAAAATATTACCCCTAAATTAAATATATTTTTGCACCTTCATTTTTTTTATCATGCAAACAGATAGATAGCTCACAAATGTTATATCATTTTTCTGTTTTAGACTTAGTTAGCCCAATGGATATGCGTTGTAGTGAAGTGGAAATCGACTCGGAACGAGAAAACGGAGGAGCCGAGTTCAAATTCCAGTTGAAATCTTAGCATTCACTTACGCACAAATAACCTTGGAAAAGGTATTAATCCGTCTCTTTCCTTCAGTTATGGGTTAAATAAATTTAAAGGTGTCAAGTCGCACAATTGTGGTGGCATTACTGTTTCGACAGATGATGCGACCTTGGAACTTTTCATTCAATAAAGCCATTGTTGTATTGGCCAGTTGGAACCACAAACCTTCGACATCCATAGTATTCAAGTCTGGCCATAATTGCCATAACTCAAATAACGTGATCCAATAGTGAAATCAATAATTTTTTTACCAATTACACTGTTTTATTTCCTGCTAACTTCAATTCGTCTTCATGAAACATTCTATATATTGATTGAACCTCGAATTGAAGATGTTTAAATTGCAGTGAATGGGGAATAATCCTCTCGGGAGTTTGTTCCATAAAGTGAAATTTTTAAAGTGTGGGGCAAAAATAAATAAAAAAATAAATAAATAAAATAATAACGAAGAAAAAACATTATTTTTTCAATAATGCAAGTTATAAAGAAACCAGAAATGGTTTCAGGACCCATGTGTGATTTTATGACCCCACTTCCGGAAAGGACATTTTTTTCCCTTTCTCTTCTTGGCTTCAGGATGTAAATCACGCAGTAATAATGTTCCCACTGGGGAATGTTAGTTCTTCCGGTCCCCTGTCGACTGAACTTTATCCATTTTCCAACGAAATCGTTGAAACATTTTTTCAGCAACCTTAATCATGAAATGTGCGTTATGGCGCAGTGGATATCTGCTTGGAACGAGAAACTGGAGAGCCTCGTTCGAATTCCAGTTGAATTTATTGCATTCATTTACGCGCAAATACCCTTAGGTACTGATTCGTCTCTTCCCTCCAGTTATGGGTTAAATAACAGGACAGATTGGTTTCTGTAGCCTTGGCTGGCAACCAGTCTACCGCAGAAAATAATGGCACCCCACTGCTTGATAATTTCCTGCTCAATCAGTCATGTCTTTTTCGAGACATGATCGCCCAAGGGTGTATCACGTATGGCACTTAATTGACTGACTAACCCAATACAAAACCCAAAAGGTAGTAAGGGAGCTGAAATGGAAGTAAGCAGTGCATAATATTGAGGCTGTGTGGGTCTTGTAGGGTAAATAAGACATCTCTGGTAACACTAATAAAGTAGGTAAGACGCCTTAAATAAAGAACTCAAAGAGAGTTCAGCGATAGAGTTCCTCCGCGAACTCACCTCGTTGAACTTTCTCCCTCCGGGCGGAGAAGAACTCAGACGAGGCTCTGGTCTTCGGCTGAGCCTCGTTTGAGGTTAAAGAAAAAAAAGAAGAAGAAAGAAAGACAGGTGTTCCAGGGTCTATGAGATATTTTTGGCCGAGCTGAAGAATCGGAGATATCACTTTAAAAAAGCTTTGTGCCTCATTCCGCCTCCGTGATAAGGCATGTCGGACTCTCTTCTTTCCGGCGGAGAGGAACTCAGATGAAGTTCAGAGTCTCGTCTGGGAAAAATAGACAAGTCCCCGACCTTGCTTTATGCAAAGTCTACGGGAAATTTTTATCCCAACTTAAGGGCTCGGATTTTCCACATTGATCGATCTTATGTTACATTCAGATCAGTACGGAAGTTTCTAGTAAACTCAACCTTGTCGGACTCTGCCTTCAGGCAGAGAGGAACCCATATGAGGCTGTGCCGAGGTGTAGCCTGTACCCGGCTTTCTCTTTTGTTATGATCCAAATCGAGATTCCCAACCTCCCCAGTTTGTTTTGGCCTCCTTTTATCTCGGCTGATTCAGCCTTTGATTTTTACCCCCCCCCCCCCTTAGTGAGTGTGCTTCTTGATTTCGCCGTTTGGCGGAATACAGCGGCCACTGTTTTTTTTGGCGGGGATGGACGGGTCTTACTAATATCGTTTATTATTTTAGTTTAAAAGATATGCTGTATTTTTAGTTTATTTTTTGGGTCCATCCATCTCCCATCATTTCATCTTTCATTAAATGTTTTAAACTATATTTTTATGTTGTATATAAATTCATTTTTATTGTCATGGGTTTTCCCCCGTTTTAGGAGCCCCTCGTAAATATGTGGTATTGTGGTGTATGAATGATTGTGAGGTGATGGATGGATTCTTTTGGTGATTGAGCAAATTGTAATGAGTGAATGGGTCGTGATAGTATTTAGCTAGGTATAGGATAGTTAAGCGAGAACCAACCTCTACCCCTCCCCTTTTCGGCCATGTGCCACAATTTTGTATATTTATACAAAATAAATATTGAGGCTATGTCGAAGTGCAGTCTTGTCTAGGGAAAATTAGACAAGAGCCGATCTCGCTTATACGGAGTAGTACAAGCTCGGAATGCCTCACTTAAAAACCGACCTTGTGTCATATCTCACTGTAATAAGTCCGTGTGCCAGTAACAAATTCGGTCGCAAATCTCTAGTGAACAGTCCGACCGGCAACGTAGTAACGAAAACGGGTACAGAAATTCAATCTTCCCCTCGCAGCAACAGAAACGTCCTTTCGCTCACTAATCTGTCAAAAATCCAAACTGCCGTAAGAGACGCCCTTTATTCACCGAGCGATTTTTCTGATTGGCCACACCAGACGTGGAGGCAACATTCGTTAGCATAATTCGATACAAATAACAGTTCTAGTGCTACTAATTTTATTTAGTTTTTTCCCGCCGTTTTAATTGCAACAAGGATTTAGAGACGTTTCTTAAATCGACGTTCTACATGCTAGATAAAGACGAACTCGCTTCTGTCGAGAATAAGGCAAGTCTTTTTCACTATTTCTGCCATTCTGAGGTTCGAGTCCACTATGTCCGCCACACTCACCTTTTGTGGGGAGGAACCGGGTAAATATCCAGAGTTCCAAAAGAGCTCGCAATAGTCAAGCTCAATGTCTTCGGGCAGAATACGACCCAATCGGGACTTTGTCTAGTGACGAAGACTCAATTGAGAAAGATAGTTAACGCAAAGTGCACGATCCCGCTGTTACACTGGCTGGGTCAATTTTGACCCTTGGTCCCATTGTACGTGCTCGGGTTTCCCACGTTAAACCAAATCTTGACCCACATCCCGTCTTAATGAGGATTCAGTCAGTCAGTTAAGTGCTATACGTGATACACGCTTGGGCGATCATACCTCGAAAGAGAGATGACTGACTGGGCAGAAGATTATCCTGTAGTAGGTTGCCATTAATTTCTGCGATAGACTGGTTGCCAGCCAAAGCTATAGAACTCAATTTGTCCTGTTATTTAACCCATAACTGGAGGGAAGAGACGGATGAATACCTTTCCCAAGGGTATTTGAGCTTAAGTGAATGCAAGGATTTCAACTGGAATTGAAACTCGGCTTTCCGATTTCTCGTTCTGAGTCGATATCCACTGCACCACAACGCACCTCCTGATTAAATATCGAGAGTTCTAATAGTGTTCGTTAAAGTATCGTTGGTGTCAGTCAGGACATAATATTATAATCATAATCAGTAGCAAATTATGTGCGTTGTGATGCAGTGAATATCGGCTCAGGACGAGAAATGGGAGAGCCGAGTTCGAGTTCCAATCGAATTCGTTGCATTCATTTACGCGCATATACTCTTGGGAAAGGTTTTAACGCGTCTCTTCTCTCTCCAGCAATAGGTTAAATAGAAGAACAGATTGGGTTCTATAGCCTTGATTGTTAACCAGTCGACCACAGAAAGTAATGGAAACCTATTGTAAAACACTTTTCTGTCCAGTCAATCATGTCTCTATAGATAGACATCATTGCCCAAGCGTGTATCACGAATATCACTTAAATGACTGATTAATGTAGTAGGATATGTGAGATGTTCTATTAAGACCGATCAAAGTTAGCAGTGAATAAAATAGTGTTATTTATGAAATTTGATTGATTTCACTACTGGATCATTTTATTTGAGTCATGGCAATTATGTGTGAAAAATATTATTGCCCAAATGTCCGTTAAAGCTTCGGCAGCACACCTCTACTCGATGGTCAAAATTTTTGATAACGTCTCTGCATAGATGCTCCTGGATCTGACCAATATACCTTATCTCATCCTTCAGCAGTTGAATTGTTATTGGTTTGTTGGCATAGACGTTACTTTTGAGATGATCCCCGCAGGAAGAAATCTGAAGATGTTAAGTCGCACGATTTTGGTGGCTAATTGACATCACAGAGATAATGCTACCTAGGAACCTCTCATTCAATAAAGCCATTACTGCATTGACTGTGTGGGATGTAGCGCAGTCCTGGTGGAATTAAAAATCTCCGACATCCATAGTATTCGAGTCTGGCCATAATTGCCATAACTCAAATAACATGATCCAATAGTGAAATCAATAATTTTTTCACCAATTACAATGTTTTATGTATTGCTAACTTCGATTCGTCTTCATGAAACATTCTATATATTGATTGAACCTCGACTTGAAGATGTTTAAATTGTAGTGAATGGGGAATAATGCTCTTGGGAGTTTGTTCCATAAAGTGAAATTTTAAAAGTGTGGGAGGAAAAGAGAAATAAAAATCAACAAATACAGTAATAATAACAAAGAAAAAAAATTTTTTTTTCAGTGATGCAAGTTATAAAGAAACCAGAAATGGTTTCATGTCCCATGTGTGACTTTATGACCCCCACTTCCGGAAAGGACAATTTTTTTTCCTTTCTCCTCTTGGCTTCAGGATGTAAATCACGCAGTAATAATGTTCCCACTGGGGAATGTTAGTTCTTCCGGTCCCCTGACGACTGAACTTTATCCATTTTCCAACGAAATCGTTAAAACATTTTTTTTTGGCAGCCTTATTCATGAAATGTGCGTTCTGGTGCCGTGGATATCGGCTCAGAACGAGAAATCAGGGAGCCGCGTTCGAATTCCAGTTGAATTCATTGCATTCATTTACGCGCAAATACTCTTAGGAAAGGTTGTGGTTCGTCTCTTCCTTCCAGTTATGGTTTAAATAACAGGACAGATTGGGTTCTACTGTCTTGGTCGGCAATTAGTCTACCGCAGAAAGTAATGTCAACCTACTGCGGGATAATCTTCTGCCCAGTCAGTCATGTCTCAAAAGAGACATGATCGATCACACGTGTATCATGTATGGCACTTTACTGACTGACTGACTCATGAAATAGGGATTCATTCTTCCTAACTCGACCACCTTTACGTTTTTATCCTTACTTCCCATTAATAATTTTTGAACCAAAAAGAATAACAGACATATTCAAGAGAACTTTTTTAAATACAGTTAATCAGTCAAGGGGCATACATAATATATGTCTGGGTGATCATGTCTCTTTCGGGACATGACGGACTAGGCAGAACATTTTCTTGCAGTAGATTGCTATTTCCTTCTGCGGTACATTGGTTGCCCACCAAAGCTATAGAACGCAATCTGCCCTGCTATTTAACTCACAGCTGGATTGTGATTAATACAATTCCCAAGAGTATTTGTGCGTAAGTGAATGCAACAAATTGAACTGGAATTTGAACTCGGCTCTTCGATTTCTCGTTTCGAGACGGTATCATTGCACAACAACGCACATTTCAATCGTCAAAATAAACGTTTCTAGGAGAAACGCAAGTTTTTTGTATGCGTCTTCTATCTTCTTTGTTTATATAACCTTCACTTAAAAAATGCACACAACATCCACAGACTTAGTAAAATTGGCAAAAGAGGCTCTCTAAGTTGAACTTACTCCTTGCCAAAGGAACATGAAGTTAATTGGGACAATTTGCCATAGTGAATACGGCATGGCAATTCCTAGCTCTAAAGGTCTGAACATATGATTTTTTTCAACTTTTATTCCTTTCTTTATTGTTTTTGTTGATTTTCTAATTAAAAAAAAAATGAAAAGGAATTCTTTCTTGAAATATCTGGAGGTAAAGCGACATACAACCAGAAAACGTACAAGCCTACAAAAAAACTGTTCATGAATGGAAATTCTGTGAGACAAAGAGAAAAGAGAGAAAAAGGCGGTAATATTCCTTTTAATATTAAAAGGAAACTCTTCAGACTTGTTCCTTTAAGATTATCATTAATATTATCAAAGAATTTTCATTTGGGGTCTTTCCGTCTTATCTAAATGTTATCAGAGCACAAAAGGGCTAGTCCAACTAAATAGGCCAAATTAAATTATTGTCTGATTTCCAGGGAGGTGGACAGGGCCTGCTAGAGGTTGATTTATTTATGACAGTCTTTCAAAAGAACAATCACCTTCAATGACATGCCCACTTGATTTTATTTTCAATATTTCAATTAGAACCACATGTTTTAGATGATAAGGCTACAAAGGGGGTCCTCCCAGCCTGGGCTAAAAAAGTTATCTTTGGTATTAACTGAGTCCTGATTATAAGTTTCAGTCGCAGCCTGAGAGTCTGCAGGGCCTGTCATTTATGCTTTGCTCCAGTTCTTCCTTCCATTACAGTGCCACGTCTTGGTGCCCCAAACCCCGCCATTTCTTTTTTTCACTCTCTACCTGGGGTGAAAGTTTACAGGGTGTCTTTGGGGATCCTTGGTGCAATAAAACATCAAAAATAGGAGCAGGGCAAGTGAAAAAGATGAACACCCACTTGTTTGAGAATACAATCAAATTGGATGTAATAGTATAAAAAGATAAGAGATATACATTGTGTCCAGTCATTACTCTAAATGAAGCAGACACACATTATATATATATATATATATATATATATATATATATATATATATATATATATATCAATGTTTGTTTAATAATGACACACAAGGTATTATGGTTAAGTTTTTTTTATGCAATATTTTATTTGATCTTATGATTTTTTTTTTCTTTTCAGAATATAAATTATATAAAAATTGTCTAAACATTTTTTTCAAGCGCTTTCGGTTATACTTTTAGCCATTATCGTGGATGGATTTTGTGACTGTGTCGTGTTTATTTATCTATGTAAATTCATATCAGTCAGTTAAGTGCCATACGTGATACACGCTTGGACGATCATGTCTCGAAAGCGACGTGATTAACTGTGCAAAAGATTATCTCGCAGTAGGTTGCCATTACTTTCTGCGGTAAACTGCTTGCCAGCCAAGGCTATAGAATCTAATCTGTCCTGTTATTTACTCTATAACTGGAGGGAAGAGAAGAAGTAATACCTTTCCCAACGGTATTTGCACGTAAGTGAATGCAACTAATTCAACTAGAATTCGAACACGGCTCCCCAATTTCTAATTCCGATCCGATATCCACTGCAACACAAGGCACATATATGCGTATTATATTCAGAAAATGATAAGCACGTTGTTACCGTGTTCGTAATATATAAAAAATGGGTGTAGACAATGCATTTCTATAAGTTTTATGCAATTAACTGAAGTGGAGGTTAAGAGATGTAAAAAAATATTTTAGCAAGATTTTCTAAAAATAATATTTGCATAAATAATTTCATTCATTTATTAATAAGTCCTGAAAATTTCGTTAAAAGTAGACAATTAGTTGATTTTTGTAAGAATTTTCAAATTAATGTCTCTTTCAACACCAAAACACGAATCGCGTAATATTATGTTTTGCTTAATAGTCACATTACGTAAACATAGCGTGAATCGCTGACAGAAAAGAAAAAAAAAGAAATTTTAATTGAAATTTTAAAAGTATTAAACAGGATTAAAAATGTTTTAAAAATAATGACAACAAAATTTGATCTAACCTCTTAATAACAGCATAAACATTTTGATAAAACATTTTATTAAGTTTGAGCCCTTTTAACATTTTTTTTTTAATCGTATCACCCCGAACAAGGCGGTAACGCCACTGATGTGCAGGGGGCTACGTAATAGTGAAAAGATCGGATAAGAGAAAGCCAGAAACCATATCCGAAACAGGGAACAAGGGATGAGCCTCTTAACCTGTTCAATAGACATGGGTGGAGTGTGAACCGGGCGATAGATAGATCTATCTACTCCAATTGAAAAAAAAACAAAAAAAAAACATGGCGGTGGACATCATGCTATGCTGTTTTTTTGTTGTTTTTTTTTTGGCAACTGAGTAGAGGTACCTGAATTATGATTACCATACTCTGCTGATTTATAACGTCCTTTCAGCTTCTGGCTTCATAAACATCTTTGAATAGTTTAAACAGTGCACGAGACACTATTTAGGAAAAGTCGTTCAGAGCCATTAACTGAATTTGGATCAGAAATTGTCCCTGTGTTGGCCCTGGAATTACAACTAAAAGCACGACCCCTCTGTAGAAATATTGACAAATCCTACATATGCATGCTGGAATTTCTTCCTGAGAAACAAAAACTCCATTTCTCGATCTTATTGGCCGTATTTTGGTTCTTTCTTGTTTCGAGGATGTGCGTTGTGGTGCAGTAGATATCGGCCCGGAACGAGAAATCGAGGAGCCGAGTTCGAATTCCAGCTGAATTCATTGCATTCATTTACGTGCAAATACCCTTGGAAAAGGTATTAATCCGTCTATTCCTTCCAGTTATGGGTTAAATAGCAGGACTTATTAGGTTCTATAGCCTTGGTCGGCAACCAGTCTACCGCAGAAAGCAATGGCAACCTACTGCGGGATAATCTTCTGCCCAGTCAGTCATCTCTTTCGAGACATGATCGCCCAAGCGTGTATCATGTATGGCACTTAACTGACTGACTTGTTTCGAAGTCAGAATGCAACAACCACTTGACTGTATCTCTTTTGCATGTGGACACCATTTTTACGTTTAAACTTTTTGCCTTATCACTATTGCTTTGTGTGTGTGTATATATATATATATATATATATATATATATATTGTTTCCTTAGTTTTATTTAGACCTGTCCTTTTTCTTTTTTTTTTCTTCTTGTTTATTGAAAACATTGTCAGTTTCGTTTGTTTTTTTAAACAGTTTACACCAAGGAAGGCGATAATGCCTCTAAGACATACGAGGTTACTGGAAGTGAAAGAGAATGAGATGTGCGTTGTGGTGCTCAGAACGAGAAATCGGAGAGTCGAGTTCGAATTCCAGTCGAATTAGTTTCATTGACTTACGAACAAATATCTTTGGGAAATGTATTAATCTTTCTCCCTCCAACTATAGGTTAAATAGCAGGACAGATTGAAACCTATAGCAACCCGTCTACCACAGAAAGTAATGGCAACCAACTGCGGGAAGATCTTCTGCCCAGGCAGTCATGTTTCTTTCGAGACATGATCGCCCAAGCGTGTATCGCATATGGTACCTGACTGACTTAGAATAAATCAGAAACCCACTCCTAAACAGGAAACAAGAGATAAATACCTACTTCTGTTCGAAAGGTCATCGAAGAGTGTGAACCTAGCTACTCTTATTGAGGAGAAAAATATAAATAATTAGTATAAGATTTCAGCGTTTAGGCGGAGATGTTAAAAGTACAGAGCTGAAGCAGAGTTTAGAAAGAACTGGAAACCCACTCCTAAACAGGAAACAACGGATAAGTCTCTGCTCCTGTGAAAAAGACCAGGGAGGAGTGTGAACTGGGCTATAGGCAAATCTATCTATTCCTATTTTTGCCATTTACACTTGTCAAGTTCTCCACACACTAATTTTCAAATGACGCGATCAAGGAGGAAGCATTGGATCAAGTGATTGACAGAAAAAGTCATGTTTATATTTAAAACATATTTTTCTTCATCTGTCGCTTACAAACTTATTGACGTACCTAAGACTTCTTCTTTTATGTGCCATGTCCTTTCAGGACGTAGGCAATCATGGCTTTCTACATTTGGTGGCTCTTAGAACACTTTCTCCTGTTACACCATGCAACCCTCGTTCCGTCATCCACCTGATCAGGTCCTTCAAATATATTATCTGCTGTTTTCCCCTGTCTCTTTTATCCTCTATCTGGCCTGTTAGTATCAGATTCTCTAAGCCCTCCTTCCTCATTGTATGTCTCAGTAACTTTAGTTGTCTCTTCCGGATGCTCAGCATTAATTTCCTTTTCGTCTCCATCCTTTCCAAAACCTCGTCATTGCTCACATGCTCGGTCCATGATATCCGCAGCATCCTTCTGTTGAACCACATTTCAGCTGCTTCAAGTTTTTCTTTCATCTTCGAAGACGGCTACAACCTCCAGGAATTCAAATGCAAGGTCAATACTCATCTCTTAATCACTTGACCCTAGTTCTTTCCTCACCACCCTGTATATCCTTTCCTTTCTCCCCACCTCTGCAACTGTCATCACACCTGTCTTCCCTTCCTTCTCTTGCTCCTTTCTAGATGGTTTGTCCTTCTC
The DNA here is from genome assembly GCA_037127315.1 of Ascarosepion bandense. NCBI lineage: Eukaryota > Metazoa > Mollusca > Cephalopoda > Sepiida > Sepiidae > Ascarosepion > Ascarosepion bandense. The sequence continues at coordinate 3,433,469 of JBBBDQ010000423.1, read as the reverse complement.
TTCACTCTCTTCTATCTAGTGCGTTTACTCTTATGTAGCCCCCTGCACATCAGTGGCGTTACCGCCTTGCTCGGGGTGATATGATTTTAAAAAAAACAAAGACTATTGTGGCCCAAAACAGGAAAATAGTTTTCTTCATTGTTCACTGTTAACCAAATCTGTATACAGTAAAACTCGGATATAAGAGAAACCCTTATATAAGATATATTTTCTCTGGTCCTAAATTAGAGTCTGTGGTAATGTATATAAAATATACCAAACCCGTATATAAGAGAAGCCCTGATATAAGAGAATATAGGATATAAGATAACTTTTATCCGGTCCCAACAACTCTCTTATATCAGGGTTACACTGAGCATTTTGGGAATTCTTATAAAGAAATGATTTTTGGCATCATCTGGTATTTGTATTTGATCAGCATTTACGTTCCAGCCAACAAGAACCACTTCAACCTAACCTGTCATTTCAATATGTCATAAAACTTACAAGAGAGTTTCTTAATCCAATTATGTAAATTCAGGGTAAAATTATTGGTTGTTCCTGTAGTTATGGAGGGACAGTTTGCATCAATTGGTGCTTTATATAACGACTCTTTCTGTGGCAAAACTATTCCCATTCTTCAGAGTTTATGATCTAATCCACATGGATAAAGTCTTTCTCTGACCTTTCCCACCTAAATAAATAAAAATCTTCTGTTTTTCCACACGTTCTTATCGACATATATACTTCGGCTTTTTTTATATCCTTTCATCCAAGTTATCTCTTCTTTCAAACATTTTTTTTTTCTATTTTCCGTTTTATAGCATTTGCCTTCTTTTTTAAACTCTTTATTTTTTTGTCTCTTATATTCTCTTTATTATTGCCTATTTTTCTCCTCATTCATATATATTTTAACAGTTATTGCAATTCCTTCTTTCATCTTTCTTTAAAAAACGTTGAGGAGCAAAAAAGAAAATTTTTTTTCTCGTTTTTTTAAAATATATTTTTTAGCATTTTTTTCCGCATGTATTTTCCACAACTTTTGTTCTAAGTTTTCATTCTTTACTTCTTCCTCATTGTTTTTTTTTTTTTTTTTTTTTTTAATCAGTTGTGTTTCCATTCTTGCGCATTCGTTTTCTTCGTTTTTCGGATCTTTATAAAAATTCACCTTTTTTACTTTCCCTCCCTTATCCACCATTTTTTCCCTTTCGAACGTTTCTTTTTCTTCCTGTCTTTTATCTCTTTTATATTTTTATTTCCTTTTTGGACCATATTTCTCTTTTTATCCGATAACTTCCTTTATCCTGATTATTTTACCACTCACACTAATGGCAAGGCTTTCAAGACAATATGAAAGAAAAAAGGCAAAAAAGGTTCTTGCCAGTTTGTGATGTAAGAAAGCATTTCGCCACTGTTCCAACCATTTGTCAATTGATAGAAAGATTAACCTTTTGTAGAATGTTCTAGGATATTCCACTGTTCTTCTTGTATGTAACATCTCTATTTAGAACATGAGCAATTGTGGTTCTCCATAGCTTCCTATTCTTTGTACTTCTAAGCAATTTTTGTTGTCTTACAATTCCTCCCAGTTTTTGTTCTGCCAACCATTTACACACGCACGCTTAACAATGGCTCTCTGCTACTTCCTATCGTTTGTAACTTGAAGTAATATCTGTTTCGTTATTATCACTCCCAGTCCATGACCCTCCATTAGCTCGTTAGGTAGATCAATGAGAACTCTCCACAGCTTCCTATGGTTTGTCGCCCGAAGTAATATTTGACTCCTTACTATCCCTCCCAGTCTATGTTCGGTTCTCGAAGCTCGTTAGGTAAGTTATGTCTCTCCACAATTTCCTATGGTTTGTAGCTCTAAATAATATTTGTCTCCATATTATCCCCCCAGTCTATGTTCTGCCATTCAAGCTCGTTAGGTAGGTTGATCATGGCTCTTCATAATTTTCTATGATTTGTATCTCTAATATTTTTTTCTTTAGTATGCCTCCCAGTCCAAGTTGTGCAGCCCAATCTTGTTCGTAGGTTGACCATGGCTCTCCACAACTTCTTATGTTTTGTAGCTCGAAGCAATCTTTCTGTTGGTGTAATCCATTAGAATGATTGCTGACCCCCTCACCTCTCCACTTTTGAGTGTGAACACGATTCTTACTTTGTGGACACTTTGCCTTATTAATGTTGTTTCACCTACTTTTGCTCTTCAAACTTCTAGATAAGATATTGAGTATTATGTTCAAAGTTGTGGATAAACTGTCTGAAGTTTTTTTATTGAGCACTCTGGAAGAGTGGGAGACTTTGTAAACAGTAGCTACTCCGGCATATACGCATCGCTCATTCAATAATGAATTGGAGCACTCTAGCTATTGGGCGTGTTTATACGCGCTAAAATGTCTGCCTTCTTCTACCGGACGCTCGTGGCCTAGGGGTAGAATCGCCGACTGGCGCCGATTCGGTCGGGTGTCAATCCTGGGTTAGAAAGCGATCGGAGTCTAAGCCGTACTGATGAGCTATGATACAGCGAAAGAGATCTGTCTGCGGATCACGATATATATATATATATATATATATATACACACACACACAGACACACACACACTGTATTTCAAATTATTAATGAGGTGACGCTTTCCCATCCTATCCAAAAGCTACCGCTTGGAATTTAACGAAATTATCAGAGAATGATGACAGCATGCATATAAATCTACTATGTAGAGATTGTAAAGTTCGAGAAAAAAGAACAAGTTACGGCCATTTACCTAGTTTACTTAAATTATTAGTGTGTCATTAGCGAGGTGTAATAAAAACTAGTGTAAAAAAAAAAAGCAAACTTTCATTGCTTCATTTACAGATTTTTATGGATACATAAAGTAACTAAGATTAAATCAAAATAAAAAAGTAAACCGAGTTAAAAAAGGATAGCGAATTTGGTTAAGATATGTGATTTTTTTTTTTAACGATTTGGAAAAGGCGCTTGTCCAACGATCATTTTAATTTCTAGATCTCCTCTTATGTAATTTTACGTAATACATCAACTATTGTCATCATTGCTTCTAAACTGGCACCCATTCTCATAAACACGTTGCTTCAGAATACTCCAAAAAGTTTTATTTGGGTTTAAGTCTGGTGACTTGACCGGCCAGTTCATCTTCCGAGGTTCACAGAAGCCTAATTTCAGCAAGTACTCTGTAATTTTAAGTAGTAAATGTGAAGGAGCATTATCTTGCATAAATATGGTTCTCCTGAAGGTGATTCTTTGCTTTTTTAGTCAAGATTCCAGGTGCTTTTTGAGGAAGGCTATATAAGCGCCTGTAGTTATTTTCGTATCGTCAGGCACTTTCAATAGACCAGCAATGATACCTCCAATAACACCAGGCCAAATCATAACACCTCCTCCTCCTCCTCCTCCTCCTTATTGATGTATCAAACGTTGATTACGATCTCGTCTATTTACGACCCAACCTTTGTTCTGTAGCGTAGGGAAATGGTTAATGTTTCTTTGATTCGGCCTTGTGTCAGACATAACCGAACTCTCTACAGCTTACAGGATTTATGCAGAATTATCATCATTAAAATTATCAGAAGGTTGGTTGTTGGCAGGATGGAATGTGAGGAATAGTGTAAGAATAAAATATACATTTTTCATGTTAAAATAGAAATTTATTGTAGAAGTTAATGTTCAATTAGAAACATTATTAAGAAGTTAAAGGTAGAGTTCGTGTTCAATGATAAAGTTATGGGTATCAAGACTTGTAGAAACTGTTCGTAGTAGTAATTGTTGAAAGAGTATGTATGTATGTATGTATGTATGTATGTATTCAGTAGAAATGTCTTTGGATGGAGAAACAGAAATAAATGGAATCAGTAGAAGGAAAGAGAAAGAGGACAAATGTCCGGGTTAGCTTAAAGCTTCTCTCGTTACATTTTAGCTTGTCGTCTTTGCAGCTTCCATCCCCTGACTGACTCACTGGCGCTGATCGGGGCACTTTTATTGTCATTAGATTTTCGCACCGACTCAGGAACTCCTCAAGTCTTGCAAGTCACTCCCATTGGTCAAAAGTCAATTTAACACCTACTTGCGAATTCTGGGTTCGACTTTTTCTTTAAGCACATTGTCAATCTTTTTTCTATTTGGGAAAACCAGGATTTCACTTGACATGGGCGCCTTGTCTTACTAGAACCTATTACAAGTGAGTAGTGAGTTCAATCTTCACTGGGTACCTCATACTTTCGGCCTTGTGCTACATCTAAGCGGCACTTAGAAAATCAACTATTTACCAAAGATTCTTTATGTACTGTAAGTAATGTCTGATAAGATTACAAAGTTAATTTATTTCATATATAATTTTTAGTCTCTTCTGGACCCGTCAAATTAACATTCACTGACACATGGGTATAAGGTTCCAGGACATTCTTTGAATGTTCAATCTTCCTCATGTAAGGATGTGAGGAATACACTTACATCTCCTTGTAGGTCAGGCATTTATATAACTTCCTGTCACTTGTTTGTCTTATGTGTGTAGATCGTAAGTTTAAATGGGTTGATTTCCTGTTTAGGTTGCTGCACCCAGTGATATTTTTTGAAACCCAATTTAGCCCTTGACATCTCTGAGATCACCTTCTAGATCAACCTTTAAGGCTCTTAGATATTTTGATGTTCTCAGGTGAACTAAATACACATTGGGGTCACCACAGATCAACTCTTCTTTGGACAAAGGTTCCCAATGTATATTAAATTCGATTCAAGCCTTTAATATTTCATAGTATGAAACATATACTGCTGTCTAGTAATCAGTTTCTTTTAGCTGAAAAGTTGAATATGATGATAGTAAGAATATCAGCCGTTTCAGAAACATTTGCTATACATTGTCTGCGCAGCCAGTTCAACTTTCAGTTCAAATTTATAAAACTACTAGCAGTATAACCCGACATTGATTGGGTGTAATAAAAGCTTTAAAACTAATCCATGGTCCTGGAGCTCAGACTCTTTGGACATTGGCACAAAAGACTAAAAAGCAATAGTTGTTTCCAGTTAAAGCGAAACCGTAGACTGAAAGAAGAATGAATGGATATAAGTCAAATTTTGATTTCCTGGTATCGATATCAAATAAGTTTTTTTTCATTGTAAACTAAATTTTGAAGGCTAAATAAGTCCTCTGAGTAAATGGTATTATGGTTGAGACTAAGAACTACAATTATACCTACTTAGAGCCAAACCCAAAGCAAAAACTAAAAAAGCTGAAAAAAATACAGGCAGATAAACAGACACACACACAAAAACATCTTGCCGATTATATATATATATATATATATATATATATTATATTATTGATTTTCTGCACTATTGTAAGAACTGCAACCTTGAAACTTCTGAATATCATTTCTTATGTCTTTGTCTATGAGTGTATCAAATTTGATTAAAATCAGACCACTCCTTCTATTACCTGATTTTCTCGATTATTGATTTTCAATATTTATTGGGGGTACCTCGACACAAAACCTAGCTAAGAACACTCACAGACACTTATAGTACAACTGTGTAAATTTTCAAGAAAATCGGCTTAGTCGTTTTGGAGTCTATAGGTAACAGACACACACACACACACACACAAACACACACACACACACACACAGACAAAGTTCCATTTATAAATAAGTTTAGACTAGATTTAGATATCATGCATCTCTCTTTTTGTTGTTTCCTGTTTGAGCCAGGAAGGAAGACCTGGTAGGTTCAAACAGTGTATTAGAATAACAGAACATATATACAAGTAAGAGTGTTAGTAAGCAGCAAAATAGAAATGTAAGTCTGAATGGTATAGTTAGGTTGCGTCTTGACTGTCTCTAGACTACCTCTCTACTGCATCCCCGCTGTGTCACAGCTGCGTCCTCAGAAGTCATGCAGGTGATTATTTATTGATGGAGGAAGAGTTCATTCCTATTGATAGGGTACCATAATACTTTTCTCAGTCAGTTGAGTGCCATACCTGATACACGCTTTGGGTGATCATGTCTCAAAAGAGATATAACTGACTGGGCAAAAGATTATCCTGCAGTAGGTTGCCATTGCTTTCTGCTGTAGACTGGTTGCCAGCCAATCTGTCCTGTTATTTAATCCATAACTGGAGGGAAGAGATGAATTGATACTTTTGCCAAAGGTATTTGTGCATAAGTGAATGCAAGAAATTCAACTGGAATTTGAACTCAGCTCCACGATTTGTCTTTCCTAGTAGATAGCCACTGCACCACAATGCATATCCCTTTTCACTTTTTTCACTTGTCTGTAAAACCTTATTTATTCTTTATCATGTATATAAAAATCTAAATTTGAAATTTTTTGTTTTGTTTTCAGATGTTATGAAATTGAAGCCACCTTTCCAGTTGAGTCCCTTCTCTCAGTGCAAGTCTATGACTGGGATCTTGTGGGACTAGACGATTTGATCGGAGAAACAAAAATTGATTTAGAGAATCGATTCTACAGCCGTCATCGAGCAACCTGTGGTATTGCTAAGAAGTATGAATTGTAAGTAGGACACTAATTCTTTTAAACTAACGCAGACGCATGCATGAAACAAATGGGGCTATTTATTTTTATTTCAGAATAGTGAAAAAAGAACATGCGCTCCCATAGAAGACCTCAAAAGAGGTGACAGCATTAACAATTTTCAAGACAACAAATTGACATTCAAAGTGGATGAAAGATAAAGTGGAAATAATTAGAAAGGGATGAGTGCAAACAAGAGAAACACAGAGGAGAAGGAATGATGAAGAGAAGATAGAAAAGAAAGTAGAATGGTGAGGGGAAAGGTAAAAGAAATTAGTGAACCGTTCTTGGAACCAAAAGAGAGAGTAAAGATGGAAATGGAAAAGAAGTGAAGAAAGTGAAAAATGAAGTGAAGTATGAAAATAGGACACAGGAAAAACAAGAATGAAAATGTGAGAATGAGTCAAAGAAGAGAAAAGAAAGATTAAAATGGAAAGAGAAAAGAAATTAAATTTTCTTATGGGGATGCAGAAAAGCATAATGAAGAGGAAGGGGGAAAAAAGGAAAGAAAAACAGGCAAAGAATTAGAAAAAAAATTGGTAAAAGGATCTTAGGATTAAAAGGGGGATAATTAAGATGTAAGGGGAGGTGGAAGAAAAATGAAGGAAGGAAAAGAAATGGAAAGAAAATTAATGAAATGTTCTTAAGAATAAAAGGGGATACTAAGTAAGGGGAGTTATAAAAAAATGAAGGAAAAGAAAAAAGGGGAAACAATTAATGAACCACTCTTGGGATAAAAAAGGGGATAATAGAGATGTAAGGGGAGGTGGAAGAAAAATGAATGAAAGAAAGAAAGAAAAAAAAACCAAGGCAATTAATGCAATGTACTTTAGGAGTAAATGAAGAAAGAAAAGTAAAAAAAAAAAAGAAAGAGAAAATTAATGAGACATTCTTGGAATGAAAAGAGAATAAAGATGTAGGAGGTGGGGAGTAAAGAAAGGAAAAGAAGAAATTAACAAAATGTTGTTGGGATGAAGAGAGAAAATAAAGACGTAAGGGGAGTGGGGAGTAAAGAAAGGAAAAGAAGAAATTAACAAAATTGTTGTTGGGATGAAGAGAGAAAAATAAAGACGTAAGGAGTGGGGAGAAGAAAGGAAAAGAAGAAATTAACAAAATTGTTGTTGGAAGGAAGAGAGGAAAATAAAGACGTAAGGGGAGTGGGGAGTAAAGAAAGGAAAAGAAGAAATTTAACAAGATGTTGTTGGGATGAAGAGAGAAAATAAAGATGTAAGGGGAGTGGGGGGAGTAAAGAAAGGAAAAAAAAAAAAAAAAGAAGAAATTAACAAAATTGTTGTTGGGATGAAGAGAGAAAAATAAAAAGACGTAAGGGGAGGGTAAAGAAAGGAAAAGAAGAAATTAACAAGATGTTGTTGGGATGAAGAGAGAAAAAAATAAAGATGTAAGGAGTGGGGAGTAAAGAAAGGAAAAGAAGAAATTAACAAATGTTGTTGGGATGAAGAGAGAAAAAAAAATAAAGATGGGAAGGGGAGTGGGAGCAAAGAAAGGAAAAGAAGAAATTAACAAAATGTTGTTGGGATGAAGAGAGAAAAATAAAGATGTAAGGCAAGGGGAGTGGGGAGAAAAGAAAGGAAAAGAAGAAATTAACAAAATGTTGTTGGATGAAGAGAGAAAAAAATAAAGATGTAAGGGGAGTGGGGAGTAAAGAAAGGAAAAGAAGAAATTAACAAAATGTTGTTGGATGAAGAGAGAAAAAATAAAGATGTAAGGAGTGGGAGTAAAGAAAGGAAAAGAAGAAATTAACAAAATGTTGTTGGGATGAAGAGGAGAAAAATAAAGATGTAAGGGGAGTGGGGGAGTGCAAAGGAAAGGAAAAGAAGAAATTAACAGTAAAATGTTGTTGGATGAAGAGAGAAAAATAAAGATGTAAGGGGAGTGGGGAGTAAAGAAAGGAAAAGAAGAAATTAACAAAATGTTGTTGGATGAAGAGAGAAAAATAAAGATGTAAGGGAGGGGGGAGTAAAGAAAGGAAAAGAAGAAATTAACAAAATGTTGTTGGATGAAGAGAGAAAAATAAAGATGGGTGAGTGGGGAGGCAGAAAGGAAAAGAAGAAATTAACAAAATGTTGTTGGATGAAGAGAGAGAGAAAAATAAAGATGTAAGGGAGTGGGGAGTAAAGAAAGGAAAAGAAGAAATTAACAAAATGTTGCTGGGACAGAAGAGAGAAAAATAAAGATGTAAGGGAGTGGGAGTAAAGAAAGAAAAGAAATTAACAAAATGCTGTTGGATGGTAGAGAAAAATAAAGATGTAAGGGGAGGGAGTAAAGAAAGAAAAGAAAAGAAATTAACACAAAATGTTGTTGGGATAAAGAGAGAAAATAAAGATGTAAGGGGAGTGTGGAGTGTATAGAAAGAAGAAATTAACAAAATGTTGCGATTGAAGAGAGAAAATAAAGATGTAAGTGTGAGTGGGGAGTAAAAAAGAAAAAGAAATTAACAAAATGTTGTTGGATGAAGAGAGAAAAATAAAGATGTAAGGGGAGTGGGGAGTAAAGAAAGAAAAGAAATTAACAAAATGTTGTTGGATGAAGAGAGAAAAATAAAGATGTGGGTGGAGTGGGAGTAAAGAAAGAAAAAGAAAAGAACACAAAATGCTGTTGGATGAAGAGAGAAAATAAAGATGTAAGGGGAGTGGGGAGTAAAAAGAAAGGAAAAGAAGAAATTAACAAAATGCTGTTGGATGAAGAGAGAAAATAAAGATGTAAGGGGAGTGGGGAGTAAAGAAAGGAAAGAAGAAATTAACAAAATGCTGTTGAAGAAGAGAAAATAAAGATGTGGTGGCGGGGAGTAAAGAAAGGAAAAGAAGAAATAACAAAATGTTGTTGGGATGAAGAGAGAAAAATAAAGATGCAAGGGGAGGGGAGTAAAGAAAGAAAAGAAATAACAAAATGTTGTTGGATGAAGAGAGAAAAATAAAGATGTAAGGGAGTGGAGAAAGAAAGAAAAGAAAAGAAATTACCAAAATGCTGTTGGGATGAAGAGAAAAATAAAGATGTAAGGAGTGGGGAGAAAGAAAGGAAAGAAGAATGCACAAAATGTTGTTGGATGAAGAGAGAAAATAAAGATGTAAGGGAGTGGGAAGAGTAAAGAAAGGAAAAGAAGAAATTAACAAAATGTTGTTGGGATGAAGAGAGAAAATAAAGATGGGTGAGTGAGGTAAAGAAAGGAAAAGAAGAAATTAACAAATGTTGTTGTATTTAGAAGAGAGAAAAAAGGGATGTAAGGGGAGTGGGGAGTAAAGAAAGGAAAAGAAGAAAATTAACAAAATGTTGTTGGATGAAGAGAGAAAATAAAGATGTAAGGGAGTGGGAGTAAAAGAAAGGAAAAGAAGAAATTAACAAAATGTTATATAGATGTAGAAGAGAGAAAAATAAAGATGGTGAGTGAGTAAAGAAAGAAAAGAAATTAAATAAAATGTTGTTGGATGAAGAGAAAATAAAGATGTGGTGGGAGGGGGAGCAAAAGAAAGGAAAGAAGAAATTAACAAAATGCTGTTGATGAAGAGAGAAAATAAAGATAAGGGAGTGGGGAGTAAAAAGAAAGGAAAAGAATTAATAAAATGCTGTTGGGATGAAGAGAGAAAATAAAGATGTAAGGGGAGGGAGGAAGAAAGAAAAGAATAAAAATGTTGTTACTTTTAAGAGAGAAAAATAAAGTGATGGTGGGAGGGGAGGTAGAAGAGAAAAAGAAAAGCATCTACAAAATGTTGTTGGATGAAGAGAAAAATAAAGATAAGGGGGAGTGGGGAGAAAGAAAGGAAAAGAAGAAATTAAATAAAATGTTGTTGGATGAAGAGAGAAAGAAGAGATAAGGGGAGGGGGAGTAAAGAAAGGAAAGAAGAATAAATAAAATGTTGTTGGGATGAAGAGAGAAAAATAAGATGTAAGGAGTGTGGAGTAAAGAAAGGAAAAGAAGAAATTAAATAAAATGTTGTTGGGATGAAGAGAGAAAAATAAAGATGTGGGTGGGGAGTGGGGAGTAAAGAAAGAAAAGAAAGAAATTAACAAAATGTTGTTGGAGAAGAGAGAAAAATAAAGATGTAAGGGGAGGGGGAGAAGAAAGGAAAAGAAGAAATTAACAAAATGTTGTTGATGAAGAGAGAGAAAAATAAAGATGTAAGGGGAGTGGGGAGTAAAGAAAGGAAGAAGAAATTAACAAATAAAGGTTGGGATGAAGAGAGAAAAATAAAGACGTAAGGGGAGTGGGGAGTAAAGAAAGGAAAAGAAGAAATTAACAAAACAAGAAATGGGATGAAGATGAGAGAAAAATAAAGATGGGCAGGGGAGGGAAAGAAAGAAAGAAAGAAATTAACAAAATGCTGCTGGGATTTGTATAAGAGAGAAAATAAAGATGTAAGGGGAGGGGGAGGTAGCAAAGAAGAAATTAACAAAATGTTGTTGGATGAAGAGAGAAAATAAAGATGTAAGGGGAGGGGGAGGAAGAAAGGAAAAGAAGAAATTAACAAATGTTGTTGGGATGAAGAGAGAAAATAAAGATGTAAGGGGAGTGGGAGCAAAGAAAGAAAGAAAGAAATTAAATGCTGTTGGATGAAGAGAGAAAAATAAAGATGTAAGGAGTGGGGAGAAGAAAGAAAGAAAAAGAAATTAACAAAATGCTGTTGGATGAAGAGAGAAAAATAAAGATGTGGTGGGGAGTGGGTAAAGAAAGGAAAGAAGAAATTAACAAAATGTTGTTGGGATGAAGAGAGAAAAATAAAGATAAGGAGGGAGTAAAGAAAGGAAAGAAGAAATGAATAAAATGTTGTTGGGATGAAGAGAGAAAATAAAGATGTAAGGAGTGGAGTAAAGAAAGGAAAATAAAGAAATAACAAAATGTTGTTGGGATGAAGAGAGAAAAATAAAGATGTAAGGGGAGGAGAAAGAAAGAAAAGAAAAGAAATTAACAAAATAAAAGGGATGAAGAGAGAAAATATATATGTAAGGGGAGTGGGGAGTAAAGAAAGGAAAAGAAGAAATTAACAAAATGTTGTTGGATGAAGAGAGAGAAAAATAAAGATGTAAGGGGAGGGGGAGTAAAGAAGAAAAGAAATTAACAAAATGTGTTGGGATGAAGAGAAAAATAAAGATGGAGGGAAAGGAGTAAAGAAAGGAAAAGAAGAATTAACAAAATACAGAGCAGATGAAGAGAAAATAGTGATGTAAGGGGAGTGGGGAGTAAAGAAAGGAAAAGAAGAAATTAACAAAATGACAAGAGTTACATGGATGAAGAGAGAAAAATAAAGATGTAAGGGAGTGGAGAAAGGAAAGGAAAAAGAAGAAATTAACAAAAATGTTGTTGGGATGAAGAGAGAAAAATAAAGATGTAAGGAGTGGGGAGTAAAGAAAGAAAGAATGACAAAATGTTGTTGGATGAAGAGAGAAAATAAAGATGTAAGGGGAGGTGGGAGTAAAGAAAGGAAAAGAAGAAATTAACAAAATGTTGTTAATAAAGGAGAAAATAAAGATGTAAGGAGTGGGAGAAAGAAAGGAAAGAAGAAATTAACAAAATGTTGCTGGGATGAAGAGAGAAAAATAAAGATGTAAGGGGAGTGGGGAGTAAAGAAAGGAAAAGAAGAAATTAACAAAATTGTTGTTGGGATGAAGAGAGAAAAATAAAGATGTAAGGGAGGGAGTAAAGAAAGGAAAAGAAGAATAACAAAATGTTGTTGGGATGAAGAGAGAAAAAAATAAAGTATGTAAGGGAGTGGGGAGTAAAGAAAGGAAAAGAAGAAATTAAATAAAATTGTTGTTACGAAGAGAGAAAAATAAAGACAAGGGAGGGGGAGGAAGAAAGGAAAAGAAGAAATTAACAAAATTGTTGTTGGGATGAAGAGAAAAATAAAGATGTAAGGGGAGTGGGAGCTAGCAGAAAGGAAAGAAGAAATTAACAAAATTGTTGTTGGGATGAAGAGAGAAAATAAAGATGTAAGGGGAGGGGAGGAAAGAAAGGAAAAGAAGAAATTAACAAAATTGTTGTTGGGATGAAGAGAGAAAAATAAAGATGTGGAGGGAGGGAGTAAAGAAAGGAAAAGAAGAAATTAACAAAATTGTTGTTGGGATGAAGAGAGAAAATAAAGATGTAAGGGGAGGGGGAGTAAAGAAAGGAAAGAAGAAATTAACAAAATTGTTGTTGGATGAAGAGAGAAAAATAAAGATGTAAGGGGAGTGGGGAGTAAAGAAAGGAAAGATGGAAGAAATTAACAAAATTGTTGTTGGGATGAAGAGAGAAAATAAAGATGCAAGGGGAGTGGGGAGTAAAGAAAGGAAAAGAAGAAAATTAACAAAATTGTTGTTGGGATGAAGAGAGAAAAAATAAAGATGTAAGGGGAGTGGGGAGTAAAGAAAGAAAAAGAATGAAAAGATAAAGAAATTAATGAAATGTTGGGATGAAGAGAGGAAAACAAAGATCTGTGGGGAGTAAAAAAGAAGGAAAAGAATGAAATCAAAAGAAAGGAAAAAGAAATTCACGAAACATTCTTGTTATGTCTTCATAGTCAGGATGTGATCAGATTTCAACCGAGTTAGCAGTGCAAATAATCTAAAAAACAAAAATCTTTTCTTCTTCCAAATGAAACTATAATCTTTTATTTTCTCAGTTGCTTTTTACTTTGTTTTGTAACATGAAAAAGCATTTTTTTTTTTTTTTTTTTTTTTTTTGTTTAGTTTTTTGATAACATATCTGCAGATTTGATATTATTTTAAATCCTAATAACAAGGGAAAAGGCATATCTTTTCTAATAAGAAAACAGATTGATAATTCTACGTATCTGATTGTTTTATTCTGATTTTGGTTTGACGGAAGAACAAACGAAAATGACAAATTATGGCCAAGATAAAATTCTTCATATTGCCATACAGAGGATCGAAGTGGAATGTCAGTGGGCGTGGAAAGTGACTTGTAAGAAAGAGAAAGTCAGTAGTAATGGGAGTTGATGCATATTGGTTTGGTTGACTGAGGTCACTGGTGGTGACGTTGACACTTGATCATCACTGTGATTCTACTTCAGTGTTGTGAGCGGTGTTCTTTAAAACATACTGGGTGGATCATGACTCATATACTTTGATTTTGTGGTAACGGTCATAATTGGATCCTTTTATATTTTATTTTTGTTTTGAGACAAGGATGTGATAGTTGGAGCTCTTGCACAGGGCAAGGAGTGACTTTTGTTTTCATTTTGCTTTTGTAGCATTCATATCTAGCCAACAGATTTTGATGTAGAGTTCATCAGAAAGAGATTTACTTTGGAGCAGTGTATAACGTGATCATACTTAAATGAGGATTTCTGACCACTGCTTTTCAACCATTTCTGTCATGCTTAGCTCTACATACATCTTCCACACTGATTTTGGTCTCATCAACGAGTCAATCAATGAAGGTTCTAATTTAAGTCTTGATATTTTCCCATGATTTGGTGTATTAAGAGATCGATTGTTTATGAACACACATTAGTCTTGGGGTATACACTTTTATTTAACTAGTGTTTTCAGCAAATTAAATTATTACACTTGGTTAACATGATGTTAACATAAAAATCACTTAAAGAAAATTTTTTTGCATGTAAAACAAAGTTAAGAAAATTGTCCCTTAAAATATAGCAAGTAGGGGTTCTTAAATTCCAGAGAAAACTGGAGAATTTCAAATCCATCAAATGCTAAACAGCCACCAAAGAAGAAAAGAGTAATTTCTGAGTATGATGATAAACTACATCTGGCTGCAAGGCATCTGATTGGGAAATTAGAATTTTTCAGGAATGTGGAACCATCTCTTAGTGTTGTTTGCAGGTCAATCTTGACTCAGGGGTGGTCTCACCTGTTAGCTATAGGGAAATAGTGAAACCCCAAACAAAAACAAGACAGTTTTAACATAATAGATTGATATGGTAAAATGACCAACAATACATTTCATTGCAAAATAACCAACAATACATTTTATCAGTAGATGAAGCCATACAATTACCTTTTAAAATAGTTGGAGACATAAAATTGTGCTCAAAGTTTTCTGCACTATTGTAAGAACTGCAACCTTGAGACTTCTGAATATTGTTTCTTATGTCTTTGTCTATGAGTGTATCAAATTTGATTAAAATCGGACCATTCCTTCTATAACCCGATTTTTTTCGATTATCGGTTTTCAATATTTATCGGGGGTACCTCGACACAAAACCTAGCTAAGAACACTTGCAGACGCTTATAGTACAACTGTGTAAATTTTCAAGAAAATCGGTTCAACCGTTTCGGAGTCTATAGGTAACGGACACACACACACACACACACACAAAACTTCATTTATTATATAAGTTTAGATATATATACACACACAAAAATAAATGCACAATAGTCATTAATATAAGTGACAGAATCTTTGTCCGTGGCTTTTCTTTTCAAATCTTTTCTTTTCACTCTTATGTAGCCCCCTGCACATCAGTGGCGTTTTCGCCTTGCTTGGGGTGATATGATTAAAAAAAAAAAAAAAAATTCTCTTCATTTTTACCTTTTTTACTTTAGTTTATTTTTTTTTCATTCTCTCTATTTTTCCCCTCTCCTATTACCAGTTTTCTTTTTGTACGTCTTCCTTCATATATGGTAAAAGTTCATATAAGCCACGTTCCTTAATTCACCTAGTTTATATGTGTACAGCTAAGCCACTTGCTATTCTATATCGATATTTCCATGGCAAATGTTCATTTAAGCTATACTCTTTAGTTTCATTAGTTGATACATATACAGCTAAGCCTCTTGTTACTCTATCACTATTTCCATGGCAAATGTTCATATGAACTACATTCCTTGGTTTCACTATTTGTGACTTTCGCAGCTAAACCCCGAAAGGCGACGCAAATTGTAACGCACCACTTACATTCTGTTTGTATTCTATTGGTGAATGCAGATGTTTCAAAGCCACTCAAACGCAACCAACAACTGATGATGAAACAAATCGAAAACCTTTGAAAAGAGTTAGCTCAAAATATTTATATTTTGACATTAAATAACCCCTAGAGGTTGATATGCCAATAAACAAAATCAAACGACCAACATGGAAGAACTCTTTCATGACATTAATCTTATAATAATACACTACAATTTTTTGAAGAGATCAAACTGTATGCCAAAATATAACTTCAACTGAACTACAACATATAACACACTTATAAACCTTTCAAATCATGTCCTTGCAAACGTGTAAATGCCCAAAAGCTGAGTATCATCTACCATGTATTTAATTGTGAAAGCATCATAAAATATCATAACATATCATATTTATATTACTACAAATCCCACAAAAATTTAAATTGCAGCATTAAAAAAACCAATAAGAAGTTGATGTGCCGTTAAATAAACAAATCAATTAATCAAACAAAAATGTGAATTTTTTTGTACAAAGAAAGAAGATTAATGACCCAAATCATTTTTTTAAATAACTTGTGATATAAGGATGTGCTTGCATTCATTTATGCACAAGTACCCTTGGGAAATGTACTAATCCATCTCTTCCCTCCAGCTATGGGTCATATAACAGGACAAATTGGATTCTAGAGCCTTGGCTGGCAACCAGTCTACCACAGAAAGTAATGGCAACCTTCTGCGGGAAATCAGTCTTTCGAGACATGATTGCCCAAATGTGTATCACATATGCCACTTAACTGTCTGACTGATATTTATTTTAACTTTGTTTAATCCTAAAATATATATATATATATATATATATATATATATATATATATTTTTTTTTTTAGTTAACATTTCAGATTCATTTTCAGGATCTGGGCTAATTTTATGCTCAGCCTTCTTTCTATCTATCTGATCATCAACTGAACACTAGTGAATATTTCTTTCCAAACTTTTTGTCACCCAGAGCTCGACTCAGTTTTCCCTTTTTAATTCAGGTGTCATCTATGACTTGATTCGTATCTGTGAAGATCCTTACTGGTTTACCTCTTGATTTTTTTCCCTATATTTGGATCCCATAGTATAGGCTGATGCACAATATCTTATTTGCTTCTTTAATAATGGTTGAAATCGTACCTGTTTTTCATACATTGTGATCATAATCTTTGGCAGGTTCCAATATAATTCAGTGTTCAACAAATGTTGTTTCTACTTGATATTTAATGCTGTTCTTAAGAGTCAAGTTTATGTACCTTCTATTTTCTGTCAGTGATTTTATCTCTGTTTAACCTGTATAAGAAGACTTTTAACCTAGAGAAGGCACTTTAAGAATTCTTTTTTAATTGTGAAATCCAGATGTTTTGTTAGTGCTATCCATGACAGTGAAATTCTAACATACCTGTATTTTTGTGAGGAGTTCAATCCTGATCCTAAATATTTTAAAAAATTGTTCTGGGTATGATGATAAACTACATCTGGCAGTAAAGCCTTTTTAATTGCTATTGTACCCAGGTTCACCCTGACTTGGAGTAATAGCACCTATTAGGGTCTCTGCTAATAGTGAACCCTCAAACTAGGATCAAAACATTTATGAAAGCATACAAATAAATTTTTATTGTAAAATATTCTAGCAATAGCTTGTAATTATAAAAAATTACAGAAGCTCCCAAAAAGCAAATTTTAACATTGAATAACCCATGAGGGATGCTGCGAATATCATGGATTGAGCATGTGAGCAACGATTAGGTCTTGGAAATGATTTAAAAAAAAAAAAAAAGGAAATTAATACTGAGCATCAGGAAGAGACAGCTGAAGTTCCTGGGACATGCAATGAGGAAGGAGGACTTGGAGAATCTGATACTAACAGGCCAGATAGAGGGAAAAAGTGACAGGGGAAAGCAGTGGATAACATATTTGAAGGACCTAATCAGGTGGATGACTGAACAAGGATTGCATAGTGTAACAGAAGGCGTGCTCAGAGCCACCAGGAATAGGGAAATGTGGAAAGCCATGATCACCTACATCCTGAAGGAACAGGGCTCATAGAAGAAGAACCCATGAGGAGTTGATATGTCATTAAACAAGTCAGTCAGTTAAATGCCATACATGATACATGCTTGGGCGATCATGTCTCGAAAATGACATGACTGACTGGTCAGATTATCCCACAGTAGGTTGCCATTACTTTCTGTGGTAGACTGGTTGCCAGCCAAGGCTATAGAACCCAATCTGTCCTGTTATTTAACCCATAACTGGAGGGAGGAGATGGATTATTACCTTCCCCAAGGGTATTTGTGTGGAAGTGAATGCAAGATATTCAACTGGAATTCAAATTTGGCTCCCCAATTTCTCGTTACAAACTGATATCCACTGCAGCACAATGCACATCTCAATTAAACAAACTAACCCGAATACTAAATAAAATCATGTACTTTGTCAGTTTTGAATGTTAAAAGATTTTCTTGATTAAAAGACATAAATTCTGTTTCAGTATCATTTACAACATCCAACTTTTTTTGCAGTAAATTCTAATTCGAAAAGAAATAGTTCCTTGTTAAATATTTCCAATTTTTATGTTTTCTCATACTGATGTGCCAAAAGTCCTGGCATGCCCATTAACATGTAGGAGCAATTGAAATGCAGTAACAATGTTACATTAATTTCTCAAGTGATTTGAAGACCTCTGGAAAGGACTGTAGCCATAGCGCCTGAGTAGTTGTGTATAGCTCACTAAAATTTGCAGGTGCAAAATCTTTTGTGAAAATAAACCTCTTCGCTTTATCCTATAAATCAGATACCATGAAGATCAGGTCACTGTTTCAGGCTAGAAAGCTTTTTTTCTCATCAGAACCCATCTTGCATATTTATAAATGTGCCATTCATCCATGCATTGAATACTGTTACTATATCTGGTCAGAAGAATCTGCAATGTAATTGATCCTGATCTGGCAACTCAACCTCAGTCATTTTCTCACTCATGTGATGTGGCTTTCTTCTGTCTTTTCTACAAATATTTTCCTGGCAACTGTTCTGACATTTTTTTTTTTTTTTTTTTTTGATGCCTTGACAACATGAATATAAACATGTTTTTGGATTTACATCTTGGTTCTACACTCTTACCATTGAAATGTAGCATTCACTTCTATTGTAACAGTTTCTTTTCTCACACTTCCCACCTGCAGAACTCCTTTCTGTTTTTATTTGCTTCCCTGATAACTACAATCTCCAAAAATTTAAATGCAACATCAATTGCTATCTTCTTGAATCCTGTTCATCTTTTATCGTTTCTTCAATACCCCCTATACCCAGGCTTTTCTCTCACTGTAAACCCTGCCTACTAGTTGTGGTCCTGTCTTTCTTGGAGTGAAATTATTAAAATATAATAATAATTAATTGGATTCAAGTCAGATAAACCTGATGGCTGAAACCGTGTACTGAAAATCAATAGATTGCTTCACAAACCAATTTTGGGAAATTTGGACCAAGCAGGCATGATGTGTTTCCCTTTGCAGCAAGAAATCATCATTGTTAGGGCACATACAATCCATGAATGTCTGCAGATGACCATAAAGCAATGCAACAATGCTTTAACTGGTTAATAATATATTTAGGCAGACTGGCAGACCCAATGAAATCATCACCAGCCTGCAATGAGACTGGTTGACTTGTCAATCAGTTAAGTGCTATATGTAATACACGCTTAGGCAATCATGTCTCTTTTGATTCATGACTGACTAGGCCAAAAATTTTTCCCACAGTAGGTTGATATTTCATTTTGTGGTAGACTGGTTGCCAACACAGACTATAGAACTCAATTTGTCCTGGTATTCAACCCATAGCTGGAGGGACATCTTTCCCAATCATATTCATGCATAAGTGAATGCAATGAATTCAACTGGAATTTGAACTTGGCTCTCTTGTTTTACATTCTGAGCTGATATCCATTGAACTACAGCCACAATACAGGCTAGTAATGAAATCATCACTAACCTACAATTTGACTGGTTGGCAACTAGTCAATAACCTCACAGGGTCTTCACCATATCTAAATCTTAACATCAGTCTGAAGCAAGTGGAAGTGTGATTCATTAGACTATTACTAGGAGAATCCACCCATCTATAGATTAAATAACAGAGCAAAGTTTGTTCTCTAGCCTTTATTGGCAATCAATTTAAGAGAAAGACAGAATTATATTCAAAACAAGGTGTGGAATCACCAGCTATAGGTTAAATGGTTTAAAGATGGCCAGATTCAAATACATCTGGAGAGAGGTTGCACCATGTCATCTCAGTAGCTGTCTATAACACCCTGATCTCTGCAGGTGCTGAATTTTTGTGCAAATAGACATCTTCATTTTGTCACATAAATAAGTGATTGGATTCAAGTCAGGTAAAATTGGTATATGCATTGGAAGTCAGTAGAATGCTTCACAAACCAATTTTGGACAACTGGAACCAAGTAGACATGCATTATCTTACAGAAATAACATATTATTGGGTTACACGATAATTGCAATAGTTATGCCTGTTCAAGAATGTTAGCTAAAAGAATTAGATCTGTCTGTATTTCTGAGATGATGTATTGTAATTATTTACACTATTTACATTGTTCAAACTGTTATCCTCATCATTGTTGCCATATTCACCTTCAATATCTGTCTATACTTCTGAAAATTAGGTATTGTAACAATTTACACTATTTACACTATTTACTTTGTACTGTTGTCCTCATCTTTGTTGCCATATTCACCTTCAAAATCTGTCTATATTTCTGAGAAAAGCTATTGTAATTATTTACACTATTTACAGTGTTTGGACTGTTATCTTCATTTTTGTTGCCATTTGGCAATGTTTCAGTCGTATGCTCCAGCCTTCTTCTAGATCTGTCTATACATCTGAAATGAGGTATTGTAATACTTTAAACTATTTACAGTGTTCGGACTGTTGTCCTCTTCTTTGATGCCATATTCACCTTCAATATATCTCTAAATTTCTGAGATGATGTATTGTAGTTCTTTGCACTATTTACAGTGTCCAGACTGTTGTCTTCATCTTTGTTGTCATATTAACCTTCAATATCTGTTTATATTTCTGAGTTGAGGTATTGTAATTATTTATACCATTTACAATATTCCAACTATTATCCTCTTTATTGTTGTCAGATTCAGTACTCAATACTTTGATTTTAGTATGTTTAACTTAAGTAACAATCTAGGCTTACATTCATGTCATGTTGCATTTATTAGAATTCAATAATATGCTCCACAAAGCAATTGTTTTATTATAATCTATCTATCGTTTTATAATAATTTAATAATAATTTATTTGTTTTATCATAATTTAATATAATTTATTTACTAATGTTGTGGCCTGTTAGGGACAAAATGAAAGACACCAAAACAAGAAAGTAGGTTGAACCAGTGTATTGGAATAGCAGAACATATATCTAAACTTATTTATAAATGGAACTTTGTGTGTGTGTGTGTCCATTACCTATAGACTCCAAAACGGCTGAGCCGATTTTCTTGAAAATTGACACAGTTGTACTACAAGCGTCTGCAAGTGTTCTTAGCTAGGTTTTGTGTTGAGGTACCCCTGATAAATATCGAAAATCGAAAAAATTAGGTCATAGAAGGAGTGGTCCGATTTTAATCAAATGTGATACACTCATAGACAAAGATATAAGAAATGATATTCAGAAGTTTCAAGGTTGCAGTTCTTACAATAGTGCAGAAAATCGATTTTATATATATATCTATAAAAGGCAAAATGTTTGTGCGTGTGTCTGTTTATCTGTCTGTATGTCTTTTATACAAATTCACAATTTTTATCCGATTCTCACCAAACTTCACATAAATATTCTTTAGGCTGAGTCTGAGATCCAGGACCATGGATTAGTTTTAAAGCTTTCATTACACATGAGCAATGCCGGGCTATCAAATAAGTTTTTTTTCATTGTAAACTAAATTTTGAAGGCTAAATAAGTCCTCTGAGTAAATGGTATTATGGCTGAGACTAAGAACTACAATTATACCTACTTAGAGCCAAACCCGAAGCAAAAACTAAAAAAGCTGAAAAAAATACAGACATACAGGCAGATAAACAGACACACACACACAAACATCTTGCCTTTTATATATATATATATATATATATATATATATATATATATATATATATATCAATTTTCTGCACTATTGTAAGAACTACAACCTTGAAACTTCTGAATATTGTTTCTTATGTCTTTGTCTATGAGTGTATCAAATTAGATTAAAATCGGCCCGCTTCTTCTATAACCCGATTTTTTTTATTATCAATTTTCCATATTTATTGGGGGTACCTCGACACAAAACCTAGCTAAGAACACTCGCAGATGCTTACAGTACAACTGTGTAAATTTTCAAGAAAATTGATTCAGCCATTTTGGAGTTTATAGGTAACGGACGTACACACACACACACACACACACACACACACACACACACAAAGTTCCATTTATAAATAAGTTTAGATTTAGATGAGATTTAGATTATGTTGAAACACCAATTCTCAGATGATCACTGAAGTCAAGCAACATTGAGCCTGGTCAGTATCTGTAATATAACAATCTGGCCCCACCCGAGGAAGGCTGATGCAAGCGAGGGTGTTTCCGGTCGTTGAAAGGAACGGATGTTTGTTTGACCTTATTTCCGGCAGTAGCGGAAATGGCTACAGAGGCAAACAGAACAGGTGTCTCTGAGAATTACGTGGGCGTGCGTGGGCGAGGCAAAAACCGGAAGAAAAAGTCCCGGTTTGGAGATTATAAAAAGATCTCGGCGCACGGATTTCACGAGACCAGACCAGAGTAGCAGTAGAGAGAGAGAGACACAACAGATACGACGACACTCCCGACAACCCTTAGAAGCGCGCTCTCTCGCTCTCTGTTCCCTAGGCTACACGGTTCATCGTCATTAATAAAAATATCACTTTATATTTTTATATATATATACGCGGTTAATTGTCGATGTAACTGGAACCAGCATTTCTAGGCGTAACATATCTAGATAGGTGACTGCTTAAAAGTACAATGTGTTGTATGCTTGGGTGTGCAGGCAGTGTAATAATAGCTCAGAATTGGAAATCAGAGAAATGAGTTCCAATTCTAATCAGGTTTTATATTCACTTACGTGCCAATAACCTTGGGATGGTATGAATTCATCTATTTTAACCCCCCCCCCCACCAAGCTATGGGTTAATATATAAGACTTACATTAGTAAATCATTATTAGTACCAACAATTTTTAAAATCTAAAAATATTTCCTGATTGTAATTAACATGAAAATGGTTGATAAACTGTCAAATAACAAATCAATCAACTAAGTGACAATCTAAGTTTCTGTTTGAATTTAAAACATTATTTTTACAATAATACACTTACTGAAACACTTTTCCTCATCTTTGTTGTTGTCACAGTCTATTTGTACCCATGAATTTCTTCAAGCAGCTGTCATATTTAATAACATTCTGTGGATTTCAAACTGGACACTTTATTCAGTCCAAGTAAGGAAACTTCTAAAGGATATCTCATATTATTTAATCATTCATGACAGTGAATTAAAAAAAATAGAATGAAACAATAGTTAACAAATAACTAAGTGCAATAGATAAATTGTTGACTAAATGACGGAACAATGAAAATAACACTGATATTTCATTTCAATAGATATGTTTACAAAAATTACACAAGAATATCTTGAAATACTAAACTGTAAATATATTCAATAAAATTACCATTGGCTTCAAGCTACATGGCCTCCAAATGACTTCAGTCTCTTACATCTCTTCCATAATATTTGCCTTCTGTTCTTCTTTGGTGTTAGGAGTTTTGTTGGTCTTCAGTTCAGCTGTGCCCCACATAAACAATGGGGTTGCAGTCTGGGGAATTAGGTAGCCGGATATTAGGGTAGCTTCCTCTCTCGCACTTCCCGCCTGTGGAACTCGCTCCTGTATTCTTGCTTTCCTGATGACTACAACCTCCAGAAATTTAAATGCAAAGTCAATACTCATCTACTAACCACTGGACTCTAGCTCTCTCCCCTCCCCTGTATAACCTTCCCTTTCTCTCCACCTATGTATCTGTCATCACACCTGCTTTCCCAGCTTTCTGTTGTTCCTTTCTAACTAGTTTGTACTCCTCACTCTTTTCTAATTAATCTTTTTACATTTATGTAACCCCCTGCACATCAGTGGCGTTTCCGCCTTGCTCGGGGTGAAATGATTAAAAAAAAAAATGTGGGCCCAGAAATTGTCTGACAGCTTTGACTGAGTTCTCCTGCTTGTGTGGCATGGTGCAGAGTCCTGTTACTAGACACTGGATCTTTCAGCAGCCACCCTCTTGATCCAAAATAACACTAACTCATCAAGGAACTTGAAGTAGGCTTCCATGTTGAGTCTGGGGCCCTCATTAACAAACTCAGGAGTTGTTTACTTAATGCAATCAGTGAGTTTTTCAAGCTGCCATATCTTGGTAATCACCATGAAACTCGTTAAACTATTTTTGATTCCTCTACACTGTCTTTTGTCAAGCTGTAATTACCCAATAAACTCTGTTCAAGATGACCCTTAACCAAAAATTCAGATTGAATAAAGAATTAATTTAAGTATTTCAAGATTGTTAGTGAACATTTCAGTCTGAATTTCTGGAATGAGAAATTATTTTTTGCTTTATTAATATCCACATCTTTGTTGTTGTTGCCACAACATTTAAGCTGTTGTACCCTCCTGTATTAATCTGGTGCTTGTTGACATGTCTAAATTTCTGGTAATTTCAAATATGATTTTTTATTCTATCAATAATGGTTGATTGTTCTCATTCTCCTAAACTTGTCTAGGGATATATTGTATTCTCTCACTGAGGCTCCACTGAGTGCCTATTGAGATTTAAAGTCAACCCAGACCCCAAGTGGAACTCATACATACAATCCATTATTAAAGATACTGGAAAAATTGTTGGTTTCATGTACCACTCAAGTACCTGACTCCTGGTACCCTCTACCTTTACCAGAGCCAGTTCAGGCTGAAAATGGAGTATTGCTGCCATGTATGGGGAAGATCTACTCATTCCTCACTTTTTAGTTCAATAGAGTTCAAAAGTGTATCCACGGCCTTGTGGGTGATGAACTGTTTTCCATCCTACAAGCTCTTTCCCCACAGAAAAAATTTTGAAGCCTCTCAATGCTCTATGACTTTTTTAATGGAAAGTATTCAGGCAGACTACATTCCTTAGTTCCACTTTCATGGAGAAGATTGTCATGCTACGTACATTGTAACAAACCATCCTCTTTCCCTCTATATTTCATCAGTGAGACGTTTCTTCCCACAAACCACTGATTTGTGATAACAACTCTGAAGAAGATGCTTCCTTGATTACTATAATCTTAACCTGTTCATGTTAAGGGCCAACTGTTATCTTCCCTACATATCTCCATATACTGTGCCTCTTACTCTGTGACCCTCTACCTGGATTGTCTTTTGGCATTTGTACAGGATGAGCACAACATTGTACACCCTTGTGTAAATTAATTGAACCAAAACATCATCCTAGGATCTTTCACACTTTCCATGGTCATGAATACGCAGTATCTTGGCGTTGTTTTTCTCTTCCCACCGCATTTTACTTTGTTTTAGACTGATAGATCCAGTTTGTTCCTTCACTTTGATGACATGACTGACAGCTGAAAGACTAACATCAACAATATCCGCAATCCCTTTGTAAGTCTTGCCAGTGTGTTCGTGTAGCGTTACAATTTTTTGTACACTTTCTTGGAGCAACGTCTATCGCAGATGGCAGTTGTAGGTCAACTAATCAACAGTTGAGAAATTAGTGTCCTGGTGGGATAAAAAAACATCTGACACAGTCACAGATGAAACAATATTTTTCAAGGCCAAACAAATGTCATCATACACCCCAAAAAATAGCTTCATATCACTGCACACTACTGCGAATAATCTAAGAAAATAGGAGAAATCGTTTATACCCTGTCACTCCAGTGGGTCTAAAATTGACCATTTGTTGAAAGAAAGGAAACTAAAGCAGTTGTTTCAATTAATTTTCACAGGGGTGTATATAGATTCATATTATGGTACAATACTGCAAATGACCTAATCTTGAGAACAAGTAGAAACGGATTACACCGTGTCAGTCCAGTGGATCTAAAACTGATCGTATAGTAAATGAAAGAAACGAAAGCAGTTTTTTTTTAATCATATCACCCCCTGCAAGGCGGTAATGCCACTGATGTGCAGGGAGTTACATAAGAGTGAAAAGATTAGAAAAGAGAAAGCCGGAAACCACATCCTAAACAGGGAACAAGGGATGAGCCTCTACACCTGTTCAATAGAGGTGGGTGGAGTGTGAATGTTCAATAGAGGTGGGTGGAGTGTGAATGTTCAACAGACGTGGGTGGAGTGTGAATGTTCAATAGACGTGGGTGTTTTCAATTCATTTGCGCAAGGGTGTAAGAAAAATACTTCTTTTGCAATGTTTATTGTTTTAAAGTAATAATGAGTTAGTTAAGTGCCATACTTAGGCGATCATGTCTCGAAAGGAACATGACTGACTGGGCAGAACATTTTTTTTGCTGTAGGTTGCCATTACTTTCTACAGCAGACTGGTTGCCAGCCAAGGTTACAGAATCCAATCTATCCTGATATTTAACCCACAGCTGGAGGGAGAATTGAAGGATTCATACGGGTATTTTCGCGTATGTGAATGCAATGCGTTCAACTGGAATTCGAAATCGGCTCTCCGATTTTCATGTTCCGAGCCGATATCCACTGCCCCACAGCGCACATCCATGAAGATAAAGAACAATTAACCTTAAAACACCACATTTCTCAGGTTTTAAAACTTGGGCAGAAGTTTTTCTCGCAGTAAGTTGCCATTACTTTCTGCGGTAGACTGGTTGCCAGCGAAAGCTATAGAACCCAATCTGTCCTGCTATTTAACCCATAGCTGGAGGGAGAATTGAAGGATTTATACCTTTCCCAAGGGTATTTGCGAGTATGTGAATGCAATGTATTTAACTAAAATTCGAACTCAGCTCTCCCATTTCTCGTTCCGAGCCGATGTCTATTGTCCCACAACGTACATTCCGAAGTAATAATTAGAATTTCGATAAAGAAAATGTATATTATTAAAGTAATAATTAGAATTTTAATAGTATGCATTTTCTTTGTTCTTGAGAATTGACAACAAAGATGTCAAACACTAATTTATCAAACTGTTTATTTACAAGATTCATTTTATATTTACAACACTATAAAAATATGTGTGAACAAAGTACAATGCAATATTTATTTTATACTATTTTATACAGAAATGAATTTGCAAGTAGGGACATATGCTCGAAGAAACAGCTACCTAAAAATAGAAATGAAAAGAAACTATCAATCACTCAATTTTTTACCAAATGAAGAATTATGAATAAAAGAAATAATTTTATTTTCATTGTATGCTTCTTTGTTTAAAAAAAAAAAAACTGAGAACGAGAGAATTATCCAAAAACAAAAGACATAAAAAAATTGCTTGTATTCAGCCAAGATCCGACTCTAAATGTGAAAGCAATTTAGTTCTATCTATGCTGACAAGGAATTATCAGCCATCTTCCAAATGGAATTAAAAAAAGAATTCTACAGAATTGCCAACAAAATCTTTGGTAATCCCATACCATTTATTTTCTTCCTCTCTTCTTTGTACAATTTTTTTTTCAAAGTCGCCGAGTAAAAAATATGCTGTGAAGGTGCATTAAAACGTTTTTCAGCCTTTTATCATTTTATTTATTTATTTATCTATTTATTTTTTTTTTTTTTTTGGTGCTGCTTTTTGCCTTCATTCCACTGAGATTTCTTTATTCAAGTCCTTCCATTGACCAAACATCTTTTGTTTTCATTTTGCATTTTTTTTCTCATTCTGTCTTGCTCTCTTTTGTCATGGCAACCAATCCTTTGCATTTATGAGATTGTAATTTAAAACCAGTTCCTTGCTTTCACCTCCTTTTGGTCTAAATCCAAGAGTTAAGAACGGTAAGAGAAACGGCGAAAAAAAAGATCTTTCTTCACGAAGAACCATAAAGAAGGGACAAAATTCGATGGGTATTTCCAGAAGACCATCTTTTGTCTTGAGAGAACGACCCGGACGCTGAAATCCAAGTCTTTTCTGCACAGTACAATCCCTGTAGGATTCCAAGATGAATTTATTAAAACAAACGCAAAATAACAATAATTTAGTTAAGTATTAGAAGAAAAAAAAAACACAGGAAAAAAAAAAAAGGAAAATTTAGAATTCTAATCTAGAAAATTATTTAGTTTCAACTTAAATAGCAGACTGTTAATGTTTAAGTGATTCAAACCTTTTTTTTTCTTCAAAAACTATTTCTTAATACACAGTTTGTTTTTAATTCCAAGGAACAATACTTGGAGTATTGTTTAAACGTAAAGAACGATACCTAAATGATAGCTTACTTGAATAAAACGCTTAAATGATTGTTTAATTGTTAATAATGTAGGGACCTCGGTGATGCGCGATAAATTGATCTTGTGCCAAGCACGTCCGAAGTCCCCACAATTAATATATCAGAAGGTTGGATGTTGAAGTGTGGAAGGATAAAATATTTCGTTTGTACATTAAAGTAAAGATTTATTAACAGAATAACAAAATTGTAAGAAGAAAAATATAAGTGAAATTTCGTTAACTGAACATTATAACATATTTGTGAGAAGAAAAATGTTCATATAGAAAATGCATGTAGTTTAAATTGTTCAAAGAGAAATGTAAGGATTTAAAATGTCCACAGAAATTAAGAGTTCATGGTTGACAGTAGTAAGTAGCTAAACGTCTAGTGCGTATACGGATAGTAGCAGAATGTGAAGTCTTATGTTCCTTCCCCTTTTTGGTAGGTGGACGATAGGGTGAGGAAGAAGGTAAAACAAATGAAGAAATTGTAGTTTCAGTGTCCTGTTGGTGTTGTTATCTTTGGCTGCGTGGAGTAAAAATGCAGAAAAAGAAAATTGGAAGAAAAGGTCGAATGAATTTGTGACGCGCCCTTATATCCGGGTTGGCTTCTTAAAATTTCTTTTGTTACATTGATCCGTCAGCTAACCGCTCCCATGTTGAACTTATTTTGAACGATCACGGAATGTGGTTAAATAGTGTATTATCGTCAAGTGACCGGCTCCGGGAGTATTTTCTTCTTTAGGCGTGAAAAAAAAAATTTGACTAACGTCATATATCAATTTTTGATTTCCTATCCAATCAGAATCCAGAATTTTCCTTTCATACTGACTTGTAACATTTGCCTTGGTCTGGGTTTTCCAAAATCTTTTTAGTCGTTTGAATCCGATTTTGCGGGTGTGCAATTTTGCTTTGTGTGTTTTTAGTTAACTGTTGGATGATATAGGATTTGTATCCTATAATAACGACCCCTGGATGCTTGAATTGAATTGCAAATAACGACCCTTAAAGGATAGTTTAATAGAAAATAACAACCCTTAGATGATTATTTAATTGCATATAATGTTCGTAACAGATTGTTTAATAATTGTAGGGGCTTCGGTGATTCTTGTCAAATTGGCCTTGTGCCAAACACAATCGAAGACCCCCACAATTTAAAATATCAGAAATTTAGATGTTGAAATGTGGAAGGATAAAATTGTTTGTACATTAAAGTAAAATTTTTATTATCGAAACAGAAATCACGTATTTGTAAAAAGGAAGTGAAATTGTATATACAGAACAGATTAACATAAATGTCTAAGGAAATGTTCAAAGAGAAAATGTATGTAATTAAATGTTCCACAATAATTCAGTTCGTAGTTGATAGTAGTATAATGTGTGTATGCAAAAAGATTAAAAAGGTTTTTCCAATAAATAATGATACTTCGATTATCTTTACTAGTAAAAAATATTCTTAAGTCTGTGTTATTTTCCTTTTTATGAGCGGAGATAAAGTGAAAAGGAAAGTGAGTTAATAAAGAAGATTGTACTTATCAAAGTCAGTTGAATAATCGTGTTCTTGTTTTCTTTGACAATGTGTGGGTGAAGACGAAGAAGGAGGGAAAAAAACGAATTTGTGACGCGCCCTTACGTCCGGGTCGGTATATTAAATTTTCTTTTGTCACACTGCGACGAGGTCCCTCGGATTCGCTTCCATGTCGGACTGATTTGACCGGTCAAGACATCTGAAGAAATAGTGGATTTTAGTCATGTCATCGGCTCCGAACAGCATACCCATTTTCTAGGTATGAAAAAAAAATAACCGGGTCATAGGTCAGTTTGCTATTTCCTATCCAATCAAAATCTTACTTTTAACACTGATTAGTGAAATTTGCCTTGGTTTGATTTTTTTTCAAAATGTTTTTTGTTGTGATTCGATTTTGCGGGTGTGTAATTTTACATTTTTCGTTTGAGTTGCTAGGTTATATAGGATTTGTATCCTATATAATAAATATAGATCCTTGGATGATTGCTTAATTGAAAATAACGACCTCTAGAGATGATTGCCAAGTTGTAAACAATAACCCAATATTATTGTTTAATTAAAAAGAACAACCCCTATATGATTATTTACTCGTAAATAACGACCGCTGGATAATTGTTTAATTGTAAACAACGATCCTAGATTATTTATTTGCAAAGGACGACACTTAAATGATTGTTTACTGGTAGAGAACGATCCCAATAGGATTGTTTAAGTGTAAATAACGATCTTTAAATGATTGATTACTTGTAAAAACGACTATGAGATGATTGTTTACTTGCAAAGAACGATTATTAGATGATGGTTTTCTTGTAAAATATATTTCTTAAAGGATTCTTTCCAAGTAAAGAATGATACTTCGATTAACTTTACTAAAACAGAATATTCCTAAATAATTGTTTAATTTTAAATATAGTGGGTTATCTATTCTTTTCCAGTTTATAGTGGAGCCCGTTCTAGTGAAGGGTAGTAATAGTAGTATATTGTTGAAGATTGACGGAATTTGGCCTTGTTGTAGATAGCCCACTATAAGTCATAAAATTATTATAAATCAAGAAAAGCAAATTGAGTTGAAAAATAACATTTTATATATACACATATCAATTAAGGTTTTTACAATTAAAGTAATACTTGAAGTATAGGTCCAACGGACGTTAAAATGTTCATGGCAATAAAATGCTGAAAAGAGAATTAATACTTAGGTATGTAGGAGCGCTGTAAGTAAGGAAATTCTTTGATGTATTCGCTCCTTAGGTCAGTAAGTAGTTTTGAGACAGCGAATAAAGAAAATAGAGTTAAGGGAGGCAAGGATAATAAGCCGCTTGACTTAGGTCAAGGGGATACTGATTACACTCCTCTCTCTCGAGTCAGTCCGTGTGTGTCGGCCTGCGTCGGTCAGTCTGGCGATGCTTTCTGTATCGGCTTTCTATTTCGACTGTTTGGATCGCAGGTGATCATTTGGGAATTCATATCCGTATTTGATTCTGGGCTTCCCATTGGCCGATAAATAAAATTCGCGTAGGCTCGCAAACTGGAAATTGAATATTTAATTAATTTTTAGTTTTCAACCGGAACATCTTCGCGAAGCCAGCTGCGCACCGACGACTTTTGGTCATTTGCTTTTTGGTTGTGAGAGCGCAAACATCAGGTCCCTCGCTATGCTCGGTCGGTATCACCACATAAACATGATTGCAACCTCACTGAACGAACTCGGTTTTCAAATGAAAATAATTTTCTTATTGGCGTTGATCACTACTTTGTCCTCGAAATTAAGAACATATTTTCTATTTTACATTCTCAACTACAAGTATCTTCCTGTGTCAGAACTGAAGGCCCAATTCAAAATGTTCAAATTTTAGAAATTTTTGTAGGAAATCTAAAAGTAATTATCATTCATAATAAATTCCTTTCATTAATTTTGTTGTATAAAAGGATACATTTGCTTCTATATCAGATTAATTTTGTTACAAATTGTTATGGATTCCAGTATGGAGATAGAAAGTAGGTTATATTGAACGTAATATACAAACTGGAACGCGAGTTTGTCAAATTTAGGAATACTATTAGTAGAAATAAATATATAAAAGTCTTGAAGTGAAATAGTATGTCCGGGTAACTTATTCTAGCTGAGTGGAGCTCAGAGCTAGTCTGGTCTCTGGGTAACTTCGGTATCTGTCGGAAATCTTCGATAACGGTAACGGATATCTACGAATTACTCTCCACTGTCAACTGCAACTACAACTGAGATTCCAGATCTTCCACAGTTCTCTCAATGGCAGGATTTTATATACACTCAGTCGAGTCCATTGTCATATACAAAAGTCACTGACTCATTGTTAAAAATAAACGAATTTTCTCGAATTTACAAACTTTGCTTAACACATACATAAAATTTGCGAAATTTCACACCTCGATGCGAAATGTTTTTCGGCCAATAAGAAACATCTAAAAACAAAATAGAACTGCCAGAATCACATTCGGGAATGAATTCCCAAACGACATGTTCGGAGCCCCACAAAACGAAATAAAAGACGGAGCAAGCTCGACTGTTGCCACAGAGATAAAATGACAAACGTCAAGCAATCGCTATTATCATCTTTATCTTTCTCTCTCACCTCCTTCCTTTTCACCATTCACCCTGAGCAATAACTTCAAAGACAATCTTACCCAACAATAAACGCTCACACATAGATACGTTCCTGCCTACGTACACATAAGCCCACTCTTGCAAAGACTACTACGAACTCTTCATACCCTTAACTTCCTAATACTGTTTCTCATTGAACATTTAACTTCTACCAATTCATGTTATTCTTTTCTATTAATAAATTTCTATTTAAACATGCAAAAGCTATACTTTTATTTTTCCACAAATCCACCTTCTGATAATTCTGGATGAATCCTGTAAGTTGTAGGAAGTTTGGTTATGATTCACACAAGACCAATTAAAAAAAATAACCATCTCCTTACTGCTTCAAAGAACTGTGGTAAAAATTCGACATAATTTTTACCAGTTAAAGACAAAAATGCAGATTACGCAATAAAGATTAGTTCATCATTAATGTATTTGCTTTTTAAAAGCATAAACAGTAGGTTTTAATCGACCTTTTTCAACTTCCTTTATATATATATATACACACACACACTTTAACTCCTAAAAAGCAACTTCATTAATGATAAATTAATTGCATAATCATATATATATATATATATATATATATATATATATCCGAGTGAATAAGGAACGAAGAAAAAAATGTTTTTTACAACGTCTAAAACATTAATTTAAAACAGTGCTCGATATATATATATATATATATATATATATATATATATATATATATATATATATATTTTAATCATATCACCCCGAGCAAGGCGGTAATACCACCGATGCGCAGGGAGCTACGCAAGAGTGAAAAAACTGGAAAGGAGAAAGCCGGAAACCACATCCTGAACAGGAAACAAGGGATGAGCCTCTTCACCTGTTCGATAGACGTGGGTGGAGTGTGAACCGGGCGATAGTTTAGTCTATCTACTCCAATTGAATATATGGAGCTTTGAAAGTTTATTACTTATTATTTATTATTATATATATTATATATCGAGCACTGTTTTAAATTAATGTTTTGGACGTTGTAAAAAAAAATTTCTTCGTTCCTTATTAAATCGGATAACCTGCTCCTACATAAAGTAGAGCACTTTTACCATCAAGATAAACATTGGACATGGATAAAGTAAATTTCGACATTTCGCTAAAAAATATTCCTATTCCAAACAAACAGGAACACTTTCAAAAGCTGGTCCTAATAACTGAAGACCTAATACGAAGGATGAGATGGAAGGCACATTTCTTCATTAAAGGCTATGGAGCTTCAGATAAGGGCACATTCGGATTTAAAAACCTAAAAACCGCACTTCTCATAGAAAAGCTTTTTAACTTCGAGAACGACTTATTCGAGATCTTAAACAAAATCACTTTTCACAAACACAAAAACAAATTTCTAAATCACTTGGACACACTAGTAACATAAACGAATCTAATAAGGTCTTTGTCAAATCAAGTAAAACATCGAATTTCTATAAAATGGACCCCAAGGAGTACAAAGACCTGATTAAGAAAAAATTAACAAAAAACTACAGGAAAATTAACACGGAGCACCAAGACCACAGAGATAGAATCAACCACTCAGACAAACAAATTACGGATAAACTGAAAATAAGCGACAGAGTACCCAAAATTGCAACAAAGGAGGCCTACATACTTTTAAAAGACCATAAGGCGGAATTCTACCGAAAATTACCCACTAGAATAATGAACCCTACAAAATCAGAAATCGGTAGAATCACTAATGTAATATTAGAGTCAACCAACAAATAAGGAAAAAATCCAACTCATGCAATGGAGGGGTACAATGGGTGTAATCAAATGGTTCGAGAACCTTGGAGAAAAAATAATGCCAATTTCTTACAATTTGACATCGTGGATTTTTACTCACCGATATCTGAGGGCTTTTTCAATCTTGCCCTGGAATTCGCAGAATTCTACTCCGACATCTCAAAGGATGAAATCAAAATAATTTTGAACTGTAGAAAATCAGTTCTCATCCACAACAACGAACAGTGGACAAAAAATTCAACGGATAATTATGATTTATCTATGGGAGCCCTGGATTCTGCAGAATATTCAGATCTAGTCGGATTATTCCTATTATACAACCTCACGGCGTGTAAAGAAATTGACACTAACAATATAGGACTCTATAGAGATGACGGACTCATGATAATAAATAAATTTACTGGAGTTAAGGTTGATTAAACTAGAAAATTAATCCATAATTAATCCATAAAGTCTTTAAATCCTTTGGTCTTAACGTAGTAATTAACCCCAATATCAAGCAAGTTGACTTCCTAGACATAACATTAGACTTAGTATCGAACACTTTCCAACCTTACATGAAAAATAATGCTAACCCAATTTACATAAACCCCAATTCTAATCACCCACCATCCATTATCAAACATATCCCATCATCAGTGGAAAGCCGGATTAACATACACTCCTCCAGTAAAGAAATATTTGATAAACACAAAATAATTTACGATAGAATCCTTAAAGAAAGCTGATATCAATCATCAACAATTAGTTTTGTCGAAAAATTCAGGAGTTCAAAAAGCAAAAATAGAAACAGGAAAATCATATGGTATAACCCTCCTTTTAATCAGTCAGTTAACTTCAAGCTGGATCATAAATTTCTTAAACAAATAGATAAGCATTTTCCTAAAAATAACCCTCTAAGCAAAATCTTCAATAAAACTAAGCTATAGCAGCTCCAACAATCTAGAAAAAATAATTAAAGTACATGACAGTAAAATATTAAAAGCACACAACAAAAATAACTCCAACACTAATACCAGTACGACCCATAATTACAACCTCTGTAACTGTAGAAACTATAACCAATGCCCCATGACCAATAAATATTTAACGAAATCCCTGATATATATGTGTTCGATCTCATCCATGGAGAATCCTAAAGATGAAAAAATGTATATCGGAAATACTATGAACGTATTTAAAAAGCGATTTTACAATCACCTCTCATCCTTCAATAACAAAGAAAAACAAAACATGACGTCTCTCTCCAAATACTTTTGGAAGTTAAAAGACGAAAATAAAACACATAAAGTTAAATGGAAAATCCTCAAACAAGCAAAAACAGCTAAATCAACAAAGGAACCATGTTTCCTATGTCTTCAAGAAAAAACTGAAATCATTAAATATATAAATAGCAACAAGCTTTTAAACCAGAGGCATGAAACCACAGTAAACTGCAAGCACATTAAAGAACTAACCTTACAATCATGCAAAAAATACTACAAAAGCCAGAGCTAGGAACCCTTAGAAATGATACACCTTCATAGTACTAACACTCTTACACACACCACAAACCGTGATATAATTTAAAAAATTAAAATTTTTATAGAAAAAATTAATTTCCTAAATTCAAAATTAAGGTTAAATATAAAAAATTAGATTATAAAAAACGTGCTTAAATATACACATTAAATTTTACCTATTACCTTAAATACAAACATACCTATTACCTTAAATACAACATTAAATCGTACCTCCTACATTAAATTCTACCTATTACGCACCCATTACCTACTTACCTATTACCTTAAATACTAACATTAAATTTTACCTCTTCCATTAAATCTTACCTATTACACACCACAAACTGTGATCTAATTTAAAATTTAATAGAAAAAATCGATTTCTTAAATCCAAAATTAAGGTTAAATATGCAAAATTAGATTAATTATAAAAACTGCTTAAATACCAGAATATTCTATAGTTGTACAAATAAGCAGTAAGTCCAATCCCATCCCTTTCCATCCCTTACACCTCCCTATTCTGCTCCTCTAAAAAATTCAAAGGATAAAGTCTAGTCGCAAGATCATAAAACTTACATCCTATCTGCTAATGTTAAATCTGTCTACAAAATTCCCAGACACTCATTAATCAACTATATTCCCTACCCACATCATTTTCTTCAAAATTCAAACGGACAATTCACAAGACTTATACCCTTATCACTAACCCCTACCAACATCCCACACACAACTCACCAAATATAAGAAAAGAGGCTTTCCATTCCTATCCACACCACCTGATGAGATATTGTAGTTTCAATGTCGAAACAAATGTACAATTTGTAGTGGATATATAAAAAATTTGTACATGTTCTAGAATATATATATATATATATATATATATATATATATATATATATATATATATATATATATATATATATAATCAGTTTAGTTAAGTGCCATATGTCATTCATGCTTAGGCAATGACGTCTCGAAAGAAACATATTTGCCAACGAAGGCTACAGAACCCAATCTGTCCTCGT
The DNA here is from genome assembly GCA_037127315.1 of Ascarosepion bandense. Classification (NCBI taxonomy): domain Eukaryota; kingdom Metazoa; phylum Mollusca; class Cephalopoda; order Sepiida; family Sepiidae; genus Ascarosepion; species Ascarosepion bandense. Next base: position 3,397,091 of record JBBBDQ010000423.1, on the reverse strand, counting down.
ATTTAACCCATAGATGGAGGGAGAATAGATGGCTTCATAACATTTATTAAGGGCATTTGTGCATAAATGAATACAACGAATTCAGTTGGAGTTCGAACTCGGCTCCCCGATTTCTCATTCCGAGCCGATATCTATTGCACCACAACGCACTTATATATATATATATATATATATATATATATATATATATATATATATATATATATATATTGTGTGTGTGTGGCAATAAACTGTTTAAACAAAGTAAATAGTGTGTGTGTATATATATATATATATATATATATATATATAGTGAGGTGAAGAGTTGAGGGGAAAATTTGTAGATGAGCTGAGAGCAGTTGGGACATTAACCAAATCTGCTATGGCCAAGGTTTTGTTTTTCTATTAAAAGATCGGATTACTCTCCTGAAGATAGTCACTTATGTAATTACTGAACAGGTATAGGTTACTCTGGAGGGAACCACTCTAACAGCAAACGCCGGTCTGCCAGTGAAATGGTAATTGCAATAACGCTGCCAAAGCAACCGCCACCACTACACGAACCCCACCTCCCGCCCACAAGCTCTCAAGCCTCTACCTCCCCACCATTTCTTCCCTTTCCAATTCATTTCTACTTCCATTCAACTCACGTCCCCGTTTAAATGTAAATGCAATCCCCGACAGCCACAACTGTCTGCATCCGCGCAAATGACATCAGCAAGGACAATGGATGGGACAAGAACAATTTTCGTCGTCCTTCAAGAAGGACTATCTTGTTTTGTCGCAAACAGTTTTATATGCAAGTTACGAGGACGAATTAATATATAAAAATGTCTAAAAAAAAAAGGTTAAAATTTATAGTAAAGGGTTCTACTGAGTCCTACTTGTTATTACAAAAAAAGTTTTAATTCATGAAGCAGTTGTTAAGTAGAGAAATTAGAAATAGAATGTTTGGAAGGTTCCAGACGTTCTATTTTTAATTTCTCTACTTAACTACTTCATGAATTAAAACTTTTTGTAATAACAAGTAGGACTCAGTAAAATCCCTTATTATAAATTTTAACATATTTTTTTAAGACATTTTTTATATATAAATTATATATATATATATAAATTCATCCTCGTAACAATGCAGTACAAGCAGATGTTTTTCTATTTTTCAAATTACATTTTTTTAATCATTTCACCATATGCAAGGCGGTAACGCCACTGATGCGCAGGGGGCGACATAAGAGTAAATATACAGCAGCTAGAGAAAAAAAAGCACTAACAAAAAAACAAACTTTAAAAATATGCCTTACCCGGATAGAATTAAGATTTAGTCTTTTCCTCATTGAACGTCTTAGACATAATTTGACCCAGATATTAGTAAATTTTAAAAAGTGAGGAGCCCAAGTGCATGTAAATGGACTAAGTCCAAAAAAATACCTGATCCATGTATGTAATGTCATGTTAGTGTTGATATTCCACCGATCTTCCATCTTTGGTGCGAAAAGGGAGGTACTACTGCAGAGTTGAAATCTCTAGAATCAAACATCTCTCATTTATGTATTGTTTTCAGTTTGAAGAGAGAATCACAGTTGAAATATAAAATGTAGTTTGTCCATCTGAAGACAAGTACAAAACTTTAATCCTTAACATGATGACCAGGGACTAAAGAATTGTTGATCTTTTGACACGATGACCAGGGAGTAAAGAAACGTTGATCACCTGACACGATGACCAAGGAGTAAAGAAACGTTGATCCCCTAACACGATGACCAAGGAGTAAAGAAACGTTGATCCCCTAACACGATGACCAAGGAGCAAAGAAACGTTGATCCTTTAACACGATGACCAAGGAGCAAAGAAACGTTAATCCCCTAACACGATGACCAAGGAGTAAAGAAACGTTAATCCCCTAACACGATGACCAAGGAGTAAAGAAACGTTAATCCCCTAACACGATGACCAAGGAGTAAAGAAACGTTAATCCCCTAACACGATGACCAAGGAGTAAAGAAACGTTAATCCCCTAACACGATGACCAAGGAGTAAAGAAACGTTAATCCCCTAACACGATGACCAAGGAGTAAAGAAACGTTAATCCCCTAACACGATCATCAAGGAGTAAAGAAACGTTAATCCCCTAACACGATCATCAAGGAGTAAAGAAACGTTAATCCCCTAACACGATCACCAAGGAGTAAAGAAACGTTAATCCCCTAACACGATCACCAAGGAGTAAAGAAACGTTAATCCCCTAACACGATCACCAAGGAGTAAAGAAACGTTAATCCCCTAACACGATCACCAAGGAGTAAAGAAACGTTAATCCCCTAACACGATCACCAAGGAGTAAAGAAACGTTAATCCCCTAACACGATCACCAAGGAGTAAAGAAACGTTAATCCCCTAACACGATCACCAAGGAGTAAAGAAACGTTAATCCCCTAACACGATCACCAAGGAGTAAAGAAACGTTAATCCCCTAACACGATCACCAAGGAGTAAACAAAAGTATAGCTACAGTGGTACTGACTGTCTAGTCAATGTACACCAAATATTTTTGTAAAAGGGAACGAGTAATATTACTGTTACCATTGCACTCTTTAAAAATTATAAAGCAAGAAGTATAAATTTAAAATTTTGGCGTTGACCTTCTCTTTGTGTGAATGTGTAGTTACACTGATAGAAACAGCACTTTAGTTTAATAAATTTATAAAGGAGAAAGGCGTCACACAATCATTTTTTTCACTTTGTCACTTATTTTATCTCAACTTATCATGAATTTGACTACATTTACTATGATATTTATTTATTTATCTGCGAAACACTCATCTTCATTTGATATTCAGTGCTAAAACTTGGGCGATGTTTAAAATGGATACACAAATCATTTAATGAATTAGCAGATGTTGACAGTACATGTGCACAATGGGCCTCTTCTGCTGTTTAACGCGTTTCAGATTTAATGTTGCAATTATTTCTGTTTTCTGCATGACGCCGGTGCTTTTTTTAAAAATATGTTTTACCACCCCTTTATTTGTTCATTTTATTTTTATCTTTTTGTTTTTTTAATCATATCACCCCGAGCAAGGCGGTAACGCCACTGATGTGCAGGGGGGCTACGTAAGAGTGAAAAGTTTAGAAAAGAGAAGGCCGGAAACCACATCCTAAACAGGGAACAAGGGATGAGATTCTACACCTGTTCAATAGATGTGGGTGGAGTGTGAACCGGGCGATAGTTTAGTCTATCTACACCAATTGAAAAGAAAATAAATAAAAAGAAAAGAAAAGTGAAAAGATTGGAAAAGAGCCGGAAACCATATCCTAAACAGGGAACAAGGGATAAGCCTCTACACCTGTTCAATAGACGAGGGTGGAGTATGAACCGGGAATGGGTGCTGGATTAATAATAGTTAAATATTCTTAACTGTTACGCATGTAGTATGGCTAACTTTTATAACTCAGTAATGAGTTTGGTTCTCATTTGTTGATCATTACTACTGAATAGTGACATTGGTTTTCACTAGCTAACCCCACACAATTTTCGACACTAAATAACCCAACAATTGATTAATTTAAAATGGGCAAACGACGGCAGGTAAAATATACACCACGTGTATTTTGATCTCTTTTTTTTAAAGCTGTCTATGCATGAGCAACCCAAAATGCCAAATACAGGTGGGGGATACTAGAAACAAGCAAGTACAATAATTTAAATTGCTAGGAAGTGTTCTAAAAGTGCGACACAGAGATCCGAAGGTGAAATGGCGTGGCGAAGACAAAGTACTTTAAGTAAAGTACTAAGACAAAGGAAAATTTCACTAGAAACAAAGAGTGCTAGATTGCTATGTGCCGTCAGTTCTTCAATACGGCAGTGAATGTTGGACAATATCATCGAAGATGAAAGGAAAACTTGAAGCAACTGAAATGTGGTTCTACAGAAGGATGCTGCGGATATCATGGATCGAGCATGTGAGCAATGATGAGGTGTTGAAAAAGATGGAAGCGAAAAGGAAGTTAATACTGAGCATCAGGTAGACAGCTGAAGTTCCTGGGACAAGCAATGAGGAAAGAGGGCTTGGAGAACCTGATACTGACAGGCCAGATAGAGGAAACAAGAGACAGGGAAAAGCAGCGGATAACATATTTGAAGGACCTGATCAGGTGGATGACGGAACGAAGGTTGCGTGGTGTAACAGGAGAAAGCATGCTAAGAGCCACCAGGGATAGGGAGATGTGGAAAGCCATGATCGCCTACGTCCTGGAAGAATGTTTTTTCATTTTTAACTGCATTTTTGAAGAAGCTTTGTCTTTGTGGCTTTTATTACCTTGCTTAAGATGAAATATAATAAACTTTTTAGTGGGCAATTCATCTTTTCCTTGCTTGCATTTCTTGCTAATACCTTTGCTTAACATCCTTTATTTAATGCTAGTCTTTGATAATATATGCCGTCTCCTTTTCATGACTTCAAGAGTTTAATATCATCCAAATTTTCTTTTCTTCTCTCTCTTCCTTTGAGAAAGCCTTTCTCGCTGATGTCCTCCCCATAAGGAGTTTCACTCTTTGAGTTTTTCCCAACTTTTATATTTTATTTAAATATATCAGCATATGTTGCATTGAAAATTGAGTCATTATAAAGATTATTGCGCTGAGGTTTTGATTGTTTTGTTTTTGAGGCTTAACGACCTATCAATCCTTATGGGATCATTTTAAGGTCATAACCAGTGATTTTGGGTAAGGTTATTTTATTTTTACAACGTTTTTCTTTTCACCATTCATTGGGATTTGTTTTTTAAGAGCAGGGAGCCCAAGTCCTACCCTTGTTATTTAACCCATAACTGGAGGGAATGGACGGATTAATACCTTTCCCAAGGGTACCAGTGCTTTAGTGAATGCAGAGTATTCAACTGGAATTCGAACTCGGCTCACCGATTTCTTTTTCCGAGCCGATATCCACCGCACCACAACGCACATCCGTCACTATACGCTTACAGCACCTGGTATTCCCAAGCGGTCACCCATCTAAGTACTGACCAGGCTCAACGTTGTTTAATTTCGGTGATCGAGCGAGAACCGGTGTATTCAATGTGATAGGCCGTAAGCCGAGGTTTTGATGTTGCTAACCAAAAAGCATATTATGCCTGATTAATGCCATGCCGACTGGTAACGTTTTTTTTTTCTGGTTCTGGTAAAGACCGAAGATGAAGCAATTCCTGTACTAATATTTTTGTAAGGTTAAATACTCATCAACTAATTCAGTCAATTTACTGCCATCTTTGATACACGCTTTGACGAGACATGACTGACTAGACAGAAGATTTTCCCGCCCTAGTTTGCCATTACATTCTTTGTGTTGCATGTTTTGCATTGCTCAAGTAGACTTCACGTGTCAGGTAGCAGCCATTTGTATAATACTTGTGTTCGTATATCATAATTCTAGTTGGTCTCTGCGGGATTTGATTCATAATGTGATCCCAATTCATTCATAGATAGGTCACACCTCCAAAAACCTAAAAGATATTCTCCCACACAGAGACAGATGTAGCCAGAATTAAAGCATTATTTAACTTAAATACTTAAATGCTATAATGTAAAAAACGCCAGGACATATTTTCAGTAAAATAACAAAACCAGGAAATCAGAATTAAGGATTTAAATTTGGCCAAATAAACAGAAGGGTGAAATTCTAAAATTGTGTTAAGGCTGAGACTATCTCTAAAAATATAAGCAGAGGAGAATCAGTATTTGAACAGTGGTATAGTAACAAAGAAGAAGTAACCCAATCGACAGACCAGGGAAAGCACATTTGCTCAACACATCAGTGTTGGAAAAATTCACTCACAACTTTCAAAGAAGGGATTTGACACAAGAACTTACGCTACGCCAATTGATAATTAAGTTTATTTGTAGGCACGAACTTTGCATAGTAAAACTAAATAAACCCTGAAAAGTTTAGACCGATGCCTGCCATTCCCTCAAAAAACTAAATGCTCTGACAGACATTCATTCTTTTCTTTTTGTCTTATCAGTGTTCCATCCCATAAATAGTTGTTATTGTTTATTCTATGAATCCACATTTTTGTTTATTCCTGTTTCTCTTTAGTATACATAAAATATTTTTCCTCAAATGCAGTTCAATTTCAATGTTTTTAGTTTTGACTACAAAAGAAGTCACTCTTTATTCATGCAACTGGTTGATCACTTCGTTCTTATTTTCGGGGATATGGAAAAATTGCGGTACTGAGTTTCGAAGGAGTACTGACATGGCCAAAGAGGCATTTCAAAAGCTTATAGTATTGAGAGACAAGAAAAGTTTGTTGGAAAGAAACAGTACTGGGTTGTTATGTGATATCTGTCCTTCAGTATGACAGCGAATGCTAGAAAATCTCATCAAAGATGAATGAAAGAATTGAAGCAGTTGAAATGTGGTTATACAGAAGGATGCTGAGGATATCATAGACTAAACATGGGAGGAACGACGGGGTTTAGGAGTGAATGGAAGAAAAAAGGAGACATAATTAACATCAGAAATAGACAATTAAAGTTTCTGAGACATGCAATAAGAAAAGAGGGCTTGGAGGATCTTATACTCACAGGACAGGGAATGAGAGACAGGGGAAAGCAACGCGAGACATATTTGATAGACTTAAGCAAATGTATGGCGGAGTGGGGTTTGGAAGAGGTAACAAGAGAAAGAGTGTTGACCTACAAGGGATAGGGAGATGTGGAAGGCCATGACCGCCTACGTCCTGAAGGAACACAGCACATAGATGATGATTTCTGCGAGGCATATATGCTACATTCTGTATATATTTAGATTTCTGTGTTTCATAAAATATTAAAATTCATTAAGAATGAAAAGGGTCTAAAATATCTCCCACTTAGGCTAGCATGAGTTTTCATGCTCAAACAACAGTCAGGATTTCAAATGCTGATTTACAAAGGGGGCAGACCCTAACCCACTTGAACAATTGACAGAGCCCAGTTTGCCTCCCATCTCCATTTATAATCTCTTTGGTCTTGTGCTATATGAAGCTTTGCTTCATAAAAATGTCACGGATATAATTGCAAAATTCTTGAAATATTAAACCTTAGCAAGGCTTCTTTTACTGTATCCTTCAAAAACAGAACTGATAGCATCTATAAATATTATCTTAAGTTTATTTGGCATAAGGTTAAATTGAATTTCTTGTTACTGTGTAGAGATATTTAATGGATACGTGCCAGCTCGTTCAGACAGAGAAAACAAATGTAGAGATATATGTAAAATGCATAGCTGCATCAAAGATGTTTGGAAGAGTTATGGCCCCTGATCAAAAGATAATATCTTATTGTCAGTCCTTACCATCTAAAGCTATAAAAAAACAGAATCATACTTCATCATAGATTCACTTTTGTTATATGCCAACTGGATGAAGAATCTATTTTGCAGAAGAAATTGCAAACAAAAATAAACCGTTTCATTATCACCAACCTAAGGATTTTCTTAAGTAACATTATAATATAGACTAATATAAAATTTATAATGCAAGCACATCAATAAAGAGAGGAGCTCAAAATGCCAACCGAGGATACGAAGCTGGTACAGAAATTTCAATACCTGGGAAATGTTCTTACAAAAGATGGACAGTGCGACACTGAGATCCGAAGACGCATTGAGCTCAAAATGCCAACTAAAAATCGAGGATTCTAAAATCAAGCCAGTACAGAAATTTAGATTAGAAAGTTTGACACACAGATCCGAAGGCGTACTGGTATGGCCAAGGATGTATTCCAAAAGCTAAGCAGAGTATTGAAAGACTGAAAAATTTAATTGGAAACAAAAAAAAGTAGTTGTGGATTGTTAGGTGATGTCTGTCTTTCGATATGACAGCGAATGCTGGATAATCTCATAAAAGATTAAGAAAACTCGAAGCAACCGAAATTTGGTTCTACAGAAGAATGCTGAGAATATTACGGAATGTAATAAGGAATGAGGGCTTTGAAAATCTGATACCCTCAAAAACGGACTCGTTTTTTGTACATCCTTTTCCCAGAAGGAGCTGTCCCGGTTACTCTCAGTACACATCCGATTCAGGAATGCAGTCATATTTATATCCCGATGTGTCTCTATGATGAGCATTCCTAGACCACACTCAGGTGGATGAAGGCGGTAGACTTTGTAACGCACCATAGCTTTTCCGCCTCAGAAGAAAGTAAACAAAGCTTTCTCTAGGTCGCCTAAGGTGGCGCACGGGAGTAGCAGAAATAAGAGACTATAAAGAACGAGGGGTAGATGTACGTAATGCACACCTCGCTCCCCCTTTCAAGGAGAGATTCCTTCGAAGCCACAGATTAACCGCAGCTACGACCTTTTCAAGAACTTCCGACCAATTCATCTCCAGCTGGAGGTCCGTACGAACCAGACGTTGAGTATTTTGTACGGCCCGTCCATTGAACTGAAAGAACCAGGGAGAGGCGAACTTTTCCACCAACCCAACCGCAGGCCGACATACTTATTGTTATATCCCGGGAAGGAATAACAGGGAAAAGAATAGTGTAAGAATAATACTTAACACTGAAGATAGATTAGAAGAGATTTATTATACAACAGTACAATAAACCAATAGATGTACAAGAACAATCAACGTATAGTAACAGGAATAACGATCAAGTAGAAAATGTCTCAGCCTATGACGTATGCTCCCGTCTAGTATGCTCCTAGTGACAGTCTTTTATAGACTAGACCATATCCATTACGTGGTAGGATAGGATGTTCCTCTACAACATTTATACATGGTTAATCTTGGCCCCTGTCAAAGTCTCATACGTATAAAATTCTCTTCCGACTTCGTCGATCTAGGCATTGCTCATTACAAATGAGGAAACGTCGTCGGCGTAGACGATGTACCTGGCCGAGGTAGTGGCACCAGATAATGTGCTTTCAACCTGCGCAGGAAAAGAACTCGTTCAAGAGGGCAAGAAGGATCAGCTCTGACGAATAGACCTGGACAAGCAATAGGGGATATCAGACAAACGAGCACAACCTTCATCTTTAAGTCTGAGTTAAGCATAGTTAAAGGCCTAAAGTTGCCTTCCTCATTTCCTCCATGCTTGTTTTTGCGTAAAAGCTTCACCACACCCCTGGTGAAACGTCGATGAATAGTCCCCTGTTCCATCCAGTGATTGAAGAGAATTTCCAGCAAGGAGATAAACATAGGAAACAGCCTCAAATGCACTTCGTAGAGCAACCCATCCTTATCCTTCCCGACCTCCTCCAGCGCTTCGCATATTTTCTGCTCTTCATTTACCTGCTCTTCTATGCAACCCTCGGAGCGAGAAAAGTCAGCCAAATAGTTATGGAACTATGCTGCGCTTAGACTAGGCTTCTGGTGAAAAGCTTCTGAAAGTAGTCAGAAAACTTTCCGCATATGGCTTCGTCCGTCGTCAGACAAGTCCGTCTCGATCAAAGAAATTGCCAAGTTCCTCTGCACGCACTTCTGCGGCCATATCAGCAACAAAAGACCTAATTGTATTCATAAGGTGTCACCACCATTTATTCCCTAAAACAGAACCTGTCATTGCCCGCTGTATTGTTAGTAAATACGCCCTGTTCAACAAAGAAGTGTTGAATTTCTATTAGTAAGCCGAACTAGACTTTACCTTTAAAGTTTATGCGTACTTGGACGAGCCTTTGGTCCGAACCATATGGTCTTACACTATGGAAATATGGGCAAACTAGGAAATCTAAGCCGACTCTTCTAACTAGAAGTCGGTCGATGTAGCTAAAACGCTGCGCCATGCCGGAGCCACCCCTATCTGTTTAAGTCCACTCTAGTCACTGTTCATTTCAGAAATTATCGACCAGATTGAGCTTGGTGATGAAATTGCCAAAGATTTTTTTTTTTTTTTTTTACATCAGAAGTAATGTTAATACCCACATTAGTATCAAGGACGGCGTTCCAATTACCCGCTAAACAACCCATTTTTACGATATCACAAACTGATCGATTCGCCAAAAGGTTTCCCTCTTCCTATGGTAATTGGGCAAAATAAACCCAATAAGTCGGAACGCTTTTTCTTTTATTGTAACATCCAGCATACACAATCTGCCCGCCGGTCCGTGAAGACAAGTGAACAAGTGACGTTCAAAGAACGACTTACTAGCTAGGAAACAACCCTCGTACGCTTATCATAATATGCAGAGAAGAACCTCCTCTACAGTACACACTCATAGTGACTTGCAATAAGGTAGGTGTTCTATACAAAACAGACCTTTACACCGAGACGTTGAAGATTCCGCGAGAAATGATCCCAGATTAGATTCGGACTTCAAACCTCGGCCATTCAAACTTGCTAACCAGAGAGACATGATCGATGCTTACTGGCATTGCTCAACCAGGACGAACATAACTGGGGCCAGAAAAACGACAACCTGTCCCATAGAGCCTTGGTCAATTTCATTTTTAATGATGTCTCTGTGAAAAGTTAATTTAACTGCTCTATACAAGAACGGGTGTTTAAGAACGGGGACCCTCCCAGAACAAAACTGTTTCTATTTTGTTATCATTTCACTTTCCACTAAATCCAGTGGAATTACTGATTCTATGGCTGAATTAGCTTCCCCAAACATAGACCTGAACTGCCGTGTGCCCGGACCCATTCGAACAACCGTTAAGAGCCTTTGAGAGTTCTGATAAATTGGGGTGGGGGGGTCCTCCCCGATTTGTTAAATGTTCGGGAGAACTTTCAGATCTTTCAAGCACTGTTGCTGCAGATTCTTCCTTACAAGTTCAGGTCCACGCAGCAGTCATCCTCGCCGCTATGATATTTCGGCTTGTAGTCCGGTGATTTTTGTGTGGGTGCTCCTCTTCCAAACTTCCCAAAGAGAAGCTTCAGGGTTTATTGGCTGTTGCTAGTGAAGGTAATGAGGTTTCAAAGGTGGCAGTGGAAGTGATTTGGAAGTTGATGCAGATTTTTTTTTTTTTTTTTTTTTTTGCAGGGGAAACTTTGGGAGTGGATAAACCAGGCCAGAGTCTTTCTTTCTTCTTCATTTTTTTTTCTTGGAGATTATTGAGACGAGGAAAATGTATAACCTTTAGGGGTGGGAGGATGTCTTTCTCGGGGAGGTGGGTCCCTTCATTTTTACCATTTTTACCATTCTGCGCATCAAGTTTGTTGTAGATTCTGGTTGAGAAACCACACAAAATAATAAATAACAAGAACAGAGACGGAGATAGAAAATGTAAGTTATACTGGACAAAAATATACAATCTGGAACACGGGTTAGTCAATTCAGGAATACTAGGAATACTGTTAGTAGGAAACAATATATACAGTCTTGTAGTGAAGAAGTATGTCCGGGTAATAAGTCTATATCCAAAACAACTCCAACTTAATATGCACCAAATTACTAAGCGGCTGTACTACTCAACTGTCTTTACAACTACTCAACGGTATTTACCAAACTTCCAACGCAAGGCTAGATGTGACATAAGGTCTTTTTATTGTGGGTCTTCCCAGCCATATAACAAAGCCAAAAAATGTCTGTCTATTTTTGCCCAATCGTGATTCTACCCTTCGGCGGAACCACGACTGGGTTATTGCTCTCTGCTCGGAAGCAGAGAACGCCCTCTACCCGAAGACAGAGAGCTGACAGTATCGTAGTAGAGTGCAAGGACTCGACTGCCGCTCTCTGTATAGGCAGGATTATATGTACACATCAGGCGAGTCCATTCTTATGTGTAAAAAGGGGTGATCCCCAACACAGTTTTTGTTTTTCCTTAATACATAAAGTTTTTTTCTTTGCTGTGTCTTGCAAGTGGTATCACCCCTTTTAGTTTTTCTGCATATGAAACTGCTCTTTTTCCGCTATCGATTGGGACGGTAGACGCATCATTTTCTTACCTCCTTTTTTCCAACCATTTCTGTCGGTGTTGCTTGTAGTGAGCATCTTCTTGAGTGGCGGGCGTAATGGCTTATCTTCGTGGCTTCTTGTTTCTTTTGACGGACAGACTGTGGAGAGATGCCCGGTGTCTTCGCAGTGCCAACAGGCCGGCTTTCTTTTGGATACGCTGACCGCTAGCTTTCTTCCGTTAATGGTAATCCAATTGGGTATCTTGTTATAATGTCCCCCGTTTAACA